>CAXAMN010013224.1:896649-922370 GCA_963970005.1 Durusdinium trenchii
GACGCCCTGTGGTAGCTGTCCATTGAATATCAATGGGCAGACGAAAATCCGGCAGGACCTCGATGCGCAACCCTGAAAAGGCTTCCTGTCGCGATGAGCGGAATGACATATATATATATATACATATAATGTTTATGTTCTCTTATTTGGGGTGTCACGTTTGGGGTATGGTGACACCAACAAGACCAAAAGAAGCTGCAGGCGCTGCAGGTGGTTTGTGAAGAGAAGAATGACAGCAGACGGCTACGGAATGTTTGCGCTCCCGACCAATTAATGATATGGGGAATAGACTATGATGATTGAAGCTCTTTTTCATTGTTCTGAATTTGCCAGTGGTTTACTTGGCGTTTCTTCCTTCCCCCAATGGCCTCCACTTCCTTTCCTCAATGGCCTTCACCGCTGTGATCTATTTGTGATCTAAGAACACCTCTCCATTACCGGCTTCGACAACTTTATGCACCAAAACAGCATCTTGGTTCTGCACACTGGGCACCTGGGGATGGCGCCTGTAGGTGCAGCGCCGCAGCCTTGTTTTGGACAAGGCTCCGGCGCTGCGGCAGTGGCAGGAACCTTGGGGGCCTCAGGATCCACGAAGGTCTTGGACAGAGCTCGGTGGCTTTGCCACGGTGGCTGAAGCGAGCTGGAACACTGGAACGAGTGGTGATCTGGTCGCCGTGACTGTCGGGGGCAGAAACAGGGACCTCTGGAACGGTGGAACAGGTGGAAAGTGTTGGTCAACCTACAATGTTCCCATATGTTCCCGAATCTTGGGCTCGGAAGCCTGTGGAAAGTGACCTCAAAACGAAGAAACGGCTTTAGCCATGGTTTGTGTGGGACACAGGAAATCTCGTAACTGGGTTGAAGCTTGAGCTCGCTCCTGCATGGCTAGTTGCATTCCAAAAGACTTCTTGGGACATGTTGTGACCATCAAGAAGGAAGCAAATGTGCGTCCCTGAAGCGAGATGTAAAAACATAATCCATCGATTTTATGCAGTGAATACTCAGGAAACCCACTTGGAATATGTTCCCCATCGTGCTTTCCTGCCTTGGCGCCCAAACGATGAGCGCCGGCCCGGACAGCTACATGTCAGCCTTCCAACATTGGCACTGAGGTTATGAAGGCATTAAGGATGTGAATCTCCCGCCAAGCCTTCAATCGGTTCAAATTAACGGAGAATTTGTAGCCCTATAAACCCTCGACCTGTCCGAATGAAATTGGCTTAATTCATAATTAACAATAAATAATATAATGATTGAATATGATATCATAACTAATTTATTTATTAATTATATAGATAGTAATAAATGAATTTGGCAATTCTATAATATATATTAAATTATAATGAATTATATTGGATATTCATAGATATTATTAGATAAAATAGATTTAAATAATATGAAATTATATAATTTAATTGATAATTTAATTGATATATTTAATATGGTATATTAAAAATTAGATTGAAATATATATTATTAAATTATATTTTATTTTTATGGCATGAATATATCGTTTTTATATTAAATATTTTGATATTTATAAATATTATATAATAATATAATAATATAATATTTATTTATATAGCAAATCTATATATATGAATGGTAATTGATATTAATATTATGGAAATAATATATATAAATTGATAATATATAGAAATATATATAATATTAATATAATAGGATGATTATATATTTTAATTTAGATATATATATATTGAAATATTAATATTAAAAATATTTAATATATTATTTTAGGAATTTTATTTAATAAGCATTAATATATATAAATATAATTTTAGATTTATAGAAAATAATTCTCTAATGAATGGGGCGTTAAATTAGGGGTTGGGGGGCGAAAATCGTGGTTGTTATTGATGATGGTGAATGGAAAATATTGGATGGAATTGGAAATATATAAGCATTGATCGAAAAAATTATGAATAAGGAATTTTATACAGATCAACCTTTTAGATGTTGTTAGGATCTTCCGCGACAGATTCGCAATGAGGTTCACGAAAATATATGTTTTATTATTTTTTTCTACGAAAAATTTATCGAAAAAATAGAAATGCAAGGTAATCTTCCGGCAGAGCCAATGGGAGGAAATGCCCCTATATATCATAGATTAACGTTGAAGCCTTAACATTTCACGTGCCCAGCCTTCGTAAAGGATTCTCCGATTCCTGCCCCTCCACTGCCATAGACTAGCAATTTGGGTAGGCACAGCCCTGATAATGAAGCAACGATTTGCAGTTGCTCTGACGAGCTGTGTAGATATTTGCAAATGGTATAGCTTCCCGGGGAAAGCACCAGTGAAATTTTGCGAAAGATCCGCGAAAATTCCGCGAGTGTGTCGCTAAGATTTAGGTTCCCAGCTTGAGGCCCCAAGATTCCCTAAGCTGCATCATCTTGTATTGGTAGTTGGCACGAGGATTGGGTTGAGTTGCGCCGGACTTTTGAATAGCTGTAGAAACGTTCAACCATCTATTGCAGGGGTCATGCTGCAAGATGTCTCTCCCTATTTTGTGATATTATGATATATTCCGGTTCATGTTAGCTAGACATGGTTGTAGGATCATGTTTCGCGATGAGGCCGCGAAAGATCCGCGAAAGATATCTTTTTTTCCACGATGAATGGCCATTCCAGGATGAAAGAATATTGATTAACCATCATATTGCGCATAGCTTGGCCCGTCTGGGCTTTTGTTGCGCGGTTTTGGGGCTATGTTGTTGTTGTAATATTTATTCTTATTTATTCTCATTATTATATGGAGTGGGTATTTTGAGATTGCCGATGTCGTATTTGGGTTCTTTAGTTGTTGGGTCGAAATTGCAGGGTAGACGACGGCGGATTAAGCCATCTTGATAGGTTTGTCTTTGTTTTTGGTTTTTGCCAGAGACAAAAAGGTCGACCAATAGAATTAAATTGAATTGCATCTTTGATATGTGAGATTATCCCGAAGGTAGACGCAGGCATACAGCGTGGCAATACAGCCGGTGCTCTGTTTTGGGTTTCTGCGAGGTTATTTTTCTCGAAAGGGAATTCGGAATACCTCATAGATATAATGATAGAATAGATTTTGTTTCCTTTTGCTTAGTTTTGAGGCATGTTCATTTTGCAAGAGGGTTGGAGCGCCGAGAGTGGAATTGACGCAGCGCAGCCCGTCGATTACGCGAGGAGTTGGTGGTTGAGACATTGTGGTATGTTTATGGGAACGCAGGTGCGGTTGCTTGCACAGGTACATTGAGGTTCTAGTTTTGGACAGAGAGTCTGCCATGGAGAAATCTAGGCAGGTGGTTTTGATGTGCGTTATTTTGATAGGGAGGTTGGTCATGATAGCATAAATTCGTTTTTTCCTGCACTAGGCTTGCTATCCGTACAGGGAATCTAGAACGGTGAGACTCAGGCATGAGATGGACAGCTTGGCAGCATATTATGTTTTTTTGTTTTGGCTTCCTCTGCTGTTCTATTTTTCTGTTTCCCGTCTAGCGCTCAGGTCCGTTTTCTTTATACAGGGAATCTGAAATGATGAGATCCAGAGAGGAAATGGATAATCTGATATTAGAGGTTCTGTATTGTCTGCATTAACCTTGCTGTTTGAGCTCTGGACAAGGAGATTGGAACGGTGAGACCCAGGCATGAGATCGACAGTTGGGTAATATGCAATCTTTTTGATGTTGCCTTCTTCTGATGTTCTTCTTTTTAGAGGAGGTGGACCTAGCTCGGACATGGACATACTGGTAAAATAGCGCTCTTGTCTTTCCTTGGCTTTGATATTATTGCTCTGCACCCTTGGCAGGCTGAGATGTGGATTGACGTGGCGCAGGCCGTGGATGCATGGAGAAGGTATTGATAGGTCTTATTTATATATTCCGTAATTTGGATGCGATCGTAGTCTACCTCGAGACAGCGCAATGACGCGGCGCAGTCCGTCGAAGCAATGACGAGTCGTCCCTGGATTTGTCGCGGAAGCTGTGGAAGCGTACGCAAGGTGCCCGGTTAGAAATTTTTTTTGAAGCAATTGACGAGAAGCTATGCATTCATTCTTGACTTTAGGAAGCAAAATACAAGATGCAATGATTGCTTGCTTTAGACATTGACAATCGAAAAATTCACACCGATTTCCAGAAATATCTCATATGCCGTCTTTGTGATTTTGCCCTCTTCTGATGATCTATTCTTTAGAGGATATTTGGAATGATGAAGAGACCTAAATCGGATATGGATATATTGTTAAAGTAGCGCTCTTATCTTTGCTTGGCTTTGAGATTATTGCTCTGCACCCTTGCCAGGATGAGATCTGGATTGACGCTGCAGGCCGTGGATCCATGGAAATGATGTTGGCAGGTCTTGTTTATATATACCGTAGCTTGGATGCGGTCGTAGTCTACCGCGTGATAGTGCAATGACGTGGCGCAGCCCGTCGAAGCAGGGACGAATCGCGTGGGAAGGGGGTTCCTACAAGGGGACCGTGGCGACTGCGTGCCAAACGAGGTTTTTGAAGTGCATATTATCCGCAACGCAGAAATGGATATATGGACAACATCAATTTCTTCCTTTTTCTTTTCTTGTTCTAGCAAATTTGGACGTTCAATGACGCGGCGTAGCCCGTCGATGAACAAAAAAACCGCGTGGAGAGATGGGTCCTGTCAGGAGAATGTGGCTAATTGATGACAACCGCGGTTCTTCATAAGCATATTGCCCGGCATTTAGAAATTGATTTTTGGATTTCTTGCAATTTTCGTACTTTTTCTTTTCCTTTGTTGTAGCATGTTTGGATTATTGCATGCGAGGGTGGATGAGAGGAGATTGGCAGCGGCTAAAGGAGAGAGGGCTGTGCATGGGCAGAGGGTGTGTGATGCGGAAGACAATTTGGGATGCGTTGTCAGAGAGTTCGCGGCTATATTTTTGGTTCATCAATCCTGGCTCGTTTTGAGACCAAATCTTTGTGTTTTGGCCTGCGGAGCGGTGCGGACCATGTTGCATGGCATGGTGTTTGGTATCTGATCAGGTTGGTGAAGAAAATATCTAGAAATATCTGTTGGGTGCATTGATTAATTCGTGTGGGATTCTTTGTTCCTCCGGTTCTTGCTGCACCTCCGCGACTTCGGAAAACCATGATGGCCTGCGCAAGCTCAGCGAGGAACGGCGTTTCGAATCGCCTCGCCTCCAACCGCTTGCTGATACAATACTTTGGCCGCATGCCGAACCCCCGAGCTAATATATGGCCCGGTGGACAAACATAGCCGGTCAGACACGCAGCCCGTGTCGTGTGGTACGGCTCATGGATGCGTTGATCGTTGTTGGTTGTTGTGGTTGTTGGCGGTGGTCGTGGTTGTTATTGTGGTTATTATTTGTGATATATCGTTTGTTGGCTCCATGTTGGCCCCTCGCCTCCAACCGCTTGCTGTTGTGGTTGTTGTTGTGGTCGTTACTCGTGATGTGTCGCTCGTTGATTCCATGTTGGCCCAACTCGGGCCCATGTTGGAGCATTTTTCTTTGGCGCATCTTCTTGTTGATGCTGTTGTCGTTGCCGTTGTTATCCTTGTTGTTGTTTCGTTGTGCTGTGGATGATGTTGCGCCGTCATCGGACTATGTGGAGCGCATCTGGAGCGTAGGTTGGCTCATCTTAGGCCCATGTTGGGCACAGCTTCGGTCTATCTTGGGCCATCATGTTGGCTCAGCTTAAGCCCATATTGGCCTAGTTTGGGCCCATGCCAGGCAATGAAGAAACAGCAACCACATTGAAGTATATTTTTACAACCTAATTCCGCCGGGGATGTAACTAGCCCCCCCCGCAACCCCCCGGGTCGGCGGCAGGGGTTGAAGCCCCTCTCTCCTTCGGAGAGGAGAGAACCCTCTGGGAGGACACGGCCCTGACGGGGCGCGCATTACGCCCCTGGCCGTATAATATATTGGAATCTATTTTATTATTTCTTAGATATTTATAGTGTATTTGTATTAAAAAATCTTAATTATTATGTATTTGTTTATGTATTATATCTATTTTAATATAATTCGATATGAAAATATCGATTTATAATTAATGCATATATCTTTTCAAAAATATATAGTTAAATTTTCAGTATGTTTTGCGTTTTTCTATGATTTTCAATAGATTTTCTATGTTTTCGTTGCATTCACCCATCTGGTACACATTATTTGTGCCCATAGCCTGTTGCCCCTTTGCCATGATCTTATTAACAGATTTCCTCATCAAGCTTTTAAACACATAGCTGAAGTCTGGATCTGTCAAATGCATCATAGCTGTCATCTTTGGAGGAATGATAGATTGTAGCTGACGGGGTGCATACATCATCTTGTATATATCAGCGCTAAATGAAGCAGCAAAGCAATCCCTCTGATAGATGGATATTGGATATATCCTCTACATCCTCCCTTGCTTTGCAATGACCCATGACATAATGATATTGTCCTGATTGGAGGATGGTTGGGAATAAACATCATAGTGCTCCATCAAATGAGGATGACCCCTTCTGCTTGACCCATTGCTCCAATGCCCTCCTGGCACTCTTTCCCTTCCTATGCAGCTTGATATCTCCCAAATAGTTAAATAATTCATCCTCAATCCACCTGCCTTTGTGATCAATGTTGTGTTGCCCAGATACTATGAGCGCCCCCTTACCCACATGTCTAATGGGTTCCTCAGCTCAGATGGGCCTCAAAGGTAATCCTCATCTTCTCAATTATTGAGTCCGTCATGATAGTCAAATGAGCTCTTCCCCCACCCTTTTGATTCTGAGTGGTCACCAATTGCCAATCTTGCTTCTTCTGATCATCCAATGGGCTTGTTGGTTCAATTCATCTTGCAGATCCCTCCCAATCTTTTTGATGGTCTTCCCATGTGTCTTGGTCTCATGGCCTGCAAATACAGCCTTAATTGATCCCTTTTTCACCCATATAGGAATCTGCCTGAGAATACAAGCATACATCCAGCATACATTCAGATCTTCATGCCCCATGGACACAAGGCTCATGATATAGTCATGGTGGTTCCATGCCAATTCTGCTGAAATCTACTGCTCCTCATTGTTCAAGGGCGCCAACGCATTTGAAGTCATATGTTTGGCGCCAATAGCATCCATAAGCATCTTGGCCCTCTTTTCCCTTAGCTTATACCCCTCTTTGATATTCTTCATTTGGGATTCAACCCTTTCCATTTGATTGATACAAAGAATCTTCTGGGGCCCATCTTCCAATTCATCCCTTTTCTCCTCAAACTTTGACTTTCTCCACTAATAGCAGCTGAAAATAATTCCATGCAAGATCCATCTTCTGCACCCCATGCCCATAACTCCTTTCCCTTTCCAACCATGTCTTAACCTCACCAACCAAGTGGGGGAATTGTTGCTTGGCACCCCCACCTGATGCCCTGACTCTTATGTGGTTCCCACCTGATGCTTTCTTCCCTTTGCTCAATCCACTCCTTTGCGTTCTCTCATCTGCTGTTGTGCTTTGCTGATGCTTCAGAATCTCTGTCTCCCATTTGGATCTTTCAGCATAAATCCCCTTCAATACATGAGGTCTCATCAGGATTGTCCTATTCCATTTCCTTGTGCCTTTTCCGTTCTGATTCTTCAATATGCTCTCCGTTTCGGGGGGGTCGACCAAAAAAAAATAAAATTTGTGTTGCCTCAAATCAAGGCCACCAATTTTCTTTTTTTTGGTCGACCCCCCCCCCTCTGGGAAATTCTGTGCGGTCCATGTCCGCGACGCTGGCGGCGATGTCTATGCGATGTCTGCTACTGTGATGTGGCGCGTGATGTGACAATATCCTCCTACATTTTATCCTTAAATAAGAATACCTCCAGCGCATAGATAGTAAATTCGTAAGAAGGCTAGAACACTGGGAAAATAGACACCTCCACAACGTCGTGTTCTGTAAATTATATAGTGACTTATTTTCATTAATATAAATTTATTAATAATAATATTTCTAAAAATTAATATTCTATTAAATGTGAAAAAAATAATTAATATATTTAATAATTTATAATCTTATTAATTAAATATCAATTTTTGAAAATATATGTATTATAGATATATGTAGACGATATTCTCGTATTTATTTGTAAACGATATTAATAAATTAACGAATTATTGTGTATATACAAACATTTTTTTTTTCAATAATTATATAAACGAAATAAACAAATTAATTGGTAAATGTATTTCGATAATTATAAGAATTATGATTATAGAATATATTAATACTTGTTTCGTCCTAAAATTAGGGTGGGCCTCTAAGCACAAGGCTTGATGGCTATGCGGACGGTGTGACAACATTGTAAAATATAGAAAATAAATTGAATGACTCGGACCTTGTGAATTAAACACCTTGAAATATTTGTTCCATTTTTATCCCCACTTCCCATTCCTAAGTATATCACGACTATTTGAATTGCTCCAACATAGTGGAAAATATAGCTACCTTAATAATGGTAGCGGAGCCCGATCATTCCGGGTTCCAAAGCTGAAGGGCACCCTCAACCTACGCTATTCCACCCGCACAACGATTCCGGAAAAGAAGAATGGCATCTATTGGCTCTGATTCAAGATTCCAAGGAATTGAATTTACTAAGATCAATTTCATCCGACCCTTAATAATTCCACCAAGAACCACAAGGAATGGAAAGCAAGAATCTTGCTCTATGGAAAGAAAATAACAATTCAAAACAAAGGCAAAGAAGCGACGATCAAGTTATTTACCTCCCTCACGGGAGTGGCCTTGCAACAAATCGAAGCTCAAGCCGAGAAGCTAACCGAAAATAAAGACGGGTTTCCTCGATAGAATATTACTTTTTCATAGTAGGTCGCAAACCTGACCAGACATTCCTCCTCTATGTAAGCGAACACAAAGAACAACAACGTAAATAAGAAAATTACAATATCAAAATACCAGACGCCATTTCCGACTAGTTCTTTCTCAAGAGAATTGGCTTAACGGCAAAACAACGCCAATTAGTGTCTTCGTAATGCGGCTCACAAATCGAGATCGCGAAAATTAAAGAAATTTTATATTTCTTGCTCGACCACGATTATAAATTAGCACAAATTCAAAATGGATTAGTCGCATATCATCCTAGAAGCGCCGCAACATACGCAGAATATATTTCATCGAAAAACATCAAATTAATAATGCTAAATATATTCATAAAATAGACGATAATGCCTATGTCGCAAATATATAGAACTATAAGATACAAAATAATAAGGCCGCCGACATCCTCTACTAGCAAAAATCGAATATTGCGTTTTTAAACGAAGGAATAATAATTGCTTATACCAGCTAAATATACGAATAATATTAAAAAATCTAACAAATAATATAATTCTTTTATAAATTATATATATTATATAAAATATGTTTAAATATAATAAATTATATTTAATAAAATTCAATTATATTTAATTTTAAATATAACTAATTTTTTTAAAAATATAAAATAATACCTATTATTTATAAATTAATCATAATATAATATTTCAATTTTTAATATTAATAATTAATTTATATATTAATATATATTTATATTTTTTTTGTAATATTTATAAAAATAATTTTTAATAATTTTATATTAAATAATTCGATATATACTTAATATAAATTACAATATTTTTTTAAATATATATTACAATAATACATTTATATATATTTTCAACATTAATATAAGTAATATATTTTTTTTTTTCCATTATATAATCAATATATATTTATTTATTTATCGTATTTTTTATTATATATTTTTTATATATAATATTCAATTTCCATTATTCAAAATATATCGATAATATATTATTAATATTATTCATTATTAATATATTTTAAATATTTTTATTTAATCAATTAAATTTTGTTTTTAAAAAATAAATAAAAATTATATATTTTATTCATATAAAAATATTTTTATTGTTTTTCTATATATCTTACACGTTTAAATATATATAAAATTATAATAATTCAAGAAATTATAATCATAAAATATATTAATCTTTATTTCGATCAAAATCAAAGTAAATCTCCAAATTTAAAATCTACTAATTATGCGGACGGTATAATGACGCCGTAAAAGTCAAAAAATCAATTAAATGGTTCCGACCTTTTGAATTGAGCACCTTAAAATATTTATTCCATTTTCATCCAGACCTATCATTCGCAATTACATCTCACGATCACTTAAACTACCCCATCACAGTGGAAAACGCAGCTACCTCAACATTGATGGCGGAGCCCGCTCATTCCGGGCTCCAAAGCTGAAGGGCACCCTCAACCTGCGTTATTCCACCCGCACAACAATTCCGGAAAAGAAGATTGGCATCTATTGGCTCTGGCTCCGGATCCCAAGGACTTGAGCTTGCTAAGGACAACTTCACCCCGATCTTTGACAACTCCACCAAGAATTACAAGGAATGGAGGGCAAGAATCTTGCTCTATGGAAAGAACATGGCAATCCAAAACAAGGGCAAGGAAGCGACGATCAATTTGCTTACCTCCCTCACGGGAGTGGCCTAGCGACAAGTCGAAGCTCAAGCCGAGAAGCTGGCCGAAAGTGAAGACGGGTTTCCTCGAACCCTGGCCTTGCTCGACAGTTGCAGCAAATATGATGCTCGGGTAGAAGCTCCAAGAACGATGGAAAATTACTTCTTCACAATGGGTCGCAAACCTGACCAGACACTCCTCCTCTATGTAAGCGAACACAAAGAACGGCAACGTGAATAGGAAAAACACAATATCAAAATACCAGACGCCATTTCCGGCTGGTTCCTTCTCAGGAGAGCTGGCTTGACGGCAGAACAACGCCAATTGGTGTTGTCGTAATGTGGCTCACAGACCGAGATCGCGAAGATTGAAGAAGCTTTATACTTCTTGCTCGGCCACGACTATAAATTAGCACCAATTCAAGATGGAAGCCGCAACATGGGCCGAGCATATCTCACCGAAGAAAATCAAGTTGATGACGCTGAAGATATTCATGGAGCGGACGATGATGTCTATGTCGAAGACACATGGGACTATGAGGTGGAGGATGATGAGGCCGCCGGCATCCTCTCCTACCAGGAGTCTGGTTTCTGGGATGAGGATGACATTGCCTTCTGCGCACGGAAACTTTTTTTAGAGATCAAGGCATCCAGAGGCTTCTGGCCTGTCTATGCAATACCTCCAAGTGGAACTCCTCTGGCTGGACCTTCATCGAGTACAATACCACCCACGACCTCATCGCCTACTACGACAAAAGGAAAAGGAAAGAAAGGCAAAAGCAAAAGCAAGAATGGAAAAGGTGGAAAGTCTGCCTACAAGAATGCTCCTAGCCGCACTCAGGCAGCAGGATACAACCTGACATGTCTCAAGTGTGGCCCAGCCGGCCATTGGGCCTCTCAATGTCCGTTGAACTCCAACAAGTCATCGCCCAGTTCATCACCAACAAAAAAGAGCTAAGAGTGAGTTCGCAATGATGGCAGTGGCTCAACATATTCGTAGCCATGTCAATGAACACAGTGTTCACGGCATCCTCGACACTGGAGCGAGTAGTGTAGTCATGGGCCACCACCACCTGATGCAGATTCTGGCATACCTGCAACACACAGAAGATCCCTGTGACCTAGTTCCACTTCCGCCCAGCAAACAAGATCTTCCAGTTTGGTGGTGACAATATATCCGTGGCTGATTGGTCCATCCACCTCCCGACCATGGAAATGGTTCTCCTGGACGCATTCAAGTGTTCATCGTGGAAGGAGCAACCCTTTCCTCTTGTGACGACCGCTCATGGCACATTTTGGCATCAAGATTGACTACCAGAACGACACCATGTCAGTGCAAGATGGTCCGTGGTGTCCTGCCCAAAAAGGATCACGAGGTGAATATATGCTTGACATCTTTCCACGAAATGACACTAGGCGAGCCAATGAGATGATGTATGACCTGATGACGGACAAGACCATCGAAAACATCGTGGATCTCATTGTCTATCTGGAACAGACCGGGCGCACGGCACCAGAGATTATCAATCCTCTCTGCTGAAGAGGAAGACATTGTCGACGTCTCCGGCCAGAATATGGACTATGAGGAGGATCCCAATGCCATCTACCGTCCTGTGAACGCAAGCAGCAGTACCAGCAAGCTCAACAACGACAGATGATCTCACAAGCCCTGTCCGCCTATGACCGCGGCATTTTGCAGAGTTGGGAAGTCTACAGTGGCAGTGGTCATCTAGGAATCTAGGACAAGCACTGAGACTTCTTGGACATGATGTCCTATTGTTCGACTACAACACTGGTTGGGACTTCAACAACCAAGCTCATCAACGGTCTTTCCTTGAGCTACAAGATCGTTTGGAACCACGTTTCATCTGGCTTGCACCACCATGTACAAAGTGGAGCCCGCTGCAACGACTTGCCTGTAGAGATCACTGGCAAAAAGAAGCTTTGGATGCTGATCGAGACCGAGAAGAGTATGTCCACCTCAGGTTCTTAAGAAGGTTGTTCTCAAACAAAAACAAAAGAGAAACCATGCTGGAGTTGAACGACCCTCGAGGAGCCGAAAGCTGGAAAACAAAGACCTTTCAAAGCCTTGAAGAGGGATGGTAGATCAATGTGTACTGGGGGCTGTACTACCTGACCAACATGATACTCCCACTCCGATCAAGAAGCCCACCGCGATCGCGGTCATTGATGAGAAACCGGCCAACATGCTCCAGATCATGTGTTCGGGGAATCATGGGCATCTTCCTATCGAAGGGTCTTCACATGGCATTGGCAATCGAGCTTCAGCAGCAGGTCTCTATCAAGCACCCATGTGCGATTACCTCTCCAATATCATCCACTCCTTCCTCATGGAAGAGGCTCATGCACTCGATGACGGAGAAGAAATTGAAGAAGTCAAGAGAGGGATCATCCAACGATTGCTGCCCAAAACCAATCAAGAACTGTCGCTCGACTTCATCGAAATCTTGGTCATCCTCCTCGTCAACAGCTGCTGAAGATCTTGCAAGAACACAAGGCCAACGACAAGCTGCTCGAGGCATGGGAAAAGATGGAATGTGAGACTTGCCAACATCCAGTTGCACCAGCCCAACTTCCCAAGGCCACCTTGTATCGAGGCACATTCTTCAATAATCGTGTACAAGCGGACACCTTGTGGTTGAAGATGACAAGAGATGGATTTCATCGACCAATTCCCATCCTGGTCATGTCTGACACAACAACACGTCTGGTGTCAGCAAGGGTCCTTGCCGATGAGACCACAGAATCCTTCATCCAAGCTTTGGAGCGAGGTTGGATTCGACATTTTGGCTGCATGAACATCCTCCAAGTCGATGAACATCGAGGCTGGTCAAGCGACAAGATGATGTCCTAGACTTCAGAAAATTGCATTGAACTCAACATCAGGCACACGAACGAAGGCATCAAGTCATTCGACGTGCATTGGGGCTGTTTCTATTGGAAAGTGAAGATCACTCCATTGAGGGAAACATCAACGCACTCATCTACGTGATCCCTCAGGTCAACCGCATGCCAAATGTTCACGGCTTCTCACCACTTCAATGGACTCTGGGTTATACACCCAATGTCCCTGGCATGCTCATTGAGGAGCACATCACTCCGGCACAACTCATTCCATCAGAAGCCTTCAGACAAAAGATGGACTATCAAGCATTGGCAACATCTACTGTCGATCGAGCAAGCAATTGTGACCGACTTCGAAGGGCACTTTTGAGACAATATAGAGGTCCAACACAACAGCTGCAACTGGGACAACGTTGCTACTACTATAGAGATCTGCCCACGCAACAAGCAGCCCTTGGACCAAAGATTGTTTGGCGTGGACCTGCCATTGTAGTCATGGTCGAGGAGAGCAACAAGATGTACTGGCTGGTTCATGGAACATCCCTGATCAGGGCAGCATATGAACATACTCGACCAGTCGTGGCTAACGCCGATGCTCCATCCTCATCATCTGGAGGAAAATTGCAAGAGGCAAAGCAAGCATTGCAACAAGGTCGTGGCCGTGGAATCTCCCAGGCCCAATACTTAGATTTGTCCCGCACCAAACGGAAGATTGAAGAAATGCAATCAGACGAAGAAGACCAACAGTTGGATGATGTAGAGGATACTGACAAAGCATCACATGGATTTCCTCACCTCACACATGGTACGAAGAGACCACTTCATGAGGTCAGTGATGATGAAGAGAACTGAAGCTTGTCCTATGTACTTTCCTGGGAAGATGAGGAACCGCCCAAACATCAACGAGTTGACGCTGACGCACCTCCGGTGTAAGACACAGAACTATCTGACCCTGAGCCAGCACCACCTGATGAACCACAACAAGAGGAAGAAAGGACAAACATGCCAGAAGGGCCTGAGAGAAAGGAGGTTGAAGAAATACGTGGCACACCAGCCATTTCTCCAGCAAAATACAAGATCGAAGACATCAACGCCTCCTACAAGGACAAGCCTGGAGAGACCTTTGAAGATAAGGCAAAAAGATATGCCCAACAAGAAACCATATCCTTTGGACCAACACGGGCCACGACAACGACCAGGACAACGCCCTATGGTGAAAAGCCGGTCACTGAGGAGACAATGAATGTAGAGTTTCCCATCGACATCCAACAACACCATCATGATCGTTGGCGGAAGAAGGGAACAAAGCCCTCGGTCAGTGGACTGGCTATGCTCGCTTCAAGACACGACAATGTGATCGAGATCGAGCACGTGAACAAATTCTATATTGCTTCTCAATTAAGGGCATTCGGTCATTGCCCAGAAGCAAGACAATGAAGTAAAGGAAAGATCACTATGTCTCGCCGACAAGTTGAACTTCATCAAGGCGAAACAAAAGGAACTCCAGTCTTTCTTCACGAACAACGTCTGGACCTTTGATTTTGAAGAAAATGCACAGGCTGATCGCATATTGACAGCCCGATTCATTTTGACCTGGAAGCAACAACCAGTCACACAGTGAAAGCAAAAGCTCGCCTCGTCCTACGAGGATTTCAGGATCCTGATGCTCTGGCAGGACAACTTCAGACAAATAGCCCAACTTTGACCAGGTTGAGCAGAGGAATGATCCTGAGCATCTGCCAAATGTGCAACTTCCAAGCTTTCACCAGTGATATCAGCACTGCATTCCTTCAAGGACGACCACATGGACCAGAACGCACACTGTGGGTTCGATTTACCAAAAAATGCTCAACAGCTTTTAGGCATGGACACAAACAAACCACAAGTGATGAAGCTGCAGCAAGAAGTTGGTACATCGAGGCAGTGTCTCGGATCATGGGCATCTCAGGAGTGAAGCAACATCCACTCGACGCATGCCTGTTCATGATCTATGACGACCCAGTGGCAAACCAACTGGATGAAGATCAGCCTGGAGCACTCGTAAGACTATTTAGCATTCACGTTGACGACCTCCTTGGCGGTGGAACACTGTGGCTGCAAGATTGAAAAGAAAGATGATCATGTCCTGTTACATCAATTCCACTACCTGCACAAGATGAAGCCTATCACACTGCAGGAGCACCGAAAGAAAGAACCACAGTCAGAACTGACAGCAAGAGAGACCACAATGTTGAGAGGACTGTTGGGAGTTTGCAATGGCCATCCACACAAACGGCACCTTTCTTGCAATGTGCAACCTCACAACTTAGCGGACAGATCACAAAGGCCAAGATTGAGACAATTGAGCAGGGCAACAAACTACTTCGCATGGCAAAATCAAATGCAGATGCAGGATTGCGCTACCATGCACTAGAAGACATCACCTTCCTTGGACTCAGCGATGCTTCCTTTGCCAGTCGGGCAGACTTGGCTAGCCAAGGAGGGCACCTGGTGATGATGATCAACAAGAAGGCCATGGATGGAAACACCACGGTAAAACCTCTTAGACTGGAGGTCATGGAAGCTACCCCGAGTAGCACGCTCATCCCTGAGCACAGAGTCAGAAGCAGCATCAGAATGCGCCGATTCCATCCTGTTCATTTCCACTTTCTGGAAACTCCTTTGGCTACCACACCTACCTCTAGAAGATGTGACTACACCACTGCTGCCTACACCACCAGCCTTGATCATTGACGCCAAGGCCTTATACGACCTGTTGAACAAAGGAGAAGTACAAGCAGCATGTGGAGCCGACAAACGGATGGCAATCGAAGTGCTTGTATGTCAGGACAAGCTGAAAGCCTGCAATGCTCATGTAAAATGGGTGAGCAGTGAGCTGCAATACTCGGACTCCATGACGAAAGTCGATGCCGCACAGCTTTTGGCCGACCGACTTCGCACACACCTAGTCCGAGTGAAGAGTGACGAGACCTACCAGGCTGCAATCAAGAAAGATGCCAAGACTCGACACAAGAATACAGAGACGTTTGCAGTGAAGAAGGGTTCTCGCGCTATGCAAGCTATGTTTATGTTGGGGTCAACAACAACGACATTAGCCACAAACAACTACACCGAACTACAACATAACCATGGAGAAGGGGACTGGCACTACATCCTGACCTTTCTCATCACCCTTGTCATCATCTTTGATGCCACTATATGGTTTTGGAGGCAGCAATTCCTTCAGCATCCACCCGATAATGCAGACCAATCGGAGACAAAGTCCGAGGACACCAATGTGAGCGATGAGGGCATCCAGATTGAGGGCAATGAGACGACGAATGGAGAGGTCAACACAGACCTTGACTTTCCAGCCTTCGAGATGAGGCTGAACGACACCATCCGGAGAGCCAATGATCTTCAAGTAGAGAACCTCCAAGCTCGGAGAGCACACGAGGATCTACAACAACATCTCGAAGTTCTCAAAAATGATCGTGAAAAGCTCATCAAAGCATTCCAGGCCCTGACGGATGAGTACAATAGGGTGAAAACAGATCGCCAACGACTTCGGGAACACCTCACCGAGATGAAACAGGTTCTGCATGACACGAGGTTCAACAAGGACCAGTTTGTAAAGGAGCGCGTAGTGAACCTGATGGATCAAATATTCAGGCAACCACTATGGGTGTCAATATGCGGCACCCGATACCACTTAGAACATGAGTGCGTTACCTGCCGCTCTACCCATGAAGTGAAAGAGTTCCAACCATGCTCACACTGCACCGGCTGCATGGGCCGTGCTTTGCTGCGCCGTGCACGAGAAGTGTATGGTTTACCAACAGATAGCGAATATTGGAGCGACACTTCATGACCAGGGCCCAAATGTTTGGTATAGAATGAGCACATTTTTTTGTGCGGTCTCGGTGCCAGAGAGCACCTGCACTGCTATGGAGTGCTATTATTTTCCCTTTTTTCACTTGTGTGAAGTTGACTCCGACAACTGACTAAGTCATGATCATAGAACATGTCAACCTTTGTTTCGGCCCAAAATCAGGGTGGGCCTCTGAGCGCAAGGCCTGATAGCTATGCGGTGTGACGACACCGTGAGATGCAAAAAAGAGATTGAATGGTTCGGACCTTATGAGCTGAGCACCTTGAGGTACTTGTTCCATTTTCATCCACACCTACCACTCCCAACTACATCTCACCACCACTTGAACTACCCCAACATAGTGGAAAACACAGCTACCTCAACAAGAATTTATGAACATTATCAATTGTATCCCTATAAATATTGTGTTTTTCTATTTCCAGGTTACAAACTAGTGCTCTTGGCAGTGTCTAAATTCCCAGGACCCGCTTTCAGCGTGGCCGCCTGGGATTCCTTCTCTGCAGCTTCGCTGCAGTCGGAGGTCTGTTTGGGGCCGGTTTGGGAGCCTCTGGAAATCCTGGAGTAAGTAAGGAGTATGGAACAAGCGGTATAGAACAATGAATTGTATTATCAAATTCTTACTGTTTGAATTGTGTGTAATGTACCCTTGACAACGCAAGATCGTGAAGAAGAGATATCAGGCTCATGGCTTGTATCCATATTTTTGACAAACAAATTTTGAGCGAATGACATGCGCATCCACCTCCATTAACTTGACATAGACGCAAGAATGGACCCTCTATATAAAGAACATGTTCCACGTCCTCCTAATTCCGAAAGTTCCTTACAAGTGTCTTTTCAACAAAAACAACACGATGGACCAGCAACAGGACCGGGACCCACTCAGGAGACTTAGCCTGCCGGAATTCAAATTCACTCTCTACTTGATATCTTCTGCGAAGGGTTTGGAAGTTGATACTTCTCAATACTCCATAGTGTAGAGGTATCTATCAGCAGCTTGATCTTTCAATGGAGTCTACTCGACCAGTGGCGACTTCCTTGTACTTGACCCCTTTTGACCCCTTCCTCCTTGAAGGCCTGTTTTAGGGTTTAGGGTTCTGTCTCAAAGCTTGGCAGACCGGTTGTGTGGGCTGCATGCTTCTCTGCAAGATCTGTGGGCCGCATGCAGCACTATCGCGCAGGTGGATCCCTGGCACCAGAAAAAAGGAACCAGGGGCCTCAGGGGCCCTCGTTCGGTCTATGGCTTTAGTATCTTTAGTCTTTTGGAATCACTGGTTACCAGCGGCTACAGTGGTTTGCCTGGATGCGCTGGGGTGGTCAAATCCCAACACCATCCAACGGGTGTCCCATGGACTTCATTGGACTATCCTACTCCACTCAGGGATCTAAAGAGATTTTCAGACCAAGATGGTTGAGGTCTATCATTGGTCTCTATCATGGTCTAGTTTTCCTCCAGTATGTAATAGAAAGCATCCACCGCAAACAATGTGCTGCCCTTTGGTCCTCCCAACCCTTCTTTTGCAACTTTGTGTGCCGATGTCCAAACCTTACACCGACTGTTGAGTGATTTTCCCCTTCCATGATTGTTTCAGACACCCCATACGATCTTCTCAATTCCTTGCCAGTTGAAAAACCAACGAAGCTCCGAAGATCGGGTCCTCAGACCGATCTTCACTGCCCCCACACCGGGCACCTTTCGGAAAGCCGGACCCCCGCGCCGAGGCTGGAGACCGGACCGCCCGGGGATGGACCGGAGGTGGCGGACTCGGCATGGGTAGATCATCGCTGTGGCCCAGCAGCAACAAGTGCGGAACACATGGGACCAGAAGCGCGGTACTTGGACAAGTCGTATCAGAGTTGTGAGCGAGGGGGTGGCTAGTATGCGAAAAGCATCTAAAACTTATAGAATCGTCCAAACGTTCCAATACAATGCCATCCGCACTGCAACCCTACACAACCTGACATACTGATGGGCTTGCTAGCCACCCAAAAACCGCCGAACGTGTCTGTCTAGAGAGATGGTTCTTGGCTCTCTGGGACTTGTTTGCAAGCAGTTTAAAGTTTAAATCCTCTACAGTTCAGCCAAATGGGTGGATGTTGTGATGGTCCAGCGGCCTGGGGTTTGCTCACTTCAGTGGTGATGGCCCAGATTCTTTTTTCCAGCACTTCATGGGCAAAAATCAGGAGAACATGGACCAAAAACACGTCACATCATCAGGCTCTATACTTTGGCCTCTCTTGTCCTTCGCCCCAAAAAACATCGCCATGTCCCAAAAATACGGCTTGGACCCTCAACAAATCCATCCCCAAAGGTGGCGAAAGATTCTCACAGGAACCTTTTGAAGGCACATGATGACTACCGAGTCCGGCAGGTCTCTCGAGTCCGGCTGCGGAGGAGCGATTCTGAGCGGAGCTCGGCTTGGTCGAGCGCGAGTGCCACAAACGCGAGAGTCGTCACCCAGCAGCTCTACACTGTCACGGCAGATCCCCCCAAGCAGCCATGATATGACGAACCATGGTGGGGCAGTGGTACTACAGAGGTCAGTTTCACTGGAACCACTGGTTACCTACTGGTAACTGGATCCACTGGATTGGGCAGCTATGGATCCAAGACTTCGTGCCTATGTTACGCCTTATATAAGGAGACACCCAACCAATGGGTTTCGTCCATGGTCCCTCTTCCAGGAAGTCGAACTGGGAGGCCTCCCTATTTTAATAGACACCCAGAATGGGTTAATCTGGATCTCAAACAACCGGCAACAACATGATGATTTCTGGCCAAGCAATGATTGGATCAGGCTTCCTCCAGGACCTACCATGTTGGATGCATTTGGCGTTGGTCATCTATTCTTTTCGAACAACCCCTTTGCTAATCAGTTGCAATCAAAAGTCCTCTATCCCTTGGAACCTATAGTATATTATAGTCTGCTACGTTTCCAAGTGTTGACAACCAGATCTTCTACACTCTCGGGCTTTGAAAAAACGCAGCTGAACTCCGCCTCCGCTGCTCGCGGGATCCCGCGAGAGCGGATCAGAAGAAGGTTCGGTTTGTACTTACACAAAAAACAAATCGTCTTCCGCGTCTTCTTCTTTCTCAAGCTCTTCCTTCTCCAGCTCTTCCTTCTCGAACGCCTCGAACGGTCGGGTCGAGTGACTTACGTCAGTCGAGGGACGTGACAAGGGCCTGAGTTCCCGGAGTGGCAAGATCTGACGTTGACAGTTGAACAAAACACCTCCATATGGAGCTGTAAAACCACTCCGGTATGTGGGTGAGTATCCATATATTATCATGATTATTATTGTTATTGTTTTATAAATATTTATAAATATTTTAGTGATCAACAAATATCAACAGTCCCTGTTCCCATCCCCCAACAAAAACACTCCTTTTTATGATATGGCTGTTCATTGCTTCAGAAGGCTCCAGTCCTACAGACTCCCCCTATCTTCGCCAAGAGGGTGGCAAACACAGAGTCATCCACCAAAGCGGCCATCTCCAGGACTCCTGGTCTGCCATTCGTTGAAGAATCGTTCACCGTCATTTACCAAACAACATCAAACAACTCTGGTTGTACTAAGCAGTTGAGGCGTTTAGACCACAAACATCTTGGAATGCTCTTCTGGCAAAGGCGGCACCTCTGCCAATATCCTCCCACACACCCCACCGCTCCGCTCGTCACCGCGCTCCGCGCGGAGCCCGCGCTCGCGAGCGCGGACCAGCTGGGCTTCATCAGAAGGCGCCGAGTTCGTCGTCGCCACGAAGTTGGAGGTGCTGCGGCTGTCATCGGCGCCCCTCTCCGCCCTCTTCCTGTTCCGGGGAAAAAAGAAAGAAGAAGGTCCGTTGAGACGGACTTGCAAGATCTGAATTTAGAAGTTGTCTAAGAAGAAGAAGACGAAGAAGAAGAAGAGGAGGAAGAAGAAGGGCTTCAAAGGGATATGACATGATGTGATATCTTCACGAAAGGCAAGCCAAGATGCCACCAATGAAAGGTGGCTTTTTGTTGGATGCTCAGCATCCAAAGTCGAGAATGTCTGAAGAAAAAGAAAACAGGAACCATCCCATTTGAAGTCCTTTTCGACTCAACGGCCTGGGCCCATCTCCGTGTTCAGCGTTGGACTCGGACGCCCGACGCGGCCTGGGCCCATCTTCCAAGCTCGCCAGCCGCTGGCAGATTTGGGCCACCTGCCTGGCCATCTTCCGCCCCACGGCCGGAACGTGAACCGGGCAAGTGGCCGGTGGTTCTTCCACAGGCCCCAAGGCGGGAAAAGCATCAGGTTGGGACAAAGAGGGGCAAAGAAGGGCAAAGAGTGGAGTCTTTGTTTCAAGAGTGGGTGACTAATCACATGTTGGTTGATTCTTGGCTTTCCAGGGGTTTCAGGCAAATTGTGTCACCCCAAAGAGCCACACAATGTTGTCTGGGGTGACTTCAACTCGAGTTGCCAAAATTGAAACAAAAAAAGCAAACATGTCAATCCAAACATCTCAACACCAATCCCTCATTCTTTCCCTGCCAGAGCCACCTTTGTCTGAGTGAGACAAGTGGTCGTTGGCCCTACCCTGTTGAATTGAAAAGTGAAAAGACGTATAGAACTGTAGAACCAAGATGACCAAGTATATACAAATACAAGATGGAGCCCACGAACCCGAATGCAAACACGTTCAAAAAGCTACATATGTCCAAATGACACTCTTGTAGGACACTCTTGTGGGACAACAAGGCTCTACCCCCAGACCCCCAGAGTTAAACGAGAACCCTTCGCTACGCATTCG
Organism: Durusdinium trenchii; assembly: GCA_963970005.1. Classification (NCBI taxonomy): domain Eukaryota; class Dinophyceae; order Suessiales; family Symbiodiniaceae; genus Durusdinium; species Durusdinium trenchii. The sequence goes on from CAXAMN010013224.1 coordinate 918,661, forward strand.
GGAAAACAATCTAAGAACATGAAGAGAACTCTTTCATGGCACTGGAATACCAACCGACATAGACCCCCCGGTCCACCTACGCCGACCGCCGGCCCAAATCTGTGTCCCGGAGCCGGTCGACTCAGTCGACTCAGTCGACCGACGTCGGGCTACGTCGACCCCCTCGCTCGCCTCTCTAAGAGTCCTCCAGAGCCATGCGGTGTCAAGGGCAAAGCCAAGATGCTCAGCAACGCCTCCGCTGGCGGAGAAGGAAGTACACGTGCGCGACAGGAAGTGCGTGTGTAAGGAAGTGGTCGTGGACCAAGGTCGGATGGGAAGCCTTCCCAGCTGATGGGGAGGTTCCCACCATATGCGAAGCTTCAGGTTAAGGGGGGAAGGAAGTTGAAAGGATGGAGATGTTGAAGGGGAGATGCTTTATATGGATCTTGCTTTGCATGCCCAACGTGTCGCCGTGTCGCTACTGGTCCCTCAAAGTAATCAGAGTTTCTCTCAGAAGCTCCTGGTCCAGGACCATGGAAGAATCCATTTGTCTGAGTTCACAAAAGGTGAAGTGGGGTGCCCAACCTTCTTGCAGTTTGAGTTGAGTTGGCGAGGGAAGACCTGTGAGTTTGCTCCTTTGGCTGTTAATTGAGAACCCCCCTGTACCAAACCCTCTCTTTGTTGTAATGGAGATGTTGATGTTGTACCCTCCGGCATCTACTAGGGGAAAGTGCTCAAACAATAATTAATATGAATTAACATGCTAACAGTCAACAACACCGGATGGCCAACTCCAGCTCATGCCAACCGCCCCCCATCCGAGCCCAGCGATCAGTTCCGAGCCCATCTGACACCCCCCATGCGCGAAGACGACGCTACACGGACCTTCAACGCCTCGACCCAGCTTGGTGATCGAGACAGGGACCGGTCGCCGTTCGTGCCTGAAAGGCCTTGGCTAAGACTGGAGCTGAACTCTGATCTTCCAGATTGAGGCTATGGCTTCCAGTCTCCACCTGCGGCCAAAAACGTGCCGGGCGCAGGGCGCGAGGGGGCCGGGCGCCGAGCGGGACGGAGGGTTGGTGGACACCATGTCTGTGACGACACAGGTTCAGATGCGAAACAGGGATCGAATGAATACCGGGTTTTGGGACGATTTTGATGAAGAACTATTGGATCAAATCATGAAGAACTTTTGCTTCAAGATATTGATGAATATTGTTCCACGGTCATCCGATTTTTTCAAAAAATGTTTCAGAGTTGACAACCATGGGCTGCAACCATTTTCCGAATAACCCAGGGCTTTTGGGGTTCCAGATGGTTCGGGGTTCCATATGGTTCCATGTGCAGGGGAGTACAATGATAAAAAGAATGCCGTTCGATTCTCCCAATCGCGCCCAGTTCGAACTCCAAGCAGTTCGCTGATGATTTGTGCCCAGTTCAGAATTCATCTTCTGTGCAAGTGAAGCACACGCATATCACTGCCTGGCAATGTGTCTTCCGGCCTCGGTATAGAAGTCCGGCAGTGGAAATTGGAAGCTCCCATCATTCACGCTGATCATCTCGAGTGACATCTCTCCTGGTCCATGGCACGGTGGAGGGAAGACGACATCGATCTGTCCAAGCTCCGTGCTGGTAGACCCCCTTTGCGGGGCGGTGGAAGGTGTCATAAACAGGGACATGAATGCTACTCAGCTGTCACCGAACCATCTTCGGGTCAATGAAAATCACTCAAAGATTCAAAGATTCAATAAGTCATACAACTGTGCTTTTGCCCGGGGCAACATCTCATTCGCATCAGTGGAAGTGTGAATGTATTTTCCCAAAATGCATGTGCCTAAATGTTTCTACCAGTTCTGAATGAGTCATCTCAAAGTGAAAAAAACAGACTTGAGTAGTGTTTTGTCCAAAAGGTGTCTATGTTTGTTCATTTCACGCACAAAAAGCTTTTTGTTTGACCTATTTGTTATTTGATCTGCATATCATCATACATGTTTACACCTCCCCCCCTAACCCACCCCCCTCGAAGGGCATGGAAATAAAGAAATAAAAAACGACCGAACATGTGAAGGTCTTGAAATCCTTATTTCTGAACAGGCTGAAAAGGAAATAAACACTATTTTATGTATTTTTCATTAATTCTAAGGCCACAAAATTAAGGAAACGAAATAAGGAAATACAGTGGGAATAGAAAAGGACAGATGAGGTATGCACAGTCCAACCAGTCCTCCCTAGAAAACAAACACACACACACAAAGAAAAACAAACACAAACAAACACAATCTTCGCAAATATCAGACGAAAACAATTTGCAACACACACGCACACACTAACACACATGCGCACAACAAACGCAAAACCATGAATTTTGTAGTTCTATAGTTGTAAGATTCCACGTTTCTTGCTTTGCAACAGTTTGACTGGACAGTTATGTTTTTTTAACCAACTAATTGTCCAGAGCTCATGATGTTGGTGGACCGTGGTGGATGCCTCACACACCATGTCGCGGCGTGGGGCGACTTGCAGCCTCGGACCCGTGTGCAGGGTCCCATGTGAACACGTGCTGGGTCCCGCCAGCTGCCTTGCCTTTTTTCGTTCGAGTCATACATGAGTATGTACTAGTACTGAAACGATTCCCATTCGTCTGGGATGCGATGTTGCCAGCCCCCACGGCCAAGCATCTCGCAGCAAGGAGGCACGAGGCAAATCGCGGATCCTCCAGGGCGCCTACGGCCGCGCGCGCGCGTGTGCGCCACCGGGGACTGTAGAGACAGAACCCGGGGCGGATCGACCAGCAGGGGTTGAAGAAGCCGACTGTTCGGAGCTCGGGCGGACTCTCCGGAGCTCGTTTGGTACCCTAGTTCGGGTGACGGGTCCTAGTTCGGGTCGCACAAGCTTTGTTGGGAATCCTGAAAGGAGAAGGATCTTCCTAGACGGTGTCCTGGCTACCCTACCCTACATACCCTAGGCCGGTATGCATCATGCATGGGACACCCAGACAGGAAGTGCTAGGGATACTGTGGAAGCGGAGTTCACCTCATGTTTGTAGAGGAACCTGAACTTCCAATCACCGGTGTTAGTTCCAGGTTTTGTTAGACACCTTTCATCACCCCTTTCCCACTGCTGTTGGCCCTAGCACCTTTGTAAGTTATTACGAGAAGTAAGGACAAAACGTGAACTACAAATGGTGGCTCACCACAGTTGGGACAAGGGTGCACTTCTAAGCCAGGATCTGTCCTGAGAATCCTCAGAAGATCGTTGGACCACGAACCATGCCCAAAGACCTTCAGAGAGAAACCAACATTCAGACAAAACATTATAGAACCATTGTACTGATACTGTAGAACCCCGAACCCACCTGCAGCTCATCTTCCCACCCCCTTCCTTTTGGACCTCCTTCCGGATCAGCACCTGGGCCCCTTCAGGTGGAGTGATCAGTGACCCGACCGACCGTCCAGCGGTTTACGTCGCGTCTCCGACCGACACCTGTTTTGGGTTTAGGGATGGCTCTCGGTGAATTTCTTGAGGCACTCAGATGGTGTTCGATGCTTGTGGCTACTGATCAGAGGGCTGCTGATCTGAGTCTCAGATGGTGTATATATTTACTTATACATATAGAAACATGAGGGGAACTCACAGAGTAGCAGTGACGACTCTTACTTTTCCTCGAATGAAAGGAGTCTGCAAATCAAGCTGCACCTGTCACGCTCTAAGAGACATGAACAGTAAGCCAA
>CAXAMN010013224.1:931928-959191 GCA_963970005.1 Durusdinium trenchii
TCTGGTCTGGTCTGGTCTGGTCTGGTCTGGTCTGGTCTGGTCTGGTCCTGTCTGTCTGTATGTATGTATGTATGTGTGTATAATTTATTTATCTATTTAGTTATCCATTTGTATATGTATGATGGTTTTCACCGTTTTTCACCAAAACCCTATAGTACTCACTCAAGAAAGTCCAGGAATGTTGTTTGCAACTTCGGGGTGCAAAGAATGAAAGCAGTCCATGACTTTGTTCTGATAGCCAGGTCTCGAACTCTGGACTAGCTCCCCAATCAGCCACCACTGCCACTGCCTAAACCTCTGGATACCCATCATCTAGTGCAGCTGACCACGCAGCAGAAAAGGAAGCCCCGGGCTGAACCCCTGTGAGGTGTTGACTGGACTGAAGTGTCTTCGGAAGAACATTCCAAGGGCGGGCCCCCTGCACCGCTGCGCGCTTGAGTAGATGGCACACAAGGAGCCCCCAAGTTTGGTTGAGATGGAGCCACCTTCCTTGTTCCTAGTAGCGATGCCAGGTGCCAACGTGACGAACATGGCTCCGTCCTTGCTCCGTTCGGAGCGAAGCTCTACAAAAACATCGATAAGGGTGCGTTCCATGCCATCGATACCGTTATGGCACAATTGAATATACCAAATAAAAGGCCATGCCATATTGATATGGCTGTGGGTCTCTGAAACACCAGCCATAGAACCTTGGCTTTTGCCTCTGAACCTCGGAAAGTGCGGCACAAACGAAGAGACTGGTCGTGCTGAGCAGTGCTGTTGTCGTCTGTCCTTGTGCTGTTGGGCTCGATTCACAATCGGCTTTGGTCGACTTGTGTCTGACTCGACGACCTGCACCATCCTGTCTGGGTGTCCGGACTACCAGAAAACTATACTTATATAGGTCTCCAGACAGGACACCCAAACAGGATGGTCGTAGTTATGACCGTTTTATAGCCACTAAACACATGATTATCAAGGTCTTCTGTCAGAGTTCTCTTTTCGATTTCTCGCACAAATGGATCCAGACCGATAGTTTCGTATCCTTCCCCGCATCGAATCCTTCCGCCTTGATATTCTCCAGGGAAATTCCATAGCTCGTCAGCGTGCTCAGCTGCTCCTCCGTCCAGACCGAGTCGATGAGCTCAATCTGCGAGTCATTGGGGAAGCAATACTTGTCGCAATACCTGCAGCCATCACGGCCTTCGTCCCTTCCGGTCCCTTCGTCCCGCCGGTGGCGGCCCGCCGCTCTGCCCTTCGGCCGAGTCCGGCCGACCCGCGTCGTGCGGCCGCGTGCGGCCGGCCGTTCGTCCCCTCTGGGTGGTCCGAAACACCGGACTTCGACGCCACAAGGAACAGAGTCGCTTCGTGGTGGGCTCCTGTGGGCTCCCGTGCAGGATGGGCTTTGGGGGCCCAGCCAGAAGTGTGTGGACTGGTCATTCTTGAACATGTGGATATGGGCATCGATCAAGGTCACACCCTGTGCCAAGGTCGTGTTATGTCATCAGCGACCTCTTGCCATCTTGATCGACATGTGTTCTGCAAGCAGAAACATCCTTCCCAATCTCCCAATCTTCAAGAAGTCACATGAATCAAGTCACCAAGCGACCCCATGTCCCATTTAAAGAAAGAAGCAGCGACTTGTTGATGAAGGACATGGGACATGGGTTTTGTCGATGAAACAGCTGAAAGTCACTGGAAGTCCCCTGGGTGTTCATTGGATTCACGTGGCCAACAAGCATATCCCACTAGAAAAGAAAAGAAACACCAACTATATCCAAACTATATTTATAATATAAATTAATACAATATCCAGCTGCATCATCCTGACTGGACTTCCAGACAGGACACCCAGGTCCAGGATGACCCTTCTAGGTCCAAACAGCATGACCCTGGCAGGTGGAATTCCTCCATCTCTCTCAGGATTCTCCGAGGCTTTTCCGCTTCAACACTCTTTGCATCGGTCGATGGCTCGGCCGCGCGTTCGGGCCGGGCGCACCACGCGGCGCGTTCGACGCAGAACCCGACGGTGGCTGAGGCGGGCGCGTTCGACGGTGTGAGGCTTGGAGGTGGGAAACCGAGGCAACGGCTGGGTGTCTTTCCCGCGATTGAGTGAACCGAATGGATCACCCAGGAAGGTCAACGACCAAACAGGATGACCGGAACGCTTCCTTGCGCATCCCACGGATCTGAGACCAGGGTGAGGGCTCCGGGTTTGGACCCACAGCCATTTGGTCCGGTGGACTAAGCACCTTCACCTAGCTTACAAACTGCCTAGTGACCTAGTGCTGCAATGGAAACACATCCCTGCTTCAATCTCCAAATATCCCTTCGGCAATCATGCCAAAACATGCCAAAAACGATCGCTGAAGAATAGCTTTTCCAGTCATGGCTTTACTCTTCAACTGCTCAACTGGGGATTAAAAAAAAAAAAACACCCCAGTCATGGTGATCTCTGGGCACCGGCATGGACTTGTCGCCCGGAAACACCGATCGAACGGTTGGGGTGTGTCGGTGTTACTTCATACTCAACTCGACACCGGTGAACTCACCAGCTGGAACGACTTCCAGGTTCTCCGAGTGACCGAATAGCCATGGCCTCCAACCTCAAAAACGCGATGGCCTCCAACCTGAACAGTGTACAACCTACTAGCCACACGGCCCCCCAGCCTAAGAGCGATGGCCTCGTGTCCCGAGGCAAACCACATCCTCCGAGTTGCAATGGGATGATGGGCACCTTATTCTTGTGAGCGCTCACGATCTCCCCGGCGCACCACATGCCTTGGACTGCGGACGACCCACCTGCTGCTAAACCCGCACGGCTCCACGATGCTCCACGCCTCCTCCGCTCGGCTCCCTGCGAAAAAAGCAGCAGTTCCATGCAGATGGGTGCCAAAAGAACTGAAGAGATGTGGGGTGCCCCTTGTCACATCTAAGGGCATAGTGGATGGGACTCAAAGCTTTGGACCTGGATGGTACATCTTTTGCCTTCATGATGAAAAATGATGAGAATGATGAAGATATTGATGAAGAATTAATTAACCTGGTGCAGCACTCGTTTGTTTGGCACGAACACCATCCAAAAGAGATTCTGAACATGGTGTTTCTCCATGATATATCATATCTCTATGAAAGCCAGGTCCCCGTGTAGTAAGGACTTCCCCCCGGAAGCAAAGTGTCATAGAAGCTGAGGACGTGCTGCATTGCTACTGGAATACTGCTTACCTCTCTAACTGCTCCTTCTCGCCAGCAGTCCACCGTCCCACCCCCCGGCACCAACGGCTCACCGTCCCGGCCGCTCCGCGCGCGTGGAGCTCAAGCGACGCTTCAGCAGCTCGGACGTCAACACGGCCACCAGGCACTTGGTGTCAGCGCTGACGATGTCGAAGATCCGGGCCAGGTCGTCCAGCTCGTCGCTGTCCAGGAACAAATTCAACTTCATATACCTTCGAGTGCAAAAGCAGCTGGATCACTGTGGATTGAGGTTTTTGTGGGTCATGAAATCTTCTCATGATCATGTGCCTATCATGCAGTCCTGTCTTACATTAAGAAAAACATGATAAATATTGATAAACATCGGGGGATCACAGTGGGCGCAAGCTTGTCAGGGTGACCATGGGCTTTTGTATGTCAGTTCGACAAAATCTCAAAACATTCCATGATATCGAGCCACCACATACCCAAGACGGAAGTGAAGCCCTTGGACAGAAGAAAACCAAAGGAACCATCCGATCAACGTCACTGCGGCCGCAGTTCTTCCGTCCGGCAAAGTAAAAGAAGAGTAAGCGCTGCTTTCAAATATCCCCAGACACGACTAATGGGACTGTTTTTGTTGCCTGCCAGTACCTACATTGGGGTGGTTTGGGGCCATCAATGAGGCATAAGCAAACTAATTGGTCCCATTGCATGGAGTGTCTGGGAACCTATACTTGACTCCTCAGCAGTGAGGACCACAAATGGTGGCCGTTTTCGCAGCCGTGTTGAGCAGCAAGAGACTTCGAGGCCACCAACTTGAAGAGGCGGCAAAAAGCCCCTGCACCCGCCTGGAGGTCTCTGGAAGAACGACTCGGACCTTCCTGAAGCCTTTTGGTCCGAATTTTTGAGGTCCTGAAGCCTGGAAAAAGCTAATTTCTTGAGGGGTCCAAGGACTCGGAAACTAGGAAGCTGCTTAGGAAGGACCTCTGGGCGGCCCAGAAGCTCTCGATGTTTCAGTTTTTTTTCTCCCCATGTTGCAAAAACCATTCATTCACTTCCAGGTGTTCTGCACCAAAACCATCACCGAGTTTCTCTTCTTGGGCCGGTAAGTTACGGTAAGAACAGCCTCAACTTAAGCTGCTCCAGGAGTGCGGACCGAAACGGTGATCGTCGCGTCGCGATCGGAGGCCGAAAAAAGGAGGCCGAAAAGGTCAGGAGTGTCACTTCAAGAACTCCTCCTGAGCACAAAAAATATCGCCCATGTTCAATCAGTTCATGGAAAGATCAACACAAGTGCTTCAAGTGAAAGTCAATTCAATCAGTTCTTGGAATCATTTCTTCACTTCATCCATTTCCAACTGTGGATTCAGCTCTCCATGACTCACCATCCATGACTCACCCCCCCTCCTAGCCCTTTACTAACCGCCTTGTGGTGACAAAGGAAGGCGGCGTACTTGCTCTGGGGCCGCAAGCGCAAAAACACTAAGGACCTCAACGTCCGCTCGGTTCCGAAGGATCCATGTATTGGACACCCCGATACAAGCTTCTGTTTGGCAAGGTGCTTTGTTTTGGGGGCACATCAATCATTCGAAAAAGATCGTTTTGAATCATTCTCCGTTCAAAAACCCTTGAAAACACACCACACACATGGAAACAAAAAGAGTCTTGAACATGTCTAAGTTGTGGCAATCACACACATGGAACAGGTTGCAACTGCGCCAGTCGACCGGACTGTCCACTGGCTATTTGGAACTATATACCTGTCTTTGTCTTCAACGCGTTGGAGTTTCACGTCTTTTCCAAACAGTTTGAACCAAGAAAACACCCCTCGATGAGAAAATTGATAAACATCGGTTTGACAACCCGGCCAAACAAGTACTATCTGCTCTATGTTGTTTTAGGAATTTAGGTCTTCATCTGTGTTGAGTGGGTTGGGACATGTTGTAAATGGGAAGATTACAGTAGCAGCTTATTGAGTTGATTGGCGGGGTTCATGTATGGCATGTATGCCTGCTTGGGGTGGTTGAGTCAGAGTCAATGTATATGATATATCAGTCGTGTGTATATATATATAGAGATATATGTGCATGGATATCCATTCCACACATGTCTGGTTACACACCCTTCAGTCAACCAAAAGAACAAACCAACGGCTTTCTTCACTTCCTAGGGACAAGGCCGTGCCCAGGGCAGCCAGGGGCACCGTGATCAACACGATGGAGAGCAAGACGCCCACGAACTGCTCATGACTCAGCCGACCGCGCGCGCAGTTCGTGGGAGTGAGGTTCCGGGCCGTGGCGAATCAAAGAACCCGCAAGAGAGGTTGTTTGCCTGGTATATATATATATATATACCAGGACCCTCCGACAGGTCACCAAGTGAAACCTGTTAGGGTCCAACAACCCTCAAGTAACAGCCTGTTGGAGGGTGCTGGCATATAATATATGACCCTTCACCTGGGGTACCCATGGGATAGTCTATAGCTTAGTTCTCTATCTGAAAACTTCTGCTGGCCCGTTTTCGCAGTTCCTCGGCTGGAAAGCCGGGAAGAACACTTCGGGGGAAGCAGGTAACCGGCATTTGGAAGGCTTCTGGGTTTGTACGGTCTTGCCCCAGCTTAGGGTGTCGTTGAAGAGGACAAAAAGACGTGTATATTGGAAAATGGAGAAACCCGATTCACCATTTTCTTGTCTTAATGCAATGGCCTGACTCACGAACAGCCATTGCTGTGTCCACACGCCAGCACCAGAATTCAATTTGCACACAAACAAAAAGCAGGAACACCAATCAGAATGATACCGACCATGACAACTGCAGCTTCAAGAACAAAAATCACTTTACATTCTTGACCATGTTTGACCATGCGACCGTGGCTGCGAAGGGACCGTAGGACGGAACGATAAGACGATCAGCACGTCTTTCTGCCACCTGGTGGCTTCTCCTCCCGGATATTCATCAGCGGTGAGGCCAACAAGAGGAGCATGAGAAGACCCGCGGATAAGGACAAGTCCTGATCCGTTCGGCGAGCCAGTGGAGCGTCGGACGTGGGTCGGGGGAGCATGTTCTGCAGCCTAAGCGTGAGATGGGACTGGCGATACTACTGGAGAACATGGTTCCAGTCCCATGGAGTGTCTGGATGTGTCTGGGACCACGCCTCAGGTAGTTGGAGGTGTAGGGATTTGCACCATCATGAAGGAGCATTGATGGCGAACGTCGAAGGGACCTTTGGCACATACCAGAAATAGCAAAACTCCTCCAATTCGACTTAAAACATAGAGGTGCTCTCATCCTTCTCATCGCACTCCTGTGACCCTTCACCAAAAAGCAGCTCTACCCACTTGTACCCCCCAAGCCAATTCCGCATGATTTCGTTGATTTGAGGAACCCCGGTCGTCTCAGCAGACCCTTCACCAAAAAGCAGCTCCTTGTTGTACCCCCGGTCGCTAATTCCGTATGAAAAAAAAACCAGGTGTTCCTTGAGGAACCCTCAAGTCGACCCTGAGTCCCCAGTCGTCTCAGCTTCAGCTGAGAGTCATTGTAATTGGCTAAGTCGATCTTCCAAGGCCACAGGAGCCCCTGCACCACCTCGGTGGCTGTCACACACTCGAGTCCGGTCAAGCCGCTTCGGCGAAGCCCGGCGGTCAAACCGGAGAAGTGCAGCAAAACCAAAAGGCTAAGAGGACCTGGTCTTTTCAGGTGAAGGACCTGATCTGTGCGTTTGCAAACACCTGTTGACTGTACCCAACTAGAGACACCAGGCTTGATCTCAGTGCCAAATGGCTCCTCAAACAGGGGTCATGCCTGGGGCTCGAGGCATCTGAACGAGCTGAGAGATTGAGAGCCAAGGACATCATCAGGCCCTACTCAACAGGCAGTTTGGGATCCGGTGTGAAAAGTCCTCTTCCAAACAGAAGGATGCAACAGAACACCGAGAACACCGACAAACCAACAACATCAAAGAACTAAAGAATCCTATAATGATGTAGATCGGTTATAACATGGTAATAAATATGTCATGGAATAATTACTTTGCTCCACTTCCAATCCAACGTCCAACCCTCCCCCAGGCGCTGCGTCTTCGCCCCCAAGTCACCCCCCAAAACCGCTCTCTACCTTCCAAACACTCCTTGGAAGTTCTGCCGACCCCAACTTCCACCACCCCAACAGGAACAGTTCCTCCTAAGCAACCACCAGGAGCATGCCGTCGCGTCCCCGTCGAAAAAACGCCCCATGCCGGAACGTCGCACGTTCCAAGTGACGAGCTTCGCACAAATCACCAGGCCCATGATGCCGACCTCAGATGTCGAAGGCGGCGAGGCGTTCAGCGATGGGTCAATGTAGCAAGAAGGCACCCGACCGTTCAGCGTTGATGTATTTATTACATAGAAGCCCTAGTTCGACTATCGAAAGACCATTTGAAGAATAGTCCCGGACTCCCAGGGTATAATACCTGGATCCTCCTTTGGGCGGAAAAAAGTGCCGGACCTCAATCCGGCAAAATTTTCCGCCGGATTCCGAAAAAACGCCGGAGACCTGAAAAAACATCCGGATCCGAGATTCTGAAAAACAGAGATGATAAAAGGTTGGATCATACACAAGGAAATTGCCTTTGCGCCGCGAGCAGTTCTTCTGGAGCCACACTCGAACCTTTCCGTTCCCATTGCCCTCGCCCATCTTCCGAATGGCCTAAGAGCAGAACCATACAAAACATAAGCAACTTGTGCCCAAGCAAAGACTTCCAAGAAGAAACCAAGGAGCATGTGGCAATGAACTCATCTTTCTCTGCAACCGTGTCTCTAAAGTGTTTTTTTTACAAAGTGGGTTGCTCTCCATGATTCTTATGCTTCTTAATGTTTCTTTAAAGCTTGCCTCAGGACGGCCCCCCAAATAAAGTAGCAGAACTCGTGGCCCCTGTCAAAACTCTTCTTTGAAAAACTTGTCAAAGTCAAAGCCAAAGCCTGCAGAAGACTCAGTCCAAAAAAATACGTCGGAGTTACGGGAAATTACGCCGGAGTTACGGGAAATTACGCCGGAATTACGGGAAATTACGCCGGAGTTACGACGTGCCATTTTTTGACAACTCTCTGCAAAACATTGAGATTCTGAACAACACATGTTCCACAGCCCAAAACTTGTCCGGCAGGCTCTGCAAACTTGCGCAGCTAGAACTATATCCCAGCGCCCCGACATCCTGAAACAATGGGAGTACATTTTTGCCCAGCTTGGTACGCCCACTTGGGTCTTTCAACAGGTGCATCGCACTGTACCGGCTTCATCCGATTTCATTTAGAAGATCACCTAAACGGATCTATTTGATCCAGTGTGAACCATGCTGAACCGATGGAATGAGAAAACAGCGCAACAGGCAAACGAGCACACTTTGCAAACAAAATCATTGCATCAGTAGTGGGTTTACCTTCAAAGAAATGCAGACCACAAAGGAATGCAAAGCCTTGAGAATACACATAAAGTGACTTGGAAAAGCGCCGGACCAAATCCAGAAAAACGCCGGAGTTGGAAGTCCGGCGCCGGACCCTGTAAAAGTACCGGACTGAAGATCTAGGTATGGAAATGGACATGAAGCAGTGTTCCTGGGCTGTAGCTCTGCAACTGCTTCAAGTTCTAAATAGATCACTTCAAGAACATGGAACAAAAGCACCCTGAAAACGCGGTTTTCCTCGGGTTTTTTCAGGACTCAAGTTGAGCCATCAAGGTTTCCAAGGTTCCGGAGGCTTTCGCGAAGCGAGCGTGAGGCGGCTTCTCGCCCTGCCTGGAGTGCCGGAAAGGAGACCAGAGCTGCAGGGATCAGGGCCACCAGCAGGTTGTGCACGGACAAGATCAGGCCGTAGTAGTATCCTCACTGACTCACGATCTCTCGCTCACGTGTTCTGCGCGTGCAACGCGGGCAGCGACGGGTCGTGGTAGAATCTCCCAACAAGTATAGGCAAAAAACTGCCAGGACCATGATGGGTGTGTGTAATGGGGAGATCACCCCCCACCAATGGGGTGTTGGTCTATGTTCTTTCTTGCCAGGGAGTCTTGGGAAGGTCTATTTTAATACACATCCAGATCTGGCCCCAAGAATCAAGGCTCCTCAGCCGGTGAAGGCTTGGTTCGGCTCCAAACCCTTGCGAAAAGCAGAGTCCAAAACTCCAGAAGTGGTGTCCAATGATGGAGTCTGGATGGACATTCCGCCCAACTGGACCTGGAATGAGTTCAACGACATCATGTCTCCTCTTCCGCCCCTTTTCCAAAACGAATGCCAACCGTCTAAAAAAACCGTCCACCGGAGCTTCTTTCAGGCCGAAAGCGTGCAAAGAGGAAGCGGTACCTCGCCAACGGATCGGTTGAGCCGGTGTTGACTGGGATCGGTTGAGGGGTGTTGATCGGTGGCTGAGGGGGCAAGCTGGTTGACAGGGGGAAGCTGGTTGATGCGGTACCCGCCCCCGATGCGGAAATGTATGGCCTATGATGTGGACCAATTTTTTTCTACTACGGCTGGGGAGGAAGATACTTATTTGGGTCTTGGATTCTTTAGACACGTCGATTCACGAATCCCATTCTACAACATCTCGCTCTCGGCCGTCTTTTGAACCCAAAACGTGCCACAGACCCAAAACGTGCCACAGAGACGGGGGCCAACCGCCTCAAAAGAAAGAGTGTCCTGGTGAGGCGTTGAGGCCTTGAAACGGATCACCTTGTGGAGAATCTTCCGAAAAGGCTTGGCTGCCAATCTATTCCCATCCGAAGGTTCCATCAACTGACAAAACAGACCTCAGAGACAAGATTGAACGTTGTCCACCATCCGCATGTTCCCAACTTTATTTTGGTGAATTGCCGTATCCCCCCCGCAAGCTAACATAGAACCTAGCTGAGAACTGACCCGTGGTCTTGACCATTTTCCCCATACCAACCCAGTGGTTTTGGGGTCCTGCAGGGGAGCAGCTCTCATGCTCTATCCAGTTCTACCTATATACTTGTTTTTGCCATGACTGTCTGACTATCCAAGCTCAACAGCACTTTTCACATGAACCTCCCGAAACCTTCACACACAAGACCACACTTCCCAGCAGCGTCAGCAGTTCCTCCACAAGGCTTTTTCTGCGTCGACTTCGATCCCGAAGTCGAAGCCCGTCTTTGGTTCATCCAAGGAGCCGTTCCATGACCTCCAAGCCATGTCCGGAGCGTAACCAAATGGGATACTTCCTGCCGACAACGGCAACGACACCAACGATGGCATGCCGGTGTGATGGGTCTGAGGAGAGCAGGTGATCTTCTGCGTCTGTCTGCGGTCCTGTCCTTTTTTTCGTGTGTCTGTCTGCCCCACCCAAGAAGAGGTAATTTCTGGAGCAGGGATAAATAGAGCTGGTGGGAGAAGTCTACTTGGTAGCCTGACTTTTGGCTATCAGTACTATAGTCTATCCTGGCCGAAATCAGAATAAAACAACTGCCTCACTCAGAGCAAACCAGCCCCATTCGGCGCTCGGCCTTCCCTCACTTAGCCTCATCTGGATACTAAATATAAATAGGTCAAAGCCAAACGTGTGTTTTGATGATCCTTTCGCATCCTGCACGGAGGATCCATGTATCACCATGCATCACCATGCTGTCAACACGTTTAAACCATGAAAGAAACAAGGAGTTCCCAATCAAAAGGGTACACCGAGGCTTGGACCGAGGCTTGGACGAGTCTTGCAAAACGACCGCCGTCACGGCTTCACGGATCCGGCATCCTGGTGAGGTAGATAATCACCCCCAGGATCGTCACCGGATATGCCAGGATCCCTATGGCTGCCAAGGCCACCAGCGCCTGGACTCCACGGCGGCGTCCCTTTCGCGAACAAACCCGAAAGCCGCAGCTTCGCCCAGAAGTCGAGTAGGGGATGACATGGAGATAACGATGACATGTTTTCTTGGGATGAAGAGGATGGAGGATTGGGCTTCAGCAGTACGGTCTCTTCAAATGTTCATATCGTGATGCTTTCTCCAATTACACACCAAAGGAACATAAGGACTTCAGTTGAACAAAGGATGAGATGTAAAGTAAGCTTGGTGCGGCATATAGTCAATCCTGGGATGTTCTCAAACTTGGGTCTTTAGGCCAAGGCTCTACACTTCGAAAACCAGTACGATGAACACAGATCTTTTCAGAGAGCAACGAACTCTTCTTTCACAGTCGCTGTACCCTCCCGTGGAGACCTATAGATACAACATGTTCCTCAGAATGATTCCCATGTTGCTCTTTAGAGGGCATTTGACTTACGCAAAATGACAGACAGTTTTTAGGTAGAGTTTGGTGCTGGGCAATGCTTGTGTTCCTCCAACTCTTCTTGTGCCCTTTCTGACTCATGCCACTTGTAGAAGGCTCAAGTCGTCGCTTCTTTGGGGGCTATCCACACCCGCAAGTGATCCAGTACGGCTATCGACACTGACTGACGTTTCAGCTCAGTAGAATTCCGCCCGTTTCCACCGCCCTGTCACGCTTCCACCGCCCTGTCCCGTCTGCCTGATGTTCCTCACTCTGCCAACAAATCACATGAGGCCGGGAAGTGATGGTGAAGAGCCTAGCTCGATCCGATCCGAGCACGCGACGGCACGCCCCGAGCGCCGCGCATCCGATCCGAGCAGCTGCAGGGGAACGGTGGAGATGTCGAGGTTTCAGCAGGTGTCCAAGGTCAATTTACTTGCAGATTAGCTGTCGATGTTGTATTTGGGAGTCACTAGATCCTTCTGTCGATGTAGCGGATTGAAAGTATATATATGGCACAATCCCACCAAAAACTGTATTTTTGTATGGACACCCATTTGTCGAATACGGCATCTTATCTTGGGGTGCTAGCACCATGGTTTACCTTTGAAACCACAGTTCATCGATGTTCAGCGCGGTCCACCAGCCGGTCCGGTGCAAAAGTTTCCCTATCAACAGAACTCAGGGACTACCTGTACACCAATCCCGTGTCCAATCCTCTAATCAAATCAGTCTTCGGTGGGTTGAGTGAGTGGTTTTAGGCAAACTTCCAAACCGATAGGGGCCACCTAATGGCCATGATTGGAGTATTTGTCTATACGATACATGACCGTTGAAACATCTTAAAACCTCCGTAATGCAGGCCAATATTCCATACATGGATATTTTGGGATACCTCTTGAAAATGTTGCAATGCCAATAGATCCATCCCCAACACTGTTCCCTGACAATGGCCCCTACTACTTACTACCACTCTGACCAAGCCGCGCGTTGGGGTTCCGCTGGCATTGCAGCGGCCGTGTAATGGCCAAGGACATGGCCGTGAGCATTGCCACCAACAAGAGCCCGTGCACCTCAGCGTGTGCGTCAGCGCGCTTGCGCATTCGCAAACGCTCACGGCAAAGACCGGCTAGAAAGCACAGGTGGATATCAGCCCAAAACCATCCATGGAAAGGTTGATATATTCCAGTAATATCCAATGATATATTCCATGGTGCATGTATATTCCACCATGTAGTCCGTTCCCATGGATAATCTGGGAGTGGTGTTTTTGGAATGCACCAAGTAGGCGACCGCATCAAGCTTCGCAACTCGAGTTGTACCTTAGTGTCTAAATACCATGTAGATCAAAAGAAGAGCGTACACACTTGAAGCTCTTTCACTTTTAGAAGGAGCGTCCATGATCAAAGAAGAGAACAGTCAGGTTAACCCTTTGAACAGTGACAAAATTATATCAGCATAGACTCCAAACAGCCAGTGGGCCCCTGCCGCAGAAAACTACGCAAACAGAACAGCAGCGGGACAACAGAAAGACCACAGGAGGACAGAAGGAGGACAACACAGGACAAAGGATGAGGGAAGGAAAGCACGAGGCTTGAGCCAAAATGGCTACGGAAGAACTATGGACCGCCAAGGTATGCGTCAGGTATGCGTAAACATTTGCCAAGTTTGCAACTGTGTCTCTTTTCGGGTCTGATGTGTTATGATTTATGTTATGTTTATAGGCAAACAGCCTTATGAGACACCTTTACTCACTTGAGCCATAAGTCTGAGGTAGGTTGAATATAGACAGTAGCGTACAATGTAGTGCACAAAAATACACCCCCGCGGAGCGGAGTGGCTTGGCCACGGCGCGCCGAAGAGGAAGACGCACCACATTGTACCAACCTCAGGCAGCGATAAGAATCTAGCCGCTCTACAACCCTCAACCGAATGCATGCGAAAGGCAAATGGATGTCCGTAATGCTTGTGCTTCAAGAGTGCCAGCACGTGAGGATCGGACAAAACGCACAAATCTGTTTCACGTCTTCGCTTGAAATGCCTCCACTTCAAGTTGTCATAATGCAACGAAGCTTTCAAAGAAAGAAGGATGAATGCGGCAATGCCTGCCGGCACGCTCTCATATCGGGAACTCGTACCATGGCATTCCAGTGAAAAGGAGCCAAACTATAGCCAGCCACAGACATCGAATAAAAATGCAAATGCCACACTGGGGAGATATACGGCAGAGCGTTCCCGCTCGTACAAGCAAACCATCTGGAAGTCAAGCCAACGAATCCAACGAATTGATTCACGGCGTGCCCTCCAGTCCGCTTGGCAAGTGGGCAACTCCCTGCGATGATCTTTCTCTCCTCTCGGCACTCGGAGCTGCTCAACTACAGGTTCCACCAGCCATAGTAGTCTCCCTGAACTGGTCGCCGTGAGCGCACGTCCGCTCAGCACGCGGCCCACCAATTCGAGCTGGAAGAGGATGACGAAGGCTCCTCCCGCCAGGATCCGGAGCGATTCTGCTCAGGTCGATGCCACCACGATCCCGATGAAGAGCTCTGCCACGATCGGTCAGACCATCCTTGGCTCCAGTTTCCCTGCCATAGACTCTGGCTCTGGTATTGGCCCTTTCCCTTGCCCTTGCCTTTATCTGTGGCAAGTGGGCAGTCTCGGGCACGATGATCTGGCGAGCCGCACTCAAAACAGAGCTTGGCATCTTTTCCGCTTCGTTTGGATCTGGGGTCTGAATGCTCACACTCCTCCTCCGTTGGTGTACCCACACAAAAAAGCACACTGACACTAGACTATATATTATATAATACTCTCTATCTATATATATAGAGAGAGAGACTGTACTGTTGATGAAATACATGCTGCAACTCCTGAGAATATGTTGGTCCTTGGAGAATCCAACTAGTGCAAGATATTGAAATCAACAGAACCAATCTCTGTCTGTGCTCGTGGCTGCTCGTGCTCTCATCTGTTGAGACCAACCCAAGATTCCCAAAATAATGAGTTCCTGTTAATGACCAGTCACTCTGAACTTCTATATAATTAAGTCTCCTATTATGTCATGTGTATATAATAATATATGTGTGTGTGTGTCTGTGTTCCAATCTCAGCAGCTCTCCACTTAAATTCCTCGCAGTGACGTTGACCAAGGTGTTGAAGCTCACTCTCCTGCGAATGCTTCGTCGCCCGTGAAAGCTGGATGTGTCTAGGTCCGGGTGTCCACGTACATATGGGTTCTGCAGCACAAGTGCTTCCCCCAAACCCAAAGAATTCTGAGGTCATGTGCTACAATTACAAATGGGCTCATGACCTCAGAGGAAAGGTTACCTTTTCTTCATTTTTGGCTCTTCATGGGCTTGTTTCTCGCAGTCAGTATGCACAAAAGGATGTTGTCTTTCAACCACAACTGGGCATGCATTTACTCTCAGATGGGTCATTCTGCAAAACGCTTCTCAAGAAGCAGCCGCTTCTCGAAGTGCTGCCTAGGCAAAGCTTCTGAGAAAGCATATGGATTTGTTCTTCCATAGGGAGACCCCCTTGACAAAATGGATCGATGTTCCTTCTTCCAGGGGGTCGAATTGGGAGGTTTCCCTATGTTTCTACAGACCCATCATATGGTTCCCACTGTCAGGATTTTTGGAACATCGTTTCCTCTCCGCGTGAAACGAGATCGACGAGAACTGCTTTTCGAAGAACGTGCGGACACAGTCGGACGCCAGTCGTCCGACTTGATGCAGTCGGCATTAGACCAATGCGGCTCTGCTGGGAATTGGTGTATCAACAGTCTGCTCTTCAATCACAGTTGCCTTACCTCACCGGAGGCTATCTTGAAAGCACGAGTTCCATGCAGGTATACACTCAAAGTGGCTTGTGTCAACTCGACACCTTGCAGCCAGGCCCTGCTCCAGTGGAAAGGCTGGAAGGCTTGGTTTAGGAGCCCAGATCCCCGCCCAATCATGGAGGGAAGTACACGGACACCTGCAGGTCAAAGACCTCATTATACATCCTTTTGCTGCAGTTTTTGTCGGACAAAAGCACTACAATCTGTCAGGTCAAGGACCAGGTTCCTGCCGGGTCTCACTGGACCTGTGACAGGATGTGCCAAACCTCGTCTCAACACACGGGCCACCTCGCCTGCCCCGACAGTGGAGCACCCACCAAATGAGGAACGTCACTAAAACGACCGTGGGATATGTCACCAGCTGCACCACGTATTGCAACCTCGCGGCTAAGGAGGCGGCTTGTTCTATGCGATCTTGAAGGATCGAAAGGAAGGATCCAACGTTTGAACCAGTTTGATAGTCCGGACAAACATTCTTCATGACACAAAGGGGGGCAAATGGCCTCCACCAGGCCGTGTTGACTGGACTTTTTGTTGCACCCACTCCGCTGTCATGGAAAAAACAGAGAGACCGGCGAAGGGGTCGTGCAGGACATTGAGCCGAACTGGGCACTGAACTTGGATGAGACAATGACGTTTCAGCCCAAACACTGCATGAGACTGCCATCTTTGGCCGACCAGTTGGGGTGGAGTTGGGGGGTGGGGGCAGCACAGAATGGCAGTCCGAAATCTGCTGGACACTAGTCCGTTGGATAAATATTGATATACCCAATCTGCTGGACACTAGTCCGTTGGATAAATATTGATATACCCAATCTGCTGGACACTAGTCCGTTGGATAAATAATGATATACCCAATCTGCTGGACACTAGTCCGTTGGATAAATATGGATATACCCAATCTGCTGGACACTAGTCCGTTGGATAAATATGGATATACCCAATCTGCTGGACACTAGTCCGTTGGATAAATATTGATATACCCAATCTGCTGGACACTAGTCCGTTGGATAAATATGGATATACCCAATCTGCTGGACACTAGTCCGTTGGATAAATATGGATATACCCAATCTGCTGGACACTAGTCCGTTGGATAAATATGGATATACCCAATCTGCTGGTCACTAGTCCGTTGGATAAATATGGATATACCCAATCTGCTGGACACTAGTCCGTTGGATAAATATGGGTATACCCAATCTGCTGGACACTAGTCCGTTGGATAAATATGGATATACCCAATCTGCTGGACACTAGTCCGTTGGATAAATATGGATATACCCCATTGTGCCATGATCCATCCCTGATGATCTTCCCTGTCGAAGTTGATGTCCTGGGTGGTCCGGTCACGGACTCCGGTCCAGTCGTGAGGTCACTGTCTTCCACCCGGGATCCGTCTCCGCCGGGTTCGGACCGAGGAGATCGCCGCATGGACCGTTTCGGTCGACGTCGTTTCTGGACGTCGGTGATGAAACTGGAGGGCGCCCTCTTCAGTGACCTGCATCAAGTTGAGAAGTGACCCATTTCTTTGTTCCCAGGTGTTGCAGATCAGTTTGGCTGGACCATAGCTGATCCATTTGGGGCATAGCTACGATACAGCTACTCTTGCAGAAATGTTTGCGTAGTTTGCTTGCGTTTCATTTGAGGGCATCTGGTGATTGTGTGTCTGTTTTTTTTCCGGAGAAGCTCAGCCACTCGGTGTAAGGTCTTCACCCACAAAAAATATTGAAGTCAACTGGCCACTTGGCAGTAGGCAGTCTTGTTGACTTCTATGAAGTTTGCCACACGCATGATGAATCCTCTCCAATCCTCTCTTCTGCTTGTCCCAAGCAACAAATAATCTTGGGGTGGAAGCAGGCACGACAAGTCCAAATCCAGGTTGAAGATAGCCAAAGAGTTCAAGATCGCCTGTCGGAGCGAGTCTCAAGCTCTGGGAACGATGCGAGAGGCGAACGTCTCGGTGTCTTTCGTGGCGAAGGGCGATTCAGTGGTTCGATGGCACATCGAACCCACGACGTTGACAGACGGGGGTCCATAATTGCACCACCTGAACCGAAGCATTCCGCCCTTCTGAACCGATGCCTCGAGATGTTGAGCCGATTCTCGGTCATGCAAGTGATGTGTGTCAAGAGTTTCGACCCCTCTTCAACCAAAGGAGCATGAGTTCCACGTACTTCACTTAGTAACGAACTAGTTCTCCAGTGCTTTGATGTCTTAGTATGGAGAAATGGGTATTGCAATACGGAGGCCACCCAGGCAACGGCCCCCTGGACGGTTCGGGATTCAAAATCCTTCCTGTTGAGCCAACGGATCATCGGACGTTGAGCCTTGGCAGGATCGATCCAAGTGATGTCCAGCTGATAAATCGCATCCAAGGACTCGCAGCGAGCGCCAAAAAGACCGGCGGAGCAAACAGGGTTTCTTCCTTTCCTGTGTTTCAGGACGTTTCCCAGGGTTCTACATGTCAAAGACATGATGACTCACTGATGACTCACGGAGTCAAACAGACCGGTCAATCACACATGTTCCCTTCATGGAGCCCTTGATGCATCTGAATGGCAATGATTCCAGGCATATTATTGTACATGGATCGTGTTTGATTCGGTTTTTACTGCTCGAAAACAGCATACAACATCCTACCTGGAGCATTCAAGGGTCACCATTCTAGGACTAGATTGCTTGTGGATCTCCATTGGCCTCGGCCCTTGAGTATTTGAGATGCTCATGCCACTGGTGATGGGTCAACAACTCAGAAAGTTCTCACCATGTTCAGCTCCAAATGGGCGAGCGTCTGGAAGGATAAACCTATTTGAACATAATTGAACTCAATAGTTAGGAATCTAAATGTTGGAAGAATCTCAATCTCAATATTATTTGAATGTATTTGAACTCACATATTTGAACTAAATCTGGAAGGATCTACTTGGTGTTTTCAGCCAAACCGAACACAACATACTAGTAGGTTCAATTTCATCTCAACAGTAAAGACATGTAAAGACTAGTAAAGAGTGAGAATCAAGATCTCTGACACCACCACCCAAACATTCAAGAAAAAAGAAGCCCTTAGTCGAACTACCCGATTCTTTATAGGATGAACAACGATACTCCTACGGTCCTAGGCAGCTGATCTCCCGGACCGATGCGTTCCCTCAGACCAGGTCCCTCCTTCACCACGTCAGACCCGGTCCCTCAGACCGAGCGCCTGCAAACACACGACGATCTGCCCAAAGATAATGCTCACCTCGCATGGACGAGGCTTCCCCACGTCTCTGTAGCCGCTGGATTGGAGCGAGTGTGCGAGGGCTGGGGGGGGGGGTTCGAGCTGTGCGGGCTCAACGGGCTCAACGGGCTCAATGCTTTGGGGGTCCTCCAAACCTGGAGGTGTTCTAAAAACCACCCTGTCACCGGTCTCCAAGTGTCCTTGCTCAAACTGTCGCAACCTGTCGGGGAATTCACGAATTCTTGCTAGCAGCAGCGCTACGCTGCACGGCGCGTTTTGGGGCATGTCTTCGCCTCGCCGCACAGAACAGAACGGAAGGGGATCGTCCCGCTGAAGCGCCGAGTCACCATGAAGATACTCAAGGCGGTCCGCTTCAGCCGTGTCATAAAGATGCCGAAGACCACCACCAGCGGAATCACGCCAAAGGTGACCAAGACCACCAACCTTGGCTGAACCCGGAGGTTCACCCTTTAGTGGTGCATGTAAGAAATCTTGCCTGTCCAACCTTGGCTGTCCTTTAGTACCCTTTAGTCCTTGAAATTGAGATAAGTCCGATCGAACTCATCAAAAGGACGTACACGAGTGACTCTCTGGTCGAGTACGCCGTACTCGTACGCACAGTCAAGCAACATGATGCCCCAATAGGCCTGGCCACCGCACTTCCTCGTCGCGAGAGGACCGATGGTTGGGGTGCGCGTTTGGGTCAAAAAAGGTCTCCACAGGAACAAATCCTTAAGAAAAAACACAGGGGACAATACAGGGACAATGAGCTGATTCTCAGTGGAGGACTTTCCAAAGACTCAGAATCAGCTGCTCGATGCGCCGAAGCCAGACTTGTCACCATTCCCATCACAAGATTCAGATATATTCAGATGATCTATGTGGTGATCCTCGCTTTGGCATGATCAACGCTTCCGATATTTATATGTGAAGAACACATCACACGTCTGTCACGCATTTTTGGGGAGCTCCTGGCACCTCCTCCTTAAAAACCACCTTGCGCCTTAGGACAGCGGAACCAAGCTGACCAATCCTGCCGTCCTCTCCGCCTGCGCTCCTGGCACCCCGTCCACTTCCGAGCATCGAGCAAGTTCCATCCTCCTTCGGAGCCAAGCCTTCGGCGCCTTAGGACGGTGGTTCGGTGCTTCCAAGGCTGAAGCGACTGCCTGGTGATATAATGCACCCTATAGGGCGTCAGTCGCACCTTCTAAGATGGTGGGACTGGGGTGAGTGCCAGGAGGGTCCAGTCATACCGAACCTGAGGTACGACTGGAGCCTAGGGTGACAAAAAACAGCAACATCCTCAGATCCAGGGTATGCATCACAAAACTGGGCGGGTTGTGTCATCCTACTGTGAAGCAGACTGGACCCTCATCTGCCTGGAATCTCCAAATCCCACGGATGTAGGGCAGGACGTGTGCACCTTCTCCGCTGCCAATCACATCACAACAAAGAAAGAACCAACTCCATCACCAACTCCTAATATCTCCTAATTATAGATCCCCAGCTATCACCAACAGCTCCAAACGTTCAATGCCCACCACTTCTTTCATCCGACCTCTTTCCTAGATCTCTTCAATCTCAGCATCTCTCAGCTCACGCCTTAGTGGTCCGACCCGACCACAACCGACCCACTTGGCCGAAGGCACAGCTTCCGCAAGCGCGGCCCACCCGTCCCGGCGCGCAGGTGCCGATGGCTCCGCCCGGGCATTGCAGCTGGTCGCGGCACTCGAAGACCGAGAAGTCGCTGCCTCCGAAACGGACCGAGGAGAGCTGGGATGAGCTGGGCATCAATCAGAGGTGCTTGGCGGCAAGAGAAGGATCTTGGAGAGCGGCTATATCACTGGGTCGGTGTCATTTTTGAATTGGAAAACCCGGGTGGAAACGCTCGTGTTGGTGTGAGGTTGCTCACATTCGGGCATTATCATGTTTGAACCAGATTATAGTGTAAACTCTCACACACATGGTGGAAGAGAGTATTTGGGACATGAGGAAACCGGAATGAACATTCCAGTCAGCTGATCCTGAAAGAAGAAGGACTTCTGGCATTCTTCATGGCATCATCATCATCATCATCATCATCATCATCGGCGAATGCTTGAAAACGCGGCCCGCAGAAAAAACAAATAGCGCCGTGGCATCCGTCTCCCCGCCCGCAACATGTGTCATACACTTCGCATGGGGTTCATCATCAAAAATCTGTCCAATGCACGTTGGGTCTGTCGAACTCAAGATTTGAGACGTCGATGATCGCACGACACACGCGGACTTTGGGAAGGAAAGTCCTTCGCTTTTCTCTCTTCCAATTGGATCGGGATTGATGAATAGATCTGGATGATTTCATGGCCAGCATCCTCCGAACAGGTCACCAAGCTGCAGACCTATTTTGGCCCTTCCCAACCCTCCATGCTGGAGACCTGTGAAGTCGGTTGGAGGACGCTAGTAGTTCATCATTGATTTACATCGATGATCATCGATCTCATGGGTTCCGAAGTTCCGGCATCGGATCGTCCGACATCGATCGAGCCGTCACGCGGTGAATGGTTTGGAGACCGTTGGACCCCATGGACAACCCAGGCCGCTGGGCCGGGCCGCCATGGTATAGGGATGCCCCGTGTCACGAACACCTGAGAGAAACCCTTGCGCAGGATTCACAGGATTGTCTTTGGATCCAGAACATCAGTTGCAAAAAGCTGCATTCCTGATCATTCTTCAGCCTCCCTGGAGCCCTCCCCCCAAACAAGAACTCAAAAGAACATCCTCATCCCCCGTTCTTCGCGTCCTCTCGTCCGCCGTCCGCCGTCGTCGTCTTCGCCTGTGTCCTCCGCCCAATAGCCCGGCAGTTGCCCCACGAAGGCGCCCTGGCACACGAGGCCCCGGATGCAGGACGAGCACGTGGCGTTCCAGGTCTCCTGAGACCGGCGGAGACCCGGCGGACGAAGGGGCGGAGGAGACCAGGGAGGTCGGACGAGGAGTCCATGCGGCGGAGGGTGGGATCATCTCCGCTGGTGAAGCGGAAGCGGATGGGGAAGAATGGTCCTGTAGGATGAAGAGACCTTGAAATCATGAACTTCGCGAAAACCATGCATGATTGTTCCAGGGAGTGTTTCTATGGCAACGCTTCGCTATAGCACTTTGGCGTAAGGATCTGATAAGAACTGATTATTGCCAGTGAACAACATGGTGTTTCTGGTTGTTTAACTTTCAAGGTGGTGATTGTAGCTCTGGTTAAGATTTGCAGTGTTCTGCATCTTTTGATTGCTGACCGGAACTTGTGTGGATGACCGGAAGTTGCATTGAACAATGATATTGCAAGTTGAACACCACCTGCAAAAAGCAAGTTGGGAAAAAACTAACCCTGCCCAAAGCTTGAACAACAAAGGATTGTCAGATTCATGGTATTTCGCAGAGATTCAACAGAACCCCCTTCATGTTGACTTGCTTCTTTGCTTGCCTGGCCCATCTAACCCGCTGAGGTGAGGTGAGTTCACTGCCTCATCTCTGACATATCTCTTTTTTCAGTCCCACAAGGTGCTTGTCCCAGCTTGAACGAGCGAAAACAAGCAATGAAAAAAGAAAAAGAACACGTGCTGGGCAAAAAATGATGTAACATAAAAGCAAAAAAAATGAGGCCAACCCGAATCCAAGGAGCTCCCCGCGTTACACATCCCTCTGAAACCCCAACAACCCAATCGCCACCATCCAACCCCAGCGCCCGCCTCGGTCGAGCGGTACAAGTAAGTCTCCTCCTCGCGGTCGAGCGGGCCAAGCGAGTCTCTCTTGCGATTGCTTGAAGGACATGCCGGGCCAAACGAGTCCCAACAAAAGAAACCTGTTTTGTGGCAAAAGGAGGAATGACCATTGCTGATTGTTGGATCCAACAATTTTGATTATGTGTTTTCAGAAAGAAACTAAGCTAGTGAGGGCCTTGTGCATCCATTGGGATGCCCTGCCAGAGTTCACCTGATAGTTTTGTCTGAGATTTGGAGCTGATGATTTGTCCAACCCTGAACCTCCTGGCCTACCTACTACATCCTGCGACCCACCTGCAGTTCGGTTGTTGGGATGGTACCTTCTCAACTCTGTCTCCCCGTACCTTCTCAGGAGGTACGACCACCAAAGCAAACTCCCCACATCACAAGATCTGGTGCTTGACCCTGGGAGCTCAGTCAGTCGACGATGTTGAACATGGTCCTTTTGATGGTTTCTTCTATCCCGGTTGTGCCTCAGTCGACTTGCCGGCCAAGCCTTCGGTAGTTTTGATGGACATATCGTCGAATTGGACTTTGTTCGGGTCGACAGGTTTCGATGCGTTCCGATGTTTTCGAGTGGAGGGTGGGGAGTACGGCACGAGGACGAGCCCGATGTGTACCGTACGGCTGAGGGGCACGTAGTACTGGCAGTACCTGCCGGGGAGAAAGTGGGACACTGCACATCTTCTGATCTGCTGTCCAGCACTAACCCCAAAAGATCCTAAAAGCACACATTAAATGTATTATACATCTGATTCCCTCCAAAGAAGAATCCTCAAACAAGGTACGTAAACGCTCATAAAATCTCATAAATCAAAATCATCACCAGCCAAAACTAAGGCCCTTTCACCTGGGACCCAACACCGCCCCTGCCGCCCTCTGCCGCAGTCTGCCGCTCCTTGCAAAGGCACTCGGTGACGTTCTTGGCCCCGGCCAAGGTGGTGCGCCCCTCTGCGCAGGGTTCGCAACTGCGGGCACCCTGACGATCTTGGTACTGGCCTGCGAGACCGCGCGCGGAGGTGCGCGAGCGGAGTGTGTTTTTCTTTTTTCGGAGACGTAGCCATGTTGACCCGCTGAAGGAGTGAATTCTCAAACGCTGTTGACCTTGAAGGGGGCAGTGATGAATCCATGAATTTGCAGCATACCCAGCACCACCCAGGTCGGGTGGTTTATAGACCCCCGCCTGAAGAGGTATTTGTCCATCCAACAAACCACCCGTCTCGTACTTTGCCTCAACAGGTCATGCCAGGAGCTACATTCGTAGCGATGCACCTTGCTATCAGTAGCTATTTGACTATTTGCTACTAGTAGCCTTCCCCTTCACCCGGAAGGATGTCTTATAGAGAGCTTTCTAGTAGCTTCGAATAATAGCGATGGCCTTCAACCTAGTAGCTCAGGAGCTGCTAGTAGCTTCACCCGCGAATTCTTGGACCTTGCGGGCACTTCTCACAGCTGGTCATCTGGCTGCCCGCTGCAAAGCTCCCGGCCGAGCACGGCTCGCCTGAGTTCGGCGCCGCGTCGACGGTCACGTGCTGAGAAAGATCCACAGATATGCATCTACCAGGACCCTCTAAGGGGTGCCCTGTCTGGAAGCCATCCTGTCGGTAGCGTGGGGTAGTCCAGCCAGGACACCCCGACTGGAGGGTCCTGGTATATGCCTTTGTTAAGTGAATCCTGGAGAAAGACTGCACTACCTGATATATAATATATAGACCTATAGAACCTGAGTGACACCGCATTTTTGGAGACAATATGTTTTCCGACGTTGTCTTTTTCCTATCAAAATAAAGGTCAAGTGTGTTCTAGGCATGTCATATGGGGAATCATAAGTGTATGGTGAGTGTTTCGGTGATTCTGTTCATCGCGAGTATATTCGAGTATGATTAGGATGCTCTCCTAGTCGTTGTCTGAGGTTTTCTGTCTCCCAGCATATTCCAGCTGCTTTTAGAGCCACAGCAGTGCGCCGAAAGCAGAGATAAACCATCCTGCTCCCCACAAGACTAATGCTCTACAAAGCATAAGCCGAAAGCACACTGAGAATGGTCGTGAACAGCTCGAGAGCTTCAGAAACATAGAAATGGTCCATTTCCGTTCAGCTGAGATGTTCGTGTCAAATCCAAAACACCCAACCATGGCACTCTCAGAAGGCCTCAAAATATGGCGAACAGTGCATATGTTGATCAAATTCCTCTCACCCAGACCGTCCCAACTCCTGACCCCACCCAGACCATCCAAAACACCTGACCCTCCAACTCTCCGACCGACTCGAACTACCGTGAAATGGTCTGGTCTTCTTCCAAGTCCAGTCTGACCCAGTCAAATCTGGTCAAATGACTCCTGGAGTAGTGCTGTTGCATCCCAAACACTCCATGGGACTGCCAGTCCGGACTGCCGAGAAACGGCCAGGGGTGGTGCCAGAAGGGTCTGTCTGGGGCGGCAGTCCGTCCTGGCAGTCCCATGAGTCGTGTCTGGGTATCACCAACTCCAGTATTTCATGAAGTCCAACTCACTCCAACTGACCATCCTTTTTCACCTCGAGGGCACAGTTCGCGGAGGAGTAGACCGACTGATACGATCCCGGAGGACACTGGCCTCGGCGCCCGTCCGGGGTGCTCGTGACGTACGTGGGAGGGCCGACGCGTCAGAGGTCGGGGCAAGAA
This sequence comes from Durusdinium trenchii, assembly GCA_963970005.1. Lineage (NCBI taxonomy): Eukaryota > Dinophyceae > Suessiales > Symbiodiniaceae > Durusdinium > Durusdinium trenchii. The sequence continues at coordinate 956,827 of CAXAMN010013224.1, forward strand.
GGCGCGTCGGATGGCGCTCGGAGGGCTTATGGAGGTGAAAAGCACGTGGAAATCCTGCAAAGTGAAGGCCACTTTCCAAATGCCGCTTAACAAAGAAAGAATGAATGGACCAAGCAAATCTTCCAAGCACATCGAGTCACACATCGTGATATATAGTCTTCGGGTTCATCCCAAGTTACGATCTCATTAAGCTATTTATAGCGCATATCTCTTGCGCATAAAGTCGACCAACACCAATAAATAACATCCGTTTTGGATCAATATTTATATCCCGTTGTTTTCTCCGGTCTCTGGAACAAATCCCACCAGAAGGGTTTGAGGTGGCATCATTTGTTGTTTTCCCCCCCAAAAAAAAACACAAATACTCACCAGTACATCTCATCTCCTCATCAGCTGTTGCTGGCAGAGGCCAAAGGGCAAAGGGATTTGAACACCTAAAACAAAATGCATCAACATGCACACGGAAGTTGACAAGGGATGTCAAGGGATGTCAAGGGTCATGATGGTCATGAACAACCTATCACTTTGAGCGGTTAGGGTTAGGCATTGCCTAAAATCATCCGATATCCTCAGAAGGTGGTTAGACCCCGCAAACCCACCCCAACCACCTTCTGGGGATGTGGTTGGAGCTCTGTCAACTTGACCATTTGACTGCAGCTCTCAAGCTGCAGTCCGCGAGTCCGCGAGCGTAGACTCTGAGTACGTCACGTACGCGCGAGTACGTCTGGGTGCTTCGACCATGGTCACAACATGTCACAACTGAGTGGGTTGGACCTTGCCGGACCTTGCACTGCCACCACCAAAAGAACCCTTAGAACTGCGTGGCTCCGAAGCAAAACCCTTTCCGTTCTTCGTTGCGAACCCGGGCCGAATGACTCCTTTGACAACCCCAAACCAGGTGCGAAACAATTCAGGAAAGCCCATCTGTGAACCCTTTAGAAGCAGATGTGGCCTCTGGGAAGCCCCAAAAAGAAACGGAATCGTTTCTGCTGACCGTTTTGCTTTCATGAACTTTAATGCAACACCCAGCCCAAAACGCGCCCGCGGTGTGCGCGCCGGACGCCCCACACCGAGGCGCGGCAGATGGCGGTGTCACCCCAGACATCGGTGATGGAGGAGGAATAGAAGCCAGGTGGGCAAGCCAGGCAGATGGCCTGACACGAACCGGATCTTTGGAACGGAACGCGCGAGGGCGATGTTTGGTTTGGTTTTTGGGGGAGCTCCCGAGTGAAGGGGGTTCGAGGATCATCTATCCAGAAGTCTTCGCTGTGGTTCTGGAAGAGTGGATGTCAGTTTGGGGAAAGAAGAGGTCTTAGATCTCCTTCAGTGGTGCGAAAACCATAGGTGCTCCCACCACATGCCCAGATTCAGAGTGTCCTGTTATCCACGCCTTTGCAGTTGCATGGTTCTCAAATTATTCCAAGACTCCTTCTTTGGCCACAGGTCCAAAGACCAAATAAAACCTGGTCCTTTCAACTCCAATCGAATGAGGTCCCACTGACCTCTTGGGTTCCAAACCCCGCCCTTGGAAGTGACCTTCACCTTTCCCACGCACAGTGTTCTTCACAAAAGCGCAAGCTAGACCGGGAAAAAAAACAAAGGAACTCTGTGGCGCGAGAACTTGCTGGGAACCCTGTGGTGCGCTGCAGACGTGGAGAGCGCCGAAAGCGAGCGCGCTCTCGAGCGCTCGGCTCGGTCCACGACAACAGGGAAGCAAGCAAATGGAATACTCTGGAATACTCTGGAATCAATTGGGGAATACTCTGGAATACTCTGCAAATGGATTTCGTATTCCATTCCCCAATTGATCAAAACAATCTGGTGGAAAAGGTTTCGTTTGCAATGCTGGAGCGTCCATTCTGAGTGCGCTTGGTGACAAACATGTCATACATCATTTGGAAGAGTCCATACCCTATAGAAGTCCAGTCCATACCCATCTTTCAGACTCACTGAAGGCGGAATTTCCCCAGGTCCCCCCTGGTCGATGTCAGACCATTCTTTTTGCTCAACGACTTCCGTCTGAAGACCGGTGTCTTTTAGGCCAAATCTCATCCCAAAAAGGATGCCATCTCCAGGCTGCCATGCCACAATGGTCGGTCATGGACCATGGAGTCCGGATCTGTGAAATCAGCCAAAGCCAAAAGAGCCACGAAAGGCATCTTGTCCAATCTGCATCACTGAGTCTGGGATGGTCAAACTGGTCAAAGGACTGCAGCCACGATAGGCTCCGTGTCCAATCTGAGTTACAGACTCCGGAATTGTCAACTTCGTCAAGGATCAAAGAAGGCCCGGTTTCCAATCTCAGTCACAGAGTACGGAATTGTCAAACTGGTCAAAGAACTGCAGCCACGAAAGGCTCCGTGTC
>CAXAMN010013224.1:963935-1048912 GCA_963970005.1 Durusdinium trenchii
TTTTTCCATTCTTTTTCCATCATTGTCTTTAGACCCTAGGGCTCCAGAAAATGGTGTACAAAGGCAAACAAGCAGCTCAGGCCAGCTCTTTGCGTCGATCTGTTCGACATGCCGACCACTCCCGTCGGTCCCGTGCGAATGGGACTCCTACTACTACTACTACTACTACTCCTACTCCTACTCCTACTCCTACTCCTACTACTACTACTACTACTACTACTACTACTACTACTACTACTACTATGACCTCACGCCTCGCTCCTTGGTAGACCGCCTGTTCTTTGAACTCGGTGGGCGATGCCGAAGAGGCGGCACCCGTCGTAAAGGCGCCCGTCAGGTTCGCCTGAGCGAAGATGACGTTCCATGCGGAGTCGAATGGAGTCGAGTCATTTCGATTGGGTCAAAGATTTCCTTTTTCTTCAAAGTGACCCAGCTTCATCCCCTTGGAAAAGCAGTCACTTGGGCCTGGAGCCTGGTCACTTAAGGACTTTGAAGAATCTGGTTGGGGCGTGGTTTCCCAGAACCCGAGTATACCCGAGTGACCCCTGTCTTGGAGGCAAAGTGTGGTCCGTCAGGCTGGAAAAGTTCATGGACATCAAGTTTATTTGTTCGCGCTGATTGGGGAGCTTGCAAAGCTACATTGGCAAAAAAGTACTGCACTAACAAAACAAAACTGTGTTGGAAGTGTTCATGAATTCCATTTGGCAAAACAAACCCGATATGAATTGAGCAAAAAAGCACAGCCTTAGCTACTCAGGCATATTGATAATTGATAGCTAGTGTCTTTTGCAAACCTTATTGGCCAGTGATGAGCCGGAATAGCTTCGTTGCAACATAACGGCATCTTGAGAGGGATTCCTCAAAATCCTCATGATGTTCAATCAACATCATGGCAGGGTGGGAGGTTAGAATAGAGAAGACCTTGCAGCCGACCGCCAAAGGAACGAAACAACGACCAAAGCCATTGACTCAGCACTGACCCCGTCGCTGCAGGTTCGTTCGTTGTAGATCTCATGACCAGCAAGACTAGTATATACCTGGAATGAGTGTTTCTTCTTTCTCACGTGAAAAACAGTCATTAAATCAGCCCAGATGTTCAGTGTCCATTCCACCCAAAAAATCATCAGTAGGCTGCAGGCTTCACACCTTAAGGACCCCTTCAGATATTGCCTTGATTGCTTCAGTGCCACTGGCGCACTCTGGACGGACACTTGGATCGGACGGTCCAAATAAACGATGAATCACACCTCCCCTCAGGAGGGTCAAATGTCAAACCATGCAAAACCTCTAATTGTACCGTAACCCCAGGTTCGAAGACACAGCTCCATGCATGGAGCTGGTGTTGTAGTCTAAAAGAATTCTACGAGTCCTTTGGAAAACCCGCTTCATCCAGCTAACGACCCTCCCACTCCACTGCGTCCCACGCTTGCGGGGACCCGCCAAGTCTCCAGTAGTTGATCCTCCAGCGCCGCGGCCGTCGCAGCAGCCGTGGCCGCCGCAGCAGCCGTGGCCGCCGCAGCAGCCGTGGCCGCCGCAGCAGCCGTGGCCGCCGCAGCCGCAGCGGCCAGAAGCACTTCCTGAATGTCCTCACCAATGAGGAGAAGGTGAACGAGGTGGTCCATCTTGGATCCCGGTCTTCATCGATGGTTTCAAAGTGTTGGAGCAATACTCGATGAGGTTTAGAAGATTGGAAACACTGACTGAATAATTGAATAACCCAAGTTGAGGAATTGCCTGAAACCTTAATAAATGCAGTCTTTGGACTTCTGGATACTTCTACAGGGATAACAATAAGGAACCAGGGTTTATATACTTCACTTTCGATCGAAAGAACCGTTTTGAATACTGGTGTCTTTTTCTTCAAAACACATCTCGCCAAAAAAGGTATCACCTCCGAGAATTACAGTAATCCATGGCCCAAACGCAACCCTGGACCCGAACCTGGCAGGAGTCGAATCCGAATCGTTAGGATGAGGGGTTCTGGACTCTGGACCCAAACCAAACCCTATGGTTTGGTTCGGGACCCTGTCGGGCCGTGGATGGAGCGGCTGGGTGGTGAAAAAAACGGCTCGCCTAGAGAGCAAGTTTGGTTTGTTCGAAGGCATGCCTTCGTCGCCTTGGCGCCAGGGGGGGTCCTCCATGCTCCACTTCATTCGCAGCAGCATCTCCCGCACTTCAGGTGCCAACTTGACCAAGTCGCTACCTGGGCAGCTTCTGCTCGCCACAGTGTGGACGGCTCGTTGCGCCAGCTGTGTTGATGGCTTGGGAAAAAGAACCACTCCCGGGATGTAGGAAGGTGGTGAAGGTGTGGATTTGGCTTCTGGGAGTGGGTGGGATGATGGTTGGCACACTGGCTGATCCAAGTGTTTGAGATCCCAGTTTAGGTCACACACCCTCATCGAAAGGTCACTTGGGGGCATCTTTGAAGAAGCTGCCCGTGGCGGTCTTTTCCTTGTCAAATACACAAGCTGCTGGTGCTCAACTTGAGTCCGTACTGGCGGAACCTCCTCATGTTGGGGCACCGAACTCCGCCCCCCTCGGTGGAGTTCGGCCATGACCCCGGCAGTTGGAACACTGAACAGACGAAAAACCTTAGGAACACTCCGGCGGCACCTCCGAGCGACGTGCCCAAAGTGATGGTTGTTCTCACAAAAAGATACAAAAAACCGGTGAAGGAGTCACATGAACATGGCTTCATGACCCATCCACATCCTCCTCCTGAGGCCAAGTTTAAGCGTTTTCAGCCAGCGAGAGAAGGACCTGAAGTGACAGAAGGATCTGATCAAAGGCAACATCTTCCTAATGCTAAGAATTCACCCACCATCTCAAGAATCACCCGCTTTCGTCTCACAACTTCCAGAGCTTCCAGGGCCGCCATCGCGCCGTTCCCGAACCGAGCTGCTCACCACGATGCGCGGCTCGGTGTCCACGGAGAAGGAGCCTGTGGCGTCGGGCGCGGGGAGATCCACAAGGGTTGGCTCGAGGAGCTCGAAGGTGATGTACGGCTCGAAGAAGAAGTAGAGGACCTGTCAGACGGGGGGTGGAAGCGGAGTGTTTGACGGGAGGTGAACATGAATTCTTGTTGTGGTGGTCTAAACATGTATATTATGATACAGGACCTGCTATTGTATCATGATGGAAAAAACTGACGAAGTCAAGTACTTTCTGCGGTTGGTCTAAGATAGATCTCTGAATCGCATGGCTTGGACCTGAAGTTGAGGTGTCTAATTTAACAATGAAAAGTGCGTCTGGAGATCTTTTGAGATCGAAGCAAGGGGGTGTTCAATTGACCACTCCTGGTGGGTCCTGGTGCACTTAGGTTCATGTTGCTTGTGGGATAGAGTCTATATCTAGTCGGCATATGCACACGAAGACCCACACTGGTGTTGGGTCTATGCGAAACGACGATCGGGTCCTTCTCGTGCCGAATCTGGACGCTCCGCCACGAACGAAGCTCGGACTCAGCTGCCGAACGTGAAACTCGATTCCAAGCTGACTCGAAGCTCGCGACGTGTAGCTGAGCTGCTGAGCTGTAGGCACAGCTGAGAGAGCTTGGCTGAGCTACGACTCTCCTCGACACGTGTATCTCAAGAGCGCTGGCAGCATCTCACAGTCTCTCAGAGCGCGTCAGCTCAGCCGTGGCTGAAAACCTCCACAGCCAGCGGTTTTTAAGATTGCGGTTGCCATGCCTCTGCTGCGCTGCGCCGCGAAACCTGACGTTCTCAGCTCCTCAAGCAACAAGTGCACCACTGGCATTGCTGGCCAATATAGAACTGTAAAGAATCAAAGCTGTTGCCTGACATTTGTGATCATTTGCCTCTCCATCCTCGCCGGCTCCAGCCTCTAGCAACAACGGTACCAAAGCTTCAACAAGTGGCCATGTTTTGCTGCCGGACGCATAGGTGAAGGCTGTCACTGTGAAGGTGCAAGTTTGGCTGGGAAACCATGAAACCATGGGTAGAAGATGGTAGAATGGTATCCACGCGAAAGTTGTACCTTCCACAGCTGGATGTCTGCTTCACACGCAAAGGAGTAGTGCATTCAAGAATAGCGCACAGAAGTCAGGATGACACGCTTGAGGGTAGTGGTCTTTACAGGCAAATATTCGATGATATTCACCCATGTCCTCTCTCAATAGCCTTGGTTGAAACATGTTGAACCTATATCCAACCCGACCAGCTGCGGCAGCTGAGAAGCAGGGATGCACTCGAGCACGAAATCGCCTGGCTAGCTGCCTGGTTCAAGTTCCATCTGCCCAAAGCCCTATAGCTATATATTTACATTTGAGGCACTGTTTCCTTAGCTCTCTTGCCGCTTGGTCTTAGCATCTGCAACCCCCAAACCTACCCGAACCTCAACCCCTGCATAAATAAAAGCTCCACAAACATCCACAAACATTAAAGATCTGGAAAAAACGGATCGCGCGACCGCAATGGGAGATCCTGGCCTCGTGCTTCATCACCAAATGATAGAAGTTGGAGTCAAACCAGTAGCCATCCGCGGCTCCCACTGCGATCGGAATGTTCAAGAAGTTGGCCTCCAAAAGAAGCAGAAGGAGTGTCATTCTATGTCATTCTTCAGAAGTATAGGGACCAAGTTTCTCTTGCAATCGAAGATACGCACATGTTTGCATCACTTACTGACATGAACAGCGCAGAAGTTCCACTGAGGTAATGCCAAGGCTATCCCAAGGCTTCACTCAAGGCTATCCCAAACACTCCATGTATGGACTAGTGACTATACCTGGATCTTCCAACTATAGTGCAGCATGTCTGCCTTTTGGCGGGTTTGATGAATGAACATGCAGAAACTGTGGGGAAGATCTATACCCTGATGGTCTCCTGCACAAAGCAATTTTTGCCCTGCTGGTCTCATCCCTTTGGACCGTCCCACCCCACCCCAAATGGTGGACACCCACGACTTCAGTCGTGGGGGGGCCAAATGAGTCAAGACAGTTCCACCGGACCACTGGAAACTGTCAAGTCTGACCTTCCGAAAGTGGAACTTCTGGGAACTCTGACCACTCCGCTTTTTCGCACGTCCGACCAATCGGACGGGAACGTGAACGAAGGACGGGGTGCAACTCCTCCCTGCGTGGTTCCTCTCAGTGCGTTCTCCCACGAAATCATCATGGTCCAAACTGATGAGTCGTTGTTCTTTGGAGGACGTGGTGGTCATGTTCGGTCATATAATGGTTGATACACTCAATGGAATCATGGTGACGCATGTTTGGTCTTCTGAACACACAAAAACCTGAACTGACCATTGAAAAACCCAAAGACCACACGCCGGTGGTTTCCCATGTCAATCACTCGGAGAGTATAGGGGATTCACCCAGCTGGGAAAAACGAAAAAACACATCGTCCTAAGCCCAAGCAAAACCAGCTTTTACTTGACCAACCTGCACTGATGCCCAAAAGCACTCCTCCTTCATGAATTTTGGTTCAAAAAACAACCACAAAAATCCCCGGCCTTGAAGATCATGTTGTTCGCGTTGTTCACATAGCCGCCGATGCGATACGTGATGAAGGGGATGCAGTGGCTGCTGTTGAGCTGGCAACTGTCTGAGAGCCACCACCTGCGATGTGGAGAAAAAAACAACATCTATGTTCATGGGAAACCCGTGTCCAATGTGTTTCTTTTCGTCACCTGCGACGTTTTCACCACGCCCGAACGGTGGCGGAGTCGAAGACGGGAGGGACATTTCGTTGGATGTCGTGTTGATGAATGTTGAGCAATATTCTGCACCACCTTGGAAAACCGGATCTCCTTAAGGATCATGTAACAATTGTATCGCCAGGTTGAGTCTCCACGATAATTACCTTTGGCTTACAGAAATTGAACGAGAACTTGAAGCACTGCCATTCAAAACTGGTCTTGGCATTGGAGATTCGCCCATATCTGGTGCAGGAAGCCTCTTCAACAGTTGCAGGTGCTCGACACCTTCACCCCAATGGCCCCACAGCTCTGGCTGCCTGTAGGGCCTTCATGGCCGAAATCCAGTCTCTCATCGATGATACTCGAGAAATCCTACCCCCCGACAGCATCCAGGACTGATGTTCTCTGAAAAAGATCAAACCAAGTTGGTTCTCTTGACGTTTGTACTCCAATGGGAAAAGGGACGCCTGATGTTCTCTGAAGAAGATCCCCCTTTCCCATCTTTCCCCTTTCTTCGCTTCTTCGATCCTCTGAAACAGCTTGTGGCCCCACGGACGCGACCTCGGATGGTCGACCTCAGCCCCTGCGCTGCACAGCCGATCGACCGGGGCTTCGGACAAACCCGACCGGGCCTTCCAGCACGACACGGTGGTGTCCATTGAGCATCTCAGGCGGCGAGTGGGGGGCGACACATGGTGTCCGCGATGGGATCTGCAGAGGTTGAAGACCCCGACTGTTCGACTAGATCCGGACTGGGCACTGGGTACCCCACATAATGATGGGTCCGTTTTTCAGATCATTTGACCTTTACAGGGCATCTAATGCAGGGAATCGAAGGTTTGAGGGAAGACGGCTAGGACGGATAGGTGCTTGTCGAAGGAACATCTGCAACAAAAACATGAAGCGCAAACACCTTGCATGCACCCCAGGTGAGATGAAGGGGTTGGAAAGATTGATGCGAAACTAAGTGAATGAGTGGAAGACCTTCAAAGCAACATGTGGTGAAGACCTTCATTCAGTGGTTTCAGTGGTTTCACTATTTTGTTGGGAGTGTCATGTTCGATTGTTCGGGTTTGCCCATTGGAGGTGCACCAAGAATATTGATGGCCAGACATTCCTTTGGGTCGGTCAAAGACTGGAGGCCGTTCGGCGAACGTGTCTGGGACGCTCCGCGCCCACACGCCCGACGCTCCGGTCCCCGAAGCCCAACCGATCGGGCGGACCGGGTTCGACAAAAAGACCCCTCCAGATTCGGGTCAGCGTTTGGGGGTATGTTGTCATGTTCATCAAGTTGCATCTGAACATTGCGATCTTTTCGAAACAACCATAAGAATCCGGAACCCGAACCCATAGAAAAGGTTTGGCTGGGCCCAAACCCCTGCCAAGATGTTGGGTCCAAGGATTGTTTGGGCCAAATCCAAACAGCTTGATCAGATGGAACCTGTTCTCAACCGGTGATGATATTTCCGGAGTCATCTTCAATGGGTATGAGCCGTTGATCAATGCATTTCATGTCTTTTTACAACTCCATTGATCTCTTATGATATTTTATGTATGATTTTCATGTGTGTCAACATCATAATTCGAATCGACACAGAAGGGACGCCAAACACCGAACCATGAACCTCCTTTCGGGACCCTAAAAGAACGCTGTTTGTGTGAAACTCGAGCTGGTGGATTTGAATCCGATGGAATCCTCGGGTCCGCGGCTGGTTTCCATCCTCTGCCACTCCCAACCCTTGACGAAAAAAATGCCTGCAGCAGAGAGCGGATGCACGACTTCCTTCCCGTCCCGAGTCGCTGTCTGCCATGGCATTGGTGTGCCAGTCGACCAGGGTCCATTGATCGCAGGGCACCAAGAGATCCACGTCGATGGAGCTTAAGGGCGTAAAGTACCGCTGGGGCTGATAGAAGGCCTTGCGGGCTGGTCTCTGCGAGGTCCGAGCGCGACCAGCGACTGGCGACCGGTCGTGTGGTCAGTCGAATGCGAGTGCTACTACAGGCTCCGTGGGACTTCCGCACAGGTCGAGACCTGGACAGTCGACAGGAAAGCCATCACTTTCCGCTCCATGGGGGATGAATCAAAAGATATACCCAGACAAGACACGTTGAACTGGAAGATATACAGAGGATCCAAAGGAGGATGGGACTGTCTGGCGGCCAGACTTCCCCCCAGACGTGAGGGGACTTTCTGTAGCCCACACAGGCGAAGAAGCACTCCATGCATGGATCCAGGACATATATGCCACCCCATTGGCCCCAACTTCAACCACCCCAATGTATGCAAATATGCCAGGATTTGTATCAAAAGAGAAAGGACTTGAGGTCATTTTCTCGATTTGGGGTGCAGTGTGAAGTGCTGAACGATGTGTTGACCTTCTACATATTCATATGCTACTAGTCCATCCATAAGTTTGATCCATCAAACACACATCAAAAACTGCCGTACTCGTGGCAGATCTCCACCGTTTCTCCACGGGCTCAACGGGAGCCATCGCCGAGCCCCCCACGAACCGAACCCCACGACGACCACGTTGCCGGGTCGCAATGGACGGATGAAACCACCCGACTGGACCGGAACCGGGTGGTGGATGGTAAAGCAAGTGGTCGCGGGGTTCTTTAAAAACACCCGAAACCTGAGGGGTGCTGGAGGATGATCATAGTATTCAGGAAGTTGCTGAAGTTATGTGGCATTCATTCTGCTGTAAAACTATTATTATAGCCAACTAACAACTGGGTCAGCTGGTGGCGCCAGGCCATGTAGAAGTGTAGAAGTTCCATTCTACTTGCACCCGTGGCCATTGACCTAATATTGACATGACCTCTACCGACTACATGGGATACATTACCCTAGGATTGCAACCACCCTTCATTTAAATGTCGTTACTTTACCCAACGCATTGTTTTATAGTTTCACTTACAAGGACTTGAGTGACTTTAGACTATAGTTCCTTTTAATGGTCTTGGAAGCCTAGGGTCGGGTATACATATATATTCCGTCGCAAAAGAAAGACAGATAACGAATCCTGAGACCTCTGCCCTTTTGTCCCTAAAACCCTTCTTTTCTGCCCATCTTCCGCACGCGCCCATGATCTCGTTCGTCGTCCTTCGATCCACCTCCAATCAAACGAAAAAGACACAACTCCGACAACTCCCCGCCGAACTTCGTCGTCCGACGCCGTCGCCGCCTGGCGCGAGGCGTTGTAGGTCCGATAATCGTCTAAGAAGATCCGATCCATCAGCGCTCGCTCGCGGATCCTCGCGTCAAGCAGCGTGGGCGGGCTGAAGGCGGCGGGCGCCGAGATGCGCGCGCGCCAAGGCTTGGCGCAGCGATTTCGGCCAATGCACTGTGGGTGATCTGACTGACTGACCCAGACGTCGCGGGGCGGCCCGAACTGGTCATGGGGTCGGTGCGCAGCCTGGTGATCTGACCAAATGCGACGTCTGGATTGGAATCCTTGCAAGAATAAAAGCGTGGGGCAATCCCGTTCTGAGGGACCGGGAAAGGGTTGTTTTCCACAGAGCGTCTGGTAAGATCTTCATCCCACACCATCGGAACTTTTAAATGCTATGGTTAGTGACCAATGATACCAGTTCTACTTAAACCGTAGACCGAACGAAAGCCTGGTTCCTTCGTGGTTAGATATGATTCATCTGCCAATCATGGGCCCATTGGGATGAAAATGAATGAAAAATCCAACAAGGAACCCTATTTGTTCTTAACTTCTGAGAAGAACATACCCAGACACTCCATGGGACTGCCATATATGCCGGCATTGACCCCTGAAACCACCCCAATGTAGGCATACATGGCAGTCCCATGGAGTGTCTGGGATGGAGGAACATTGCATGTCCCTTTTGAACAACATCTCCCACACCTCCGTACACAATCTGGTTTCACATGGCACCCGGCAGGCCTCTCGCATGGCTTTGCAGGATTTCACGCATCAAGCTGCTCAAGTGCTCCGAAGACATAGTAGTGCTGCTAATAAACCAATACTGTAATTGATGTAGACTCTTTATTGATAACCCCCCCGCATTTGGACTGTAAACCTCTTCATACTAGTATGGAAGTATTCATCAAGAATCATCAAGAATCTACTGTCTACAAATATATTACATTACAATGAATGAAAGATAATACATATAGTATTTTCTTTTTTCACACATCCCGTCTTGTCTTCTGAGGAGAACTCAAAATCATATTATTGGATGAAGCGCAGTAGATATGGAGGGGTCAAATCCCTAGGTTTTGAGGGACCAACGGCTGTTTGGGAGCGCCTGGAAAAAAACCTGTTTTCATCAAAGGCTCGAGCGCTTCACGTACATGCCCACACGGCTGAGGAATCCTCACTAGCAGGCTCTTGGGTGGCTCGAAAAAGCAAAGCGGTCGGTGAGTACGGATCTCTTAGCCTTCCATCACCATCCCATCACTCACCAGAACAGACCGACCGGGTCACCCACCAAGACCGACCCAAGAGTTTCAGTGAATGCTCCACTTCCGCTGGTTTGAGCTCCAACTCGGTCGCTGAGAGAGAGAGAGAGAGAGAGAGACAGAGAGAGGAGTGCGAGGAGTCTGAAGTGGCACCCCCAGGCGAGGAGCACTTCACGGTCTCTCTGTCACACAGAGATACATACATACGAAAAAGGGTGACACCACTGGTGACACCCTGTTTGCACCCCTTACTGGGTCGAAAAGGCTCCGGAATCTCAGGGGGTTGCCCGGGAGGTCCAGGAGTGCCCAACCGCGAGTTGTTCCACCTCGCAGTGTCCGACTCGGAATGACTTGCGAGAGACCACCGGACGACGCCCTCCCGTCTGGACCAGTCATGTGGACGGAGTTGAAAGGTACCTCTCCGAGTGCCGAAGACGACCGCTGGCTGCTGATGCCAAACATACCCAGTGCATCCCAGTGACCAGGATTCGTTTGGAACCAGGGGCCCCGAGTCTTGGGTCTAGGGTTTTAGTCGAGCTGGAACCACTGGTTCCCAGCGAACGAGTGGTTCGCCTGGATTCAAACATTGGAGGTATTTGGAGGGGTGCGTCCACACCCCGACCCCGCCTCACGTACGCACCCCGGTCACCATGCCCCGCCACCATGGTCCCTGTCTGCCGATCCTTGCCCGAAATCCCAGAACCGCCTCTCACCCAGACCGGCTGAAAACACCCAGGACTCAACCATCACCTCCCATAATGTAGACTCTTGATGAACAAAACCCAACAGTTGGATTGTAAAACCTCTTCAAGCCTGGGGGATTTATTGATCAAGAGTCTACAGTCACTACCTTCCTCTACCTGATCACCACACATCGCTACAGTCATAATCTTTCAAGTATGTCCAACCCTCACCTTCACCAACGTTCTATCACCACCACACCAAACCACCAAAACCACCACCCCCACCCCACCCCGCACCGCGGGAAAACCACTCTTCCAGCACAAGTCTCCCATGCTGCTGAGATCTTCCATCATTCCGCCAATGCGCAAGCGCTGCAGCCGGTCGAAGGCGCTTTTCGCGCCCGCTGCCTGGAAGTTGAGACCGAAGCCTGCGGCGAAGGCATCCGGCCAGCCCGGTGACGCACGCGGTTCACGCGGACGTTCGGGGTAAATAGACTGCCCAGTAGTGAAAGTAAAATCTCTGGAACCACCCAACCAAATAAATCATATACTGCCTCTTTTTAAAGCTGAATTCTGGAAGATTCTCTTGAAGAGATTGATATGATAGGGGAAATGGATGGAAATGAAGATTCACAGCTTGTTCGTTCTTTTCCAAGTTTCCCTCCCATGAAAACATGTCGTCCAAAGAACCGTTGCCTTTTTCTACCCCAGTGGAACTGGCGCAGCCTTTTTTCTACCCCGGTGGAAATCATCTCGACCAGCCAAACATCTTCGTCTCCTGAACCCGCGATCCGCTCACGTGGCAAGCGCCGAGCTCGCCTGCATGGACCCGGGTCTCTTGTCCTTCGCAGAGCCAAGTGACCGACCCATTTGTCCACTTGGCTTCACCTCGGCGCGTCAGTACTTGGGCGCGGCGGTGGTATGGGGTATGGCGCGCTGGTTCCGTGAAGGTGGGATCGGGATAGACCCAACACCCCGATCACCATGGAGTGTAGATCAGTAGAGGTCACTACAGTTGACCCTCTAAGCCGGGTCTCGCCACTCGGTGTGTTTTTTTGCCCCTTGGTGAAGATTCCTGCGACCATCTCTGGTTGAAACTCTTAGTAGATGTATGACAAGGTCCTAGATCTCCAGGTCTGTGAGTCTGCCAAGAGAACACAAATCAATTGAATGGTAATTCTACCTGCACCATCCTGTCTGGGTGTCCTGGCTGGACTACCCTACACTACTTATAGGTCTCCATTGGACACCCAGACAGGATGGTCCTGGTATAATATAAGTGGAATCTTTGGTTTTTGATGGCGTGGCGCACGATGACAGAGTCTCAGCGCCAAGGTGAATCCCTTCCAAAAGTTGGACAGCTGGGGTATACCGGGATCAGCACTGAATTCCATGCGCCCAAGAAGTTCAGACGACCTGAAACGGCAAAGAACTATATCGTCCAAAACCCAAACACTCCATGGGACTGCCATATATGCCGCCCCATTGACTCCCCAATCCACCCTAATGTAGGCAAATATGGCAGTCCCATGGAGTTTCTGAGACTCCCAAACCTCAAAGAACCAGTTCCCAAGTGGAATCTGAATCAAAGGAGTCTGGGCGCTGCCCGTGCCGCTAGAGCACCCTTAAAACAGTGGAGTCAGGAAGATAAAGTAGTCCCAATACCGGTTTGCACCATTCTCTCAGTTATCCAGGCGAGAGTCTAAAGTCTAATTACACATGTGTGTGTGTGTCACACCCTGGCTCTAAGGGTTTCCACCTGTTTTACTTTTCCACCACCACCTAGATTTTCTATCCAAGGCAGGGGGCTCACGGGTCTGTTCCTGGCGTGAGCCAACGAAGCTCCAGGTTCAGACTAGGATATCGAAAGAGGACGCTCATTCGACGTACCTGCAACCTGAACTTTTGACCACGCTGTCTAATTTGCTTCGTTTGATTCCATGGTTCTTCATGCTACCTACCCCAAAAAACAGGTTTCCCGCCGCTGTGCAGCCGCTTCACCTCGCACTTGCTGTGAAACATTGATTAAACAATACTGTTTTGCGGACTTATGCGCCTTTCCGTTCCCTCACCTTCCTTCCCATCGTGGCAATTGAGTTAACTGAAAACCCAAGTTCGAAGTGTGACTCGCTCAGTCTTCCCACTCGGGTACTGCAATGAGGGGCCCCTCAACTTAGACCAACTTAGAAGTATTGTAACATATGTTATAAGCTAGTGTAACATAGGTTATAACATGGGTTAAGTTGGGCTAACTTAAGATAGCCTTATGATGAGTTATAACTAAGATGTAAGTTTTTATTGCATTTGTAAGTTAGTTAAGCCTGGGTGGGCACAGAACTTACAAACAACTTACAGAACTTAGCTTTTTTTGTTTTTTTTTTGTGTTGTTTTTTGCTTGTTCGTATTTTTCATTGGTTTTTTAATATTTTCCTGAATTGCTTATGAAAACTTTCTCATTGCGGCAAAAAAATAGTTCATTAACTTTTGCGAATACATACCAGTGTGCACACTATATATACAATACTTGAACTGGAAACTACATGCCAAGGCAAACACTAACAGTCACTAACAGATGTATATGTAGTTTTGTTGCTGGCAAGTGGATTGATTCGTGCACTGCTTTTGTTGATCATCTTGCCCGGCGGTGGTCCGCCTTGCTGAGTCTCATTGCTTGCTGCGCTCATTAGCTTAGCTTGCTGGGGGTTGTTGCGTAGAGGGCGAGGCCATGTCGGCAGCTACCAAAGCCGCAGGGCGGCTTGCAGTGCAGGATTGGTGCGCCTTTCCTTTGTACTTTGACCAAAAGACTTGGGATGCAATCCAAGCAGCACCTGCGACCCTGGCTGCTATGGATGTATGTCTCAAGCGCCTGGTTGCGTTGGGGTTGAGGAGCCCCAGCGAACGGACTCAAGCAGTGCTGGCTGCACTTTGTATCCTGAGAGATGATCCCAAGGTCACAGAAGGTACCATGCCCGAATCTACGAAGCTTCGTTCGATCTTCTTGAACGTGAAAGCACGCGTGGACACCTACATGTTCAGAGCAAAGCAAGACAAGGTGCCATTGCCCAATGACGACTTTGTGGTTTGCCTACCCTTGAATCCACAAGACTGTGCGTCTGGGTTCTTGGCCTTTGCTCTGCCAGAAGGCCCTGTTACAAATCCCCCCTTTTCCATGATTGACATCAGCACCGTTGCGAGGGAAATATCTCTCAGAAACACAAACAAAAAGATCCAACAGAACACGAACTCTATGGCACCTGAGACTTTTTGGGCTGGGTTTCAGGCTTTTTTCGGCATGATGTTGCAGCAGGCCAACCACATGGGTAGGCAGCAAGACAGCTGCCACGTCTCGATGGTGCAGAGGCCTCCAGCGGCTGGCAAAGCTTTGGGAGATTTGCTTCAAAGAGCTGAGGTCCAGCCGAGTCAAAAACCTCTACTGGCCCTTCCAGCACCACCTGAATTCTCTCCTCCAGCTCCTTGCCCCGCAGTTTCTCGCCAGGAACAAAGTGCTGCGGCCAACCAGACACCAGAGCAGGTTCCTGGGGTTGCGCAGCCTCCTGTCCTTCCTGAGCCAATGGAACAGAAGGTGGTGCCCATGCTGACAGAGGCGCTTGCTTCGTTGTGTCTGCCAGTGTTGAGGGGTAGCTGGGATCAAGTATGAATGATATTTAATGTATACGTATACGTACATCCCATACATATACATATATATATATAGGTTGATCAAGTATACGGGGGTCAGGAGACTAAAGTTGGTTCAAATGTGTTCAATGCAACAGATTGTGCACGTCAGCTTGTATTTTTTGGTGTTTCTTGGCGGTAGCCCGCCAAAGATGAATTGTCCATGCATTTGTGATCAGCTCTCTACGCAGAATCTGGTGCAGGAGGTCAAGCCCATAGAGAAGGAGCAGCGCGAGGACCAGACGGTCGTGGATGCGCCCTTGAGCAATGACAAGCCTGCAAAGATGTCCCTGGAGCAAAGCATGCAGAAGATGAAGGAGGCTAGGGCCAAGCGACAAGAGGGCTCGAACAAGCAGCCTGTCATGAAGAAGCCATCAATGAAATCCCAGCCAAAGTCTGCCAGCCAGAGCGGCCTTTCTGATCTTCCCATGTCAGAAAAACCCTCAGCCTCTGGCAAGGTTTTGAAGAGACCTGCCAAGGCTTGCCAGGTCAAGACTGTCTCGAAGAAAACCAACAAGGTGATCTCCAAGCAGGAGAAGAACAAACTCAGGGACGCTATCCTGGCAAAGTTGGATCTGCAAACCAAAAAGAAATTCAAGCATGGCTGCCCGAAGTGCCGCCAAAGGCCGCTTTGCACATTGTCGTGCTGGCGGTCCCGCGGCTACTGATTTGACATGATGTTGGATGCCTGATCTGATTGCCCGAGACGGGGTATGGCAATGGGTCCAGGGTGAGACCACCCTTGCAAGGCTCCTTGAAGAAGCCAAAGCGTACCGGAGCGAGCAGAAAGGGTGTAGGCGCCAATGAGTTTAATTTTGCCGTCTTCAAAAACAGTCACTGTGTAATTATAACTGTTCCAAGAGCAAAGAAAACAAAGGCGCTCCGAGGAAAACTTTCAAGTAAGACCTAAAGAACCAAATAGTTACATATAGTGTATGTCAATGTGTCTCTTTTGGTTGGTATTTTAGTTTGGCGGTAGCCCGCCTACATGTGTATTTTAGTTTGGCGGTAGCCCGCCTACAAGTTGCAACTAAATAGAATCTGAACAGTGCAGTCGCCATCACTTGGAATTTTGCTTTCACTTTGTCTTACGTTCGTAGCTTTTGAAGATAAACAAGCGGCGTCCAGGTTCCCAGTCACAGCCATAGAAACGCACCCCAGTGAAAAGCAGACTCAAGTTTGACTGACAAAGCCGTCTTGAGCCCAGCCATGGAGACTACTATGGAGACCAACAAAACCCAAGAGGTCTACATGGCCATGTGCTACAGAGCTGGGATGCGGGTACTCTGTCTTTATTTAGAAAAACTGTTCAGTAATGCTTTGATTAATCTTTATCTTTGTTCCTGTACTGTAGGAATTGTCCGCCATTCTTTGCATGATGTCCTGTTTCCAAGGCCAACCTGAATGACGACGACTCGGCAACATCGGTGGCGATATCCTCCGAGGAGGAAGGGCGTGACCACTCGGTCTGTAAGGAGGATGGAAGCGACAACGGTTCCCCGGAATCAGTGGATGCCGAGCACCTCTTCAACCTCCACTATAAGCAGGCACCCTGGAAAGAACAAAGAAAGCGCCAAAGAAGGCGCATTGCTCAGAAGTCCAAGAATGAGGACGTGAATGCGCCAAGGGATGATGAGATGGAGATGCCAAAGGTCGACCAGGTGGAGATGGATGGGGAGGGTTCCAAAGCAGACAGTGAGAATGCGAAGACCGAAGATCAGAAGTTGGAGACGGGCAACAGTCAAGGGGATCAAGGGGATGAGAAGTTGGAAGAGGAGGTCGAGAGCCATGCGTGTCCGCCTGTTCTGAGCTTCGATGCCGCTTCGCCAGCATGTGAGGCCGCTGGCATGGCTTTCCTAGAGTTGCACCCCAAGCGAAAGGCAAAGCCACCAGCTGGGGGTGCCAGCGCCGGGAGTGGCTTGCAGCCCAAAAGCATGCCCAGGCGCCCAGAAGAAGTTGTCCCCGATCGCCAACTGTGGGAGATGCGGGAACAAATGAAAGCTCTAGCCGAAAACCTAGGCCTTAGCAGGAGGGGGCTCGAACAGCTGTGCGGCATGGAGAAACGAAAGCGGGGCAAAACTGCCAACCGACCATGCCACCCATACTGACTTTTGAAGAATGCATTCCCGGAAAACTTAGCGCTGCCCTCGTGCGTAGTCAGCAGCTTTTGGAAAAGTCTGGTTGTGGAGTGTTTGGACTGGCATTGTTGTTAAAGCACTCTGGAATCAGCATCAACAACCTGAGGCAACCAATGGTAACCATGATTTTCATTCAGTTCCACTATGGCGGTAGCCCGCCTATAGCACCAACAGTTCCACTATGGCGGTAGCCCGCCTACAGCGCCAACAAGTCACTTGTTTTTCACTATTAAGAAAACACACATTAAGTTTTCATCGAGCAATCAAGACAAGGTGCTTTGAGGACAACCTAGAGGATAGAAGCAGGACTTAAATAACAAAAACCAAATAATTAGCCTCGAGGACAACCTCGAGGATAGAAGTAAGACTTAAAGAACAAGAACCAAATAATTAGCTTCGAGGACAACCTCGAGGATAGAAGTAAGACTTATAAAGAACAAGAACCAAATAACTACACCCCTATACTGTGTGCGTATTTGAGTAGTTTCCCGGTAGCCCGCCTACACAATTTACACCTAACATCAGGTTTAGGGTGGCAAGGAATTCTCATTTGTCAAAAGCCATTTTTCTTTTTGAGCTGGAGCCCAAAAGCGCTAAAAGCCTTTCTTCGTTTCCTGAATGGCATATACATCTGGATTCGAGATGGTGGTGCTGGAAGCAAAGCAGAAGGGCCATGATGCGATCATGGCCATTGACCCCTTTCTTTGGTACAGGTGTCCGCCTTGCCAAGAGAAGAAAATTCGAGAGCATTTGCAAGTCATCCAGCTGATGCGCGACGGTGCCTTCTTTCCGTTCAAGATGATCGAAACGTACTCTTCCGGTCTGAAAGTGTGGAAGAATGATCGACTTCACGAACGAGTTGCCAGCCGCCCATGCTTGACAGGCACCAAGGTCTTCGAAGTGGAGTGCCAGGTGAATGCAGAGCACAGGGCACTTGTCCTGCATGGCGTGAGCTCTGTGTCTGGAGACACAGAGTGGAAATTGAACTACCAGCCTGATGACGAAATTTTGGGAAGCCATGTCTACGCCGAGGTCTGGTATTACATGGTGTTCAAAGAGAAGATGTCTGCGCATGCCACGGTGACCTTGCTGCAGAGCCGCGACTCAAAGCTTTTGCACAAGAATGCACGCTTGGTCAAGCCTGTGAAGAAGACACCAAAGAAGGTGCTCACACGCATCACAGGTAAAACACCTGCAGCGTTCCTTCCGGCCTTGGCTGTTTTGCGACGCCGCCACTGAAACTTAGACGTGTTGCAGTTGAGTCGCAAAAGCGCTCTGCAGTTTTTGGCTTCAACTTGTGGTGTATGCGTGTTTGCGTATATGGTGTGCCTTGATTCAATGATATGATAAAAGGTTTGTGCAATTTACTTGCAAAGCTTCCCAGTTGTAGATTGGCGGTAGCCCGCCTGTACACAAGTCACTATTTTTAGTTGGGGGGGTTCCAATAAACTGTCACCAGTCACAACTGCTTGAAGGCTACCATGCACACACAGCCGGACACATCCGGATACAATCCGGATACATGTTGATGCATGTATCCGGATGGTATCCGGATGTATCCGGATGTGTCCGGATGTGTCCAGACACATCCGGACACACACGGATACATCCGGATACATGCATCAACATGTATCCGGATTGTATCCGGATGTGTCCGGCTGTGCCGTGTTTGAAGGACGTTCGGTTGATACTTCAGCAGCTCGAAGTCAAACTTTCATTGAGATCGTGTCATTGTTGCCCCAACTTCTTCAATGGAGATTGAAACACAAGCAATGGTTGAGGGAAACAACGACAAGCTCACAGCGCCAACGCTGGCACTTGCTGAAACTCTGCCAGGAAATCTTGAGGAAGAGGGCTATGAAGGAGATCCCAGGTGTCAGAAATGCGACACCGTCGTTTCCGCTGATGACATTGTCGTGAAGCATGTGACAAAGGGTGTCCAGAAGAAGGTCCTTTGCAAGAGCTGTCACGCAGTCCAGACCATGATGGCCAGGAGCTTTGAGGAAATGCCGGCAGGTTGGGATGACCTTTCACATGAGGATTCTGTTGAGTTCTACAAGACAATGCTGCAGAAAAAGGCTGAGGGACCCTTGCGATTCCAAGTGCTCAGGGCAGAGATGAAAGCTGTGTTGATCAACCGAACGCTTCAGGAAACGAAGAAAGGCTTCAATGGGGAGTTTCAGCCCCTCAGCTTTTGGTCCCAGCGCGGGTACGACACTCAGCGTATCCAGGAGAAGGCTGAGAAGATGGACCATGACGTGTTGGGACCAACCTACCGGGTGGACATCTTCCATGTGTCCAGTGAGACCATCAAGCAACGAGTTGAAGAGGCCTTGCTAAAGGTTGACAAGACAGTGAAGCGGAAGCGAATCCCCAAAGCCAAGGCCAACAACAAGCGCCGCAACAAAGGGGAGAACAAAGAGAATGAACCAGTTGAAGCTATCGAGCCTGTCGACCCTGACCTTATGGACTTGGTGGACCTGGAGAGCGACGACTCCTGTGTGGTCTCCCGGATCATTTCAGTGCAGCATTTTTTGTTTTTTCTTCGATCCCTTTCCACTTGAACCAGACTAACTACGTTGTCTTGCCAGGTGGTCCCCAAAGGGAAGACTGAGAAGCAGATTGCTGCTGCTCAGAAGAGGGAGGCTTTGAAGGCACAACGGGAGGCAGCCAAGGACTCAAAGGTCGTGACTGGTTTGGCAAGCAAGACCTTGACCACCATGCAGCCAGTGCTTGAGCGGATGAGCAAGGCTGAGAAGGGTCTCAAGACAGAAGACATTGACAAGGTTGTCTTGGATTCATTCATGGAAAAAAAGGCCCTGGCTGAGAAGCTGGTGGAGCAGGCACAGCGCATTCTCAAGACAGTGGGCTCAGGTGGGATTGCTGCCAAGGACAGCCTTGAGATGGATTCGGACAAAGCCGTGAGCACAGAGATCAAGTCCATGAACCAAGTTCTCAAGTCGCTCAACCTTGCCAAGAAGTCTGCGTCCTCCAAGGACTGAGATGGTCACCACGACTTCGAGATCGGGGTTCTTGCTCATGCGACCTGGCATGACCCAGGCCGCGCAAGGTTCAAATTACAATGTGGCAATAGCCACAGTTGATGAAGCTGGGGAAAAGGGTGTTGAAAACCGATTCCAAATCCACCGCATTTGAGGCTGCTTCACTTTTTACATGCTCATGCTTGTTTGTGACTGTTTGGCGGTAGTCCGCCCACAAGCTGCTAAGGCAACATCTCATGTTTCATTTCAACTAAGGCAGCTGTGACAGCTCCCGTTGCAAAGATTTCCCATGATTTCCCAATATATATATATATGTATATATATATATACAGTATAGTGTTTTCCTTTGACCACCCTGTTCTTCATCAGCACATGTTGGGCTCTTCCCAGCTGTAGCTTTTGCAGTTGTCCTGATGCTTCCAGTCACCGGGCCGGATGAGATCACAGTGGGCTCAGATGTGATCCAGGAGCTTGCAGATGGATTTGCAGACTTGTACCAGCACGATCCCAAACAGCTGGCTTATGTAGCCGGCTTTGAGCTGGAGAACCTCAAAGAAGTTTGCGTTTGGCTCTCCGACCTCTACTCTGACAGCTTGTCCAAAGCCATGGTGGTGAGCCAAGTTGCTTTATGCATGTCAACGTTGCGATGCCTCTTTGAGTTTGGCGTGACATTGGAAAGCACGGACTACACCGGCTATGTCAAGTTCACAGGGCCACCAGAACAAGATTTGCGCAGGAAGATCCAAACCTATCTGAGGGCTCATCCAAACATGGCAAACATCAGAAGAGGAGAGGTCAGTCAATGCTTGGGCTACTTGGTGACAGTGGAACAATACTTCAGGTCGCTCGACAACAAGGCCTTCTTTCGAATGATATGGCCTGTCTACACTTTGCTCTCTCAGGTGGAGGGCAACTTATGATGACTTGGTGGGCAAAGTTCCTTAGCCGTGACATATGATGACTGCGTGGGCAGCAGCCAGAAAAAAGCTTTATTGACACTGCTGATATGTGTGTTTTGTGTATCAGGCGGTAGCCCGCTATCACCTCTGATGTGTTGCAAAGACCTCCATGGCTCACTTTCATTTTGACCAAGTGTTGGTTCAAAATCACTTAAAGCTATATGGACAGTCATGCTGGCTATATGTGTGAAATTGTAAAGTTACACGTGTTACTTATACCTGTACTTGTTGGTAATAGAGCGTGACATGCAAGCACAGAAAACAGAGGCTTTTGATTGTTAACGCAACAGGAAAGCAAACTGTTCGGACCAATGCTATGGAGCGAGCGTCCAAAAGACAAAGGATTTCGCATCTTTTGGCACTACAAAGCTCAAGAAGCGCTTGGAAAGCAAAACAGCTCCTGGAAAAGGGTTGCCCAGAATCTGCTCCAAGTGGTGCTTGGAAGAGGCAAGCCGAACAAATACTACAGCCAGCTTCATCTTGCTATGCTGAACTGAAAGTCTTGGCTATAGATGGTGCCGAGGAGATCCGGTTCTGGTGCGCAAATATTCGCGACGTTTTAGAGTACATTTGTAAGTCATCTGACTGGTACCTTCAACGTCTGGTTGCCTTGCAAGATCAATCACACGCTTTGATCATCGTGGAAGACGAGGCCACAGGTGGCAACGTTTTAAGTACTGCCAGCAGCAAAAAGATGCATTTGTGGTACTTCACGCTGCAGTCCTTGGGCGAGTCGGGGCGGCCAGATGCCTGGCTGCCATTGGCTTGCATCCCAAGTAGGGATGTTGCACTGGTCCATGGATCTACCAGCTCAGTGGCTGCAGCGGTGCTCAGGCATATCGCCAGCCAACATCTGCCAATGGGCGTAGAAATTTGCGGCACGCAATTTCGCTTTCACGTCAACTCATTTTTGGGAGACTACGAGGCCGTTCGTGGTTTGATGAACGCCAAAGGCGCTAGTGCTTTGCGGCCCTGTCTGTTCTGCAAAAATATCGTCAGCAAACAGCATGGACAAAGCATCATAGTTCAGGATGACTACTTTCTTTCGATTGCTGAAGATGACCCGCGCAAGTTCGATTTGCTGCAGCCGGCCGAGCTACGTGATCTCTATAATAGAAGTTTGGAAGAAACTGCGTCCTCCAGCTCAAAAGAGCGCAAAGAAGTTGAGACCTGTCTTGGGTTTAGTTTGCAAGCCCATGGTGTTTTGACCTGCCCCATTGCTTCGTCCATGATCTCTGTGAAGAGCATCATGCTCGACAGCATGCACAATTACTTTGCCAATGGGATTTGCTCTTCTGAGATGCTGGCTTTCCAAGAAAGCTTTTCCAAAACAACAGGCTTCACTCTGAAGGACTTACAACAGAGTGTTCACGAGGTTGCTTGGGTCTGCAGAGACAAGTCTTTTCGGGCTTCGAGCAGTCGCTCTTGGCTGTTCAACGAACAATTTTGGCAAGGAGAAATGTATAAGGGGAGCGCTTCCCAGACTTACTTTGCGTTGCCTTTGTTGGTGCACTATGGTAACCTCCTGACCAATGTGGACGACCTCCCATGTTTGGAAAGTCTGAATGCTTTGTACCAGGTTGTTCTTGAACTGAAGAAGTGCCGCCGTGGATGTGGGGACTACACCCAGTTAGAATCTTCCCAGAGTCACCACCAGCGTTTGTTCATGCTTCATCATGAAGGACAGGAGCGTCCAAAGCACCATTTTAGGCTGCACTTGCCTGATCAATACAGAAGGCTCGGGTACTGCGACTGCTGGCCATGCGAAGCACGACACAAGGCTTATAAGGCAAGTCTTGCAGATGACCTTTCCGCCCAGTTTGTAGCGCGCCAAGGGCAATCCAGCAAGCAGATTCTGGCAAGGTTGTTACATCGCCAAGCGTGGAGTTTGGCAGAGCACCCTTGGATGAACAAGATGGCAGGCCAGATCCATAGTGCTGAAGCCGTCGAGGCTGCGACTGGTTTGACACGTGTACGGATCAGCAACGCCTTCCAGCTCCAAGCGGCTCATGTGCAATCTGACGATGTGATTTGTTTCGATGATCAAGCCGGTTGGGTACACTTCTTCGTAGAAGAAGCAGATGGAATGTTTTGAGTACTTGAAATTTTGAGAGAGATCCAAACTAGTGTTCCATTCTCTCGAACTTTTGTTCGTACAGATTGTAGGGTAGCTAAAAATATCAAAGATTTGCTACAGCTACACCAACCTGTGTGGTGGCACCTGGACGGCGAAACTGTTCTGTGCTTGTTTTGAAAAAGGCGCATTTTTGCTTGCAGTGGTATAGCGGTAGCCCGCTATATGGTTATGTGCATACACACACATTAGACATTTTGTATGGGTATATATATATATACACATACACTTAGAAACTACATAGACATATGTTATCATATGTTTACTTGGTGCGTATGATCACACACACACGCATGAAACGGCGGTCGCCCGCCCACAACACACACACACACACATGTTTACAAATTTACAAACAAAAATTGTGTAAAAGGAACTTTTCTCATGGCTATTTAGTATAATGCGTTCCGAGGACGACCTCAAGGATGGCGCTTCAACAAAGAATTTAGTGGTCGAAACATTAAAAATTAAAAACCATTCAGGTCCACATTCAATAGTGTAGCGCGATACAAAATTCAAGTTTTTCAGCAGCTTACAAGTTACCGAAGTTATAAGTTACTTATATGTAAGTTATATCTTAACTTAAGCATAACTCTGCTAACTTATTTCTAACTAAGTTACAGCTCTGCTAACATAGTTATAACTTTCTTAAGTTGAGGGGCCCCTCATTGTGGGTGTGATCCCCTTCAGTGGGGCGCCGACGCCATGCCGGAATTCACCGTTTCTCCACTTTCATAACTGATTCCACGGTTTCCATTTTATCCCTGAATTTCCTGATTTTCGAGCCGCCGGGCTATAAACGATGGACTTCCCACCAGAATCTCTGAACTTTTTCGGTATTCCCACGTCATGATATCAGGTTTGTGCATTGTGCGTTTGTCCCAACTTTTACAAATTTTAATCCGCAGCCGTTTGATCAGCTTCCACATGCAGAGCGGCACCACCACCGCAACCAACGCTCCCACAGGTTCCCGTTCACTGGGACCAATCTCAAGGCGTTTGGCAGCCTTTCTCCCTCTTTCCGTCGGTGGCTCACCCATCACCGCACCAAACAGCAGCCCCAACCACCACTGTCTCAGACGATCCAACTCCTCCCGCAGCCACACTTACGCCACCCGCACCTGGAGCTCCCAACGTCCCCACCTCAACCGATCCAACTCAGGGGACCTCTCCACCAGCCACCACCGTTGCAACTGCCACACCAGTCACTCACGCTACCCCACCAACAGCTACCGCTCCACCACTGCCACCACTGCCACCACCACCCCCCACTGCAGCATCTTCAGCACCTACTCCGGGGCCTACGAAGCAGTCCCCTGCACAACCTCTCACAGCAACATCGGCTCCCTCTACAGCCACTGCCCGCACCTATCGCGGCAGAAGCCGCAGCAGACGACGCCGTCGCCACCGTAGCCGTCGCACGCGCGACAAACACCATCGTTCTCCCGCAGCCTCCACTGCCAAAGCATCGTCGGCACGCCGTCGGCGTCGCCGTTCACCGTCCACCTCATTCATACACCACCTCTTCCAATAGCCGCTCACATAGCCGCTCCCATGCGCCCATCACTCTCCGACCCAATCAACAGTCTACACCTCCCAGCCAGCTCACCAACATGTCCCAGGCACCCTTCCCCAACATTCCAGCACTACGACGCCCCCACCCCCCTTGGAAGCAACCTCCACCACATTTCTGGAGCCTTTCGGAGAAAGACAAGATAGTATGGTGGCTCGATTTTCACGCCACACAATTGGCTGCGGAAAACACACCACAACACCTCTACATCGCACAACTTCTCTCCGACATCGGCCTCACCTTCGAAGACTTGGCAGATTTCCGCCAGCTCACCCATGTGAAGTGGAATGACTCCACTAATACCTACGACACCTTTTCTTACCACTGCATCAACATTCCCAGTCTGGTCGACAAGGCCACTCGCCCCATACCACCGCCTGCCACTCGTGCCACCTCTACTACCCCTGAAACAGTTCACATCAACGCTGACAGGCCCCCAGGGCAACATCACCGCCATTTTGCAACAGGGCCGTCTCCTACCCAGCATTCTCCACTGTGATGCCAACCCGGGTTTTTTCGCCCAAGCCACCGCATTACACACCAATCACTCCACGACAACTACGAACAGGCCCGCATCCTTCACAACACATGGAAGCTGGCAAAAAACGTCCATTCTATCATGGTCCATCTCCTTGCCTGGGGCCGTGGAACAAAATTCACCAGCGGCGGCGAAGCCCACGCCATGCAACTTTTACAACAAGGCCACGGCGCTGTTTTCCACTCCAACGCCCGCTGCTGGGTGATTCACCCCCATAACGCCATAGTCAAAGGACTGGCGTGGTCTATCAATGCAACACCTCCAGACCTTTGAGACTCCACCACATACCACCAGCCCACATTCTTCAACCTCACTGCCACGTTCCAACTTTTGAGAGAAGCCTACCTCTACGTTTCACATCAGCTACCAAATCCGGCTCCGCAAAATCTGAGCTTCGATTTTTTGCCAGACCAACATGATCCAGCGGTTTCCACCGCCATGCACCAGTCTCACTTTTTCAACTGAACGCCAGTGTTTGATGCTACTTTTTGCTTTCAACCTTCATGCTTGACCGAATTCTTATGCATGATCACTTCGGTTTTCCGACATATCTCAAGTCAGCGGATCACTGCAGTTAATTTGTTTTGGTGACTTTTGTTTCCTGTTTGCACTTTGACAAGCGGTGGTCTTCTCACGTTCTAGTACTGTCTTTACATATTCCGCAAAATTCGTGCTCAATAATTCATTTTCGTAATTCGATTGCACGTTCCGCTCACATGGCCTTTCCGCTCATGCAGTGCCACCACCTGCGCCGCGCCACTCGCTGCCACTCGCCACTCGCTGCTTCAGCCCGCCGTTTCAGCTGCCGGACCCCCATACGGCTCTTCAAGATGCAGCCACATGCTGACCAAGTTCGCCTCATTCACCGAACTACCATTGCCCTCAGTCAGCTTCATCGTATACTCCAACAAGCGACAGACATCCTGGCCAACCTGCACAGCCTCTATCTTGTTCACACGCAGCAGGTCGACCCTCACTTTCCTCGCTCTTTTCCACCTCTCCCTCCAGCTCCCCTCACAGCAGTTCCTATCCTGTCCCCCACTTCTTCTTGCGACTCAGCACCTACTGCTCCCATCAAACACGCACCACCGCAGCCTCATCCCTCACAAGCATCCTCGACCTCCTCCTCACCACCACCGCTACCACAACCCAAGCGAAAGCGCGAGCCTCCACCACCCCTCAATGAAGATGCTGATTGGGATGCTTGGGATTGTGATGCCGACGTTCGCCTCGTGGAACTCAAAACCAATCCTCGCCTCCGGCCGAACTGGAATTACGTTGCCCGCCGAGTAGGCTTCTCCATTGAACAGTGCAAAGCACGTTGGGAAGAACTTCACGAACCACCACACCACCAACAAGCAGTCAACCGATCCCTCTCGCCCACACCCACCTCACCAGCCACCACACCACCGCCTTCTCCTCTCCCATCATCTCCTTTGGCAGCAGCGCTCCCCCCACCAGCACCCTCTTCAGCTCCGGACCTCTCCTGCACACCTACCACACCTCCATCCATTGCACCGGCCACCGCTGCCGTGCTCGACGCTATGCCACCAACCATCAGTGAGGACAGTCATCCGGAACCAGCAATAGATGCTCTTGTCCCCCCAGCAGCAGCGGAAGAGGCACCAGCTGACATCAGCGAAGACACTCCTTCAGACCCGGCAGCGGCTGACATCGGTAGCTATTTTGTATAGATCCGTTTCACCAACAGATTGAGGTTCACGTGCGCAGGGCACTCACAGCCCTTGATGCTCTAGGACGACACCCTCCACGAGTCTATCTCCAAGAGCTCGAATCCACTCTTGATGACGATTCAGCTTCTGAAGTTCTCTTTCCAACAGCAGATGAACTTCTGCCAGGGCGCCCTATCAACCTACCGCCCATCACCCGGCACAACATCGGCAGCACCCCACCAGTGGCTCGCATCCTGCACCACATCTCAGTTCAGACCACTCCTACTCATTCCCGCAACCAGTCCACCCAAACCGAACCACTATCGAGACTCTGCGTCTCCATGAGGAACAACAGACCACCCCACACCCTGAACCCTGGTCGGCCGCCACCCAAACCGACCGCATCACATCACACGCCACCGCCCAAACTGAGCTCCACTCCATGGTTCTTTCACCGGCTTTCGCCACCCCCAACCCACTTGTCACGCCTGCCACTCCCACCACAACCTTTGACCCTACTCCCACAGCAACCGCAGCCCCACCACCCACCGCTGCCACTTCCCTTTCCAACAAGCAACCCAACACAGACCCAACACAGTGGCAGTACGCCAACTTCATCCCCACCCCACCGGTGGACCAGATTCCCCCTCCAGCAGCACCGTCCGACTTCACGTCCCCCATTGGGGGCACACCCAGGAGCTCGCGCTCCAAAACACCACCACGCTCAACCACCCCACAACGCACTCGGTTCAGCCAAGGCCGCTCTTCCACACATGCTGACATCCGCGGCGGCTCTCCTGTGCCGAAATCACGCACCACAGCCTCCACTCAATTTCTACCTCCACCATCCCATCAGCCGCCAACGCAACCATCACCAGCCTATTATGCACCACAGATGACAGCTCCGCAGCCTGGCTCTCACTACACCACACCACCACCTCCCGTCCAACTCCCGTTCGTTCCTCCCACACCTCCAGCATCCATCCCACCCACCCCTCACGCTTGGCCGGCACCTTATCCAACGCCGAAACCGGCACCGCCGTCTCTCCACATTCCCCAGCCAGCCCCACAGGCCAATCCTGGCCCGCAACATATCTACCACATACCCAATCCCCAGCCACAGCGAGGACACGTGCCACTCCATGCTGAGAATTATGACCCAGCGAACGATCCGTGGAACAACTACGGCGCCGACTAGCAGCCATAGTGAGAGCTCACTCTGACCACACATCCACTTCTGAGGACTGCCAGTTTCGCAGAGAATTTTGAATATCACTGACCCTCACTATTTGTGGTCTACTGCTCCTCCATCAATACCGGCTGTTTCACCTGCACCACGAGAAAACACTCCGCCGCATAGCCAGACACGGTCGCTTTATGTTATGTTATGTTTTCAGTCCTACTTCGAAAATGGACACTTACTCTCTACCACTTCACATTTCGGCTGTTTTCAATCTTCGTTTCAGTCCTGTGGATGCCATCTTTGGGACCTTTCTCCCTGTACAGCTTTTTGCTGAATTTTGTACGCATCGCAAGCTTCTTTGGTTCTTTACTTCAGCTTTCTTGCTCAAACTGACTGCTGCCCGCTATCATCTTCGTCCTCCACCGGTGCTCATCATGGATGCCCAGTGGCAGCAATATTATTGGAATCATTACTTGCTGCATCAGCAACAGCTCGCTTCGAACGCAGACACCGCCCACTACACACCGACAACCGCCTATGGCCCCATGGGCCACTCTATTCGCATGCACCAACAGCATCAGGCTCACCCTTACACGCCATCGCCCTCGACATCACCCCCGTCTCACACACCACCATCACACACACCGCCGGCAACCACCTCTTCAGTCTTTCCACCCCCGCCGCCACCACCACTGCCAACGGCATCACCCACTACACCACAACCGAAATCCTTCCAGCACAGTCCCACCCACTCGGCTCCACCAGCACCTCCTGCAACAGTTCCATTCCCAACTCCAACCATCCAAGAATCCTGGCACTCCACCGACTCCTGCTGGGACGCCAACGCCGTCCACGGCCATCAACTCCACCGTCACATCCAACCCACACAGTGGTCTCGACGGGTGGGGATCGCAGGCTTGCCGACTTTTGAGGTGTTCCCTTGGTTACTGGCGTACCATGGGACCGCGGACTTCACTGCCAGGACACTCAGTCACGGCAAGTTTTGCGGGCTCATTCCTACAAGGAGTGTTGCCGAGTCAGTTTTCACTACCCATCTCCTTCAGGAGATTCGCGATAAGCGTCTGGACTTGGACGCTATCGCCGAGGCCATCCACACCAAAGCCGGCACCACTGTCCCCAACAAAACTACACAAGCACGCGCATTCCACTCTCCTCTCATCACATTGCTAACCGACCAACTACAAGCCCACTCCCCCGCCGTTGCCGAAGGCTCCGCCATCCGAGCGCTCAAGGCCACCTCTGATGATCTTGCCCGAGCACGAGAGAAACTCCAGGCACATGGACTGGAGCTCACGCCCAAGAAGGACACGAGCCGTCCCAGCGCTCCCTCCAACCCCGCACCCCCTCCCCCACCACCAACCACCGGCACTCCCGGACGTGCTTCAACCGTCCTACCCCACCCTCAAGGACGACGCCCCAGAAGCATGGACCGCACCATCCATCCAACAATGGATGAAGTCCTTCGAGCCTAAAGTCTCCAAGAAGCGGCTCAGGAAATCTTGCGTTTACTCCAGACCAGCAAAGTTTCTACAGACCAGCTTAAAGAAGCCGCGACCCGATACGGCCTCCCCTTGATTCGAGTGAACAAACTCTCGATCAAGAGCCTCCAACACATTGTGAGCGTGGGGGCTGCCATCGCGTGCTGACTAGCCCTGAACAGCCAAAGCCAGCCGCATACAACCACACTCCACCAACTCTTCCGTCTCCACCAAGCACTCTCTACTCTCGTCCACTTCAGCCAATACATCGAGCGTGCAGAGGCCCTCTTTGCTGTGGGCCTCATACACATCACACTTCTCTTTTGCTACCCCTCATCCACCCAACGCTCCCAGCAATGGCGCCAACGACTTCAACACCTCCACATCCAACCTCACACTTATCATATCATTACCACAATTTTCTCTCCTCCAACGCAGTCTATGTCAAACTCCACTTCAACACTACCACCCCCCAACGATGCTACCACCAACATGGCCACTTCTACATCGGCTCCACTGGCATCGGCATCCCGCACAGGGAACACAACCGTCGTGCAAAACTCAAACAATTGCAAAACAACATCCCCATTTCAGCGGAGCTCTCCCTACGCTACTGGCAGTCTCACAACAACATCCACCACTTCACACCCATTCAACTTTCCTCACGTGACACTTACGACCAGGCCTGGATCCAAGAACATTACCTCATTTCCAACTGGATGCCGCCACTCAACTGGCCTTTCATATCCCACCACCTCAAGCTCAAAGCTCAAGGTTGGCAGTTCACCAAGCACCGTGCTCACTTTTACTCCCGTATGGCCACCCACAAGCGACTTTTCCGGAAGCTCCGCAGACGGCAACATGCCATCCACGAACCACATCTCTTCACCTCCACTCGACTGCACTCTCTCACACTCCTCCGCAATCTCACCAAACACACCCGGGCATCTTTTGAAGCAGCCAAGCAACTGCGCAGCGGCAAACACACTGACCTGGAGGTCTACGCCATCCGAAGAATGGCATCCAACTTGGAGGAACCTGGCCGGAGTAGAGCACTCCATATCATCAATCAAGCCCTCAAGTACCGCAACCTCAGTCCACCCAAGCCAAAAATCCCCCTCACCATACCTTTCCTAGCTCACGATCAGTTTCCCAGACACTGCGAGCAGTGGCTCAAAACCACAATCCAGCAACACAAACACCTGGCCACCTCCCTACTCACCGTCTGCGGGAAGCGGCCCACAAGACTCTCCGGGCCCATTTGCACAATCACCGCACCTGGGAAGACAACCCTCCGGCCTCCACTGATTTGCCATGCGCTTGCGATCACCTGCAAACCATTCTACTTGATCCCACTACACCCACAATCGACAACCATTACATCCTCACTCTTGAACAACTTGCACTACCACAACACCTCCGCATCTTCTTGGCAGCCAATATGAACAGCACTTTTTACCCCAGCAAAGCCAGATATTTCCTCACCTTCCAAACAGCTTTCACCAAATGGCTGCGTATTCAAGGCCTACCACCCTCACTCACACAACACTTGGAGCCATTCCTCCAGCACCAATGGAAGCTCCACACTGACCATTTGAAACAACAACCCCGCTTCACAGCCCGCCTTCTCCGGCAACTCCAGTCATTTCTGGGCGACCAAGTCGTCCTCCACCATGCTGACCACGAACTACAACAGCTACGCATTTTCTGTCCCCGCCAATACTTCGCCGGGGCGCTCGCCACTTGGCAGTCACCAGAACTCTTTGCACCTATGCAAACACTCCAACCGTCCAACATCCACGAATACCTGACACATACCATCCCCCCCAGCCTTCGCACACGTTACAAATGGGGCTTCAGGAAAGATTTTACGATCCCATACGGCATCGTTCACCTCAAGGAGAAGAAACAGTGGAGGAAAGGCCGCACCATCATCTCGTACTTTCAGTCCCTCAGTGGCAATCTTCTCCGCACCACCAGCCGAGCCCTAGACATTATCCTGCAACACCTCCTCCCCCAGCATCCAGGTCAACTATCAATTCCACAATTGTGGTCCCACTTTCACTGCTACCTCACTGACACACCACCCGACATCCCCCTCCATGCCACCAATGACGATCTTGTTGGCTTCTTCAACTCAGTTCCACAGCACCGCCTCATCGACGCCGTTCACTCCCTTGTTCAGCAATGGCAACGCCTGAACGACACCCATACTCTGACCGTTGATACTCGAGCCACTGGCAACCCTTTCCATCATTCCCACATTGGCAGGCACCACCGACGCCACCCTACACAGCGTACCATCCACACCGCAGACATCACGACCATTGTGGCCTACGCACTTGACACCTGCATTTTCCGGGCATGCAACAACACTTACAAGCAAATCCGGGGGGCTGGGATTGGCTCCCAGCTCTCCCCTGCCCTTTGCAACGTAGCCATCACCCTCATTGAGCATTCCTGGCACCAACTCCACAACAATCTCCTTCAACACACTGCCCTCCACTTCACTTACTACCGCTATGTCGACAACCGTTTCATCGTCCACAATGAACACTTCCTGTCACATCACGCCATCCAGACCCTCATCCACAACAACTTTTTCGGCGATCCCGTCGAATTGGAGACGGTAGAAGACTTCCACCTCCTCGGTTTCAACAGTGACCTCCAGCAACGTACCATCACCTACATACAACCCACCCAACCCTGGAAAATCAGGGACCACACCAGCGCCGGTAGCCAGCGCTTGGCTCTGTCCGGCTTAGCTTCAAGACTTCACTCCATCTACACCTACACTTTTCCACCTCACAATGCCACCGCTGCGGCTGAAGCTTTGGTCAACCTCTACGCCCAAAAAGGGCATAACCTGCAAGCGTGCAGGCGGTTTTTGAGAAGAAAAAGACCCGCGTTTTCCACCGCTCGCTCTGTGCGCCGATTACGGCGTTTTGTGTGTGTCACACCCTGGCTCTTAAGGGTTTCCACCTGTTTTACTTTTCCACCACCACCTAGATTTTCTATCCAAGGCAGGGGGCTCACGGGTCTGTTCCTGGCGTGAGCCAACGAAGCTCCAGGTTCAGACTAGGATATCGAAAGAGGACGCTCTTTCGACGTACCTGCAACCTGAACTTTTGACCACGCTGTCTAATTTGCTTTGTTTGATTCCATGGTTCTTCATGCTACCTACCCCAAAAAACAGGTTTCCCGCCGCTGTGCAGCCGCTTCACCTCGCACTTGCTGTGAAACATTGATTAAACAATACTGTTTTGCGGACTTATGCGCCTTTCCGTTCCCTCACCTTCCTTCCCATCGTGGCAATTGAGTTAACTGAAAACCCAAGTTCGAAGTGTGGCCCCCCAGCACTCTACACACGCTCTCTCTCTCTCTCTCACTCACTCACTCTTGTTCTCTTTCTCCAGAAGAACAAACGCAAACAAATAGTGCATCCACTGGCGATCACGTGACAGCCGCTGAGCGCGTTGAATGCGTCGCTCATATCAGCGCTCGGCTGCCCAAGAAGCTCAATTTGATATCCAAGAACCTGGGTAGCAAACGGCTATGAGTCCTGGTGGGGGTCGGTAGCAACGGCTTTCATGTGGCCTCTGAGCAGGTTTCTTCTCGTGCGCGGACTCCTGAAGTCCCATTCTCTGGAAGTTCTTAACTCGACTTTAAGATCACCTTAGGCCTTTCGGACTGAACCACTTCCAGAAAATCACCACCCAAAGGGCACCTTCGCCGCTCTGCAAACATCTGCAGACGTTGTTTCTTTTCAAACATGCGATTTCCATCTTTGCAGCTTCGTTCTGGGTACCAGCAGAACCTGATATGACCACGTCCGGCTACCCCACTCGAGTGTGGGGTGAAGTTCGCTCCTACACAAACCACGGGAACCACTGCCCGAAGAAAGAGCCACTGAGTCGCTGAAACGGCAGGCTTGGACCTTGCTGTTCTTGGGGGTTTTCCTGCAAAACATGGTAGTTTGGACATGTGAAACATCAGGCCCTGGACCATCCAAGTTGGTTGGTTGCTCCTTCAAGAGTGCCCTTGGAGAAATGAAATCTCTGCGAGCTTCCCAGCGAACACCGAGCAAAGAGCTCCCAGACTTTTATACCCTTCCCCACAAACATGGTGTTCCAGCAAGGACAGAAACATCTTCCGTCTTTGCTTGGACAACTGAAGAACTTAAGAACACATTTTCCCCTGCACATGTTTTCGGTCTTTGCACAACAAATATTGGTTTTACTATGTTAACCCTCTGTTTGTAAGTCAACAGCACACAAAAAGAAAAGCTCAACAACATCCGTTAGCCAGTGGTGTCTTGGGGAAAACAAACAAAACATGATGCGCAGGATGCCTCTGCTGCGCTGTTCCCGTTTGAGGAACATCCTGAGCGAGAATGATGAATATGGCCGTAGCAGGATCCAACTCACCTTGGAGCGACCCGTCATCAGAGTGACACGGCGATCCGTGACGACAAAGAGTTTATATGGGCGTTAACGAAAAAAAACGACACAAATAAGAAACAAATGTTTGGTGGTGTAGGTTTCGACTCAAAGGTTAGTGAGTGGGTTGGGTTCAATCATCTCAAGCAAAGGTTGAGCATAAACAAATGAGGAACCACCACCTAGAAAAGAACCGATCTTCGACGTTCCACAGAATTTGCCTGCAAGAAAAAGTGCCATACTGGACTCCTAAACTAAAAAACGATATTTTGCAAGTTGCAGCGCATCCAAGAGTGACACCTTCATCAATTGGAATGCCAAAAGTTGAACTGGAGAGTGTGCTGTGTATACGCTTTTATCAATTCTGCACCCGTATTGTGTCCTGTTGCACCAGGTGCAGGTCAAGATCCCCAAAGAGCACAACAAAGTGACATAATATGTCATCTCTTGTTTGTTTGATCATTTATTGGCATGACAGTTCCAAAAAAGCATGTGTTCTTTTTTTTAAACCACTATAGCACGTTCTTGGCATACAAAGCTTGCCCCAGCTACGCCTTTCGAGCTCATGAAAGCTCCGTTTCAGCTCCGAAAGCCGCGGCCCCGAAACGCGGCCCCGTTTCGGCGTCAGCTTCCCCCGTTCCAAAGGAATGGATTGTATCAGCCTCTGGCCAGGGGCCCCCGGGCCATGGGGTGTATAAAACTATAGCTGGATATCTCTATATCCAGGCATATCCATGAACCACACCAAAGAGGGGGCCCTGGTAGTAGCAAATATTCCAACGAGCCCAATCTTTATCATTCATCATGAAGGCAAAGGATGCATAAACTATACCCTTGGATGTGACAGGGGCACCCGGTTTCTTGTACCCTTCGGCACCCCCGGGAAACACCCAACAACGCCGGAACTCGCGTGAACTGCTGCCGAAACACCGGTTTCTGCATGCGGATTCCAGACACCCAAGGGGAACTGCGTGGTCAGGCCGTGCAAATACTTCAACTGCCTTAGACGCGCGTAGGACCCGCCACGGACGGACAGACGCGCAGAGGGACTGGGAGGGAGTCCCAGTCCAACGGACGTCCCAAGACCCACCGTCTGATGCACAAAAGTGATCTGTCCGAGTACGGCTGTCCGAGTTATGACCGAGTTCTGATCGACACTACAAGGTGAATCAAGGAAGTTCACGCACTACTACACTACAGGAAAAACACATGTTTGTCGCCCTCTATAGACCTTTTTGTGTATACAGTATCTATATAGGCGAAATAACCATACAGTACCATGTATATATATACTGTATATTAAACAAAACTAAATGCAAAAGTCCAGCACCCTCAAAGTGGCTATCATTGAGATCCCATTGATGAAATCACAAAGTCTTTTGGCCTGCCAAGTCTGTCAAAGGTCGAGACTCCAAAGAGGTCAACTCCAGTCGTCCTGATCCACATCTTGGTTCCTGTTTGCTCTTTGTGAATCAACTCAAAAGAGGTCCCGAGTCCTGAAAGCTTGCGAGTCGACCATCGAAAGAG
This sequence comes from Durusdinium trenchii, assembly GCA_963970005.1. NCBI lineage: Eukaryota > Dinophyceae > Suessiales > Symbiodiniaceae > Durusdinium > Durusdinium trenchii. The sequence goes on from CAXAMN010013224.1 coordinate 999,052, forward strand.
GTCCCTGTTGCCGGGGGGTTCTTTGGCCCGACGACTGCTTGAATGAAGCTGAGTAGCACCTTGGATCTTCTGGAACAGTCAATCCAGTTGCAGTACTAAAAAGCTACCAGCAGTCCAAGCTACAAACTGCTGCATGCCTGTGGACCTGGGAGTTTCACACATCCTGACACCCTCCAACCTACGTCATGCCCTCTGCAGTCGCCATTCATTAGGTCCGCCCCTCGTTGCGTGCGCGCTTTCCTCGCTAACTGAGTCTCCAATGGCTGGCGTTTGGCAAGCACGCAGAGAATCGAGCAGGCACCACGTCAGAGCTAGCAGAGCCACCAGATTCACCAGAGCCACCAGATTCACCAGTTTCATTCTGCGCAGAAGAGAAGGCCTCGACGCGTGTGACGAATCAAGGCCGTGCAGGGCGACCGAGATTGGGTGTCCGTGCCAGCACCAGCACTCCCTACAACCGAACCACCACTGTGTTTCAAAGCCTTTGCCGAACAACTAATGCTTTACTTACGTAAGGGTTTTACACTACAAAACCTGTTCAACCATTTTAGAAATGGTCTTGGACTTCCAGGATTGTGTCAGCTAATCACCTATTGCGGAGGTATGGACCTGGCTAACCCTGATCAAGAAGTATGTCTCACACGCGAAGTCGGAGAATTCAGTCGATTGTGGTCTCAAGGTCGTCGGTACTACACCCAGGCATTATGAAATGAGAGGAATGCCTGTAGTTCATCACACAGTCGTGGCTTTCAGGCACATGTTATCCTAGTTCTCTGGTCAAAAGGACAATATCGACATGTATCCACTCCAATCTGTTCGATCTCGTACTCAGGGCTCCAACATGCTCCTGGCCTACCTCCGTTTCGGGCATGGTTATGATGGGTGCCAGGGGGTCTGCGCCCACCTAAGGATATGGGTTTGCACCTTTTCTCATCGAAACGAATGCGCGCAAACCAACATGGGCTAAGGCTTGGCGAAGCACGCCAACCCCACGCCTAGACGTCTGGGACTGGAATCTAGTTATGCCGCCCCACAACAACCCCAGAGACAAAAACCACCCCCTGATGGTAAAAACGAGTAAATTACTGACTATATGAGTATAATTTCCCTGAACAATAATACAATGGAAGTGGAGGACCTTTTGCCGCTAACACTCCACTCCACGAAATCATGGTTTCAGGCAGTGTAAATATCCACGAATCTGCTAACATGCCCACGTGTTTGCCAAGGCAACAAAAACAGGAAGGCAACATCTAAGGGAGTGCAAAGGATATATCTTTCTCAAATCATCTATCAGACTATACCTCCATCAAAGATATTATCGAGTCAAGATATATCGAAACTAACAACGTCATTAATCAAAATCAGGTATCGTGTTTGTTCCCGACCCTATCGTTCTTGAGGTTGTCCTTGCTCCCAAAACTAGCATGTTCAAAAATGATGTCCAGCCGTCCAGCCTCCTTTGAGCTACATAAGGACAGGTTTTGATAGGCGCGCGCACGACCCTGAGAACGCCAAAGAGTAATCAAAAAATGGTCCCGCGTCTTGAAGTGCTCCATATTCATGAATCCTCAAGAAAGATTTGTTGGGCACAAATCGGCTCACTACATTGGGGTGCCGATTGCTGTAAACCAGGGCTTGATGGTGGCTCATCTGTTTTGCAAAAAAGCCATAAGATTCTTGTGCATCTTGTGGCATCGTCAACGATCAACGGTTAGCTACATCCCACTTCCTTTGCTCTGGATCATGACAACAAAAACACATCCATCCAGGATCAACTACCGCAGTTCACCTACATCTTCGTCGAGCTTTGCGTGAAAACCCGCGACCCCAAGGACCACTGTATCGGCCAAAGCACGAGGCAGTACCAAAGAACGAGCTTCCACATGGTGGAGGAAGAAGGTTGTCTTGAGAACAAAGGAGATACGGCTCAAGATTGATTATCTGAAATAAAAAAGGTACTGCTAGTGGAACCCATCATTGGCTTCCGCATTGCATGCACATGTTGCAGCAACAAGCCAAATGACTCCAAATGTGGTTATGTAATAACCTATATTGGAAGCTACCAGAACAAACTCCTTGTTGACACTTTCTGGCCTGATGTTGGATGGTTTACTGTACATCCAAATACTTTGAAGTTCTCTTGGGTGGAGCTAGGGACAATCGAGCTTGAATCCGAAGGTCGAAACACCGGACTGCTGCGCATTCCTTCTGCTGCTGTCGTCCCATGTCTTCTGCTGTCGTCACCGGTGAAACACTGCGAGGCTGAAGAGCCGAACGGAGGACCGAACGGCCGATGGTATGGACGCCCCGTCGTGATATGGTGGGCTGTATGTCCCTCATGTGGAGTATGCGTCAGTCCTTCCAGGTTAGTATAGCATAAAGAATGGAATAGCTGTTCAGGAACCGGGGAATACAACAACATCTTGGCCCAGAAGTGGATTCAGGGAAAATCAAGAGTCACAGTGACTCGATACTCGATACAAGCTTTTTTTTCTGAGCAAAACCAGGACGTCCGGACCATATCAAGACCTATATCAACCAAAGTCAAACATGACATGACTGGGTCTAAGAGGCCTGACCAGGCATGAGCCAATGCACCTTTAACGGTCGACAGGACATCCTGTAGAAGAAGAGATGCATTTGTTCTTCAAACTCATCACTCATGACTCTTGTGACAGTTTACTTGACTCTCCTTATTTTTAGCTTCCACAATGTCCAAAAAACGACGTCTGGAATGTAAAAAACAAAACCTCCGCGGGTTGTGGTAGGTTCAGCCAACAGGTCTCACGAATATGGTTCAACCACAACCTCCGCCGAAGGTGGGGCCCTCGCGCGAGCAAGTTCGCGCAGCTCCTGCTGATGAGCAGCTCATGAAAACCACCAGCAGTCACAAAGGGTGCTTAATTAATGGAGGTTAGGGGGACTAAACACCGCCCCTTTGTGACTGCTGGCATGTTTTTTCCCCAGGTTTCACACGCAGGCGCCGCGACCCTCGGTTCAAAGCTCAAAGAATCACATCGCAACGAAACCGGACCAAAACACGAACCGACACGGGATCCGTGACCGTACGACTGGACCCGACCCTGGACCACCTACAGATCTCAGTGTCGAACACATCACCAGACCCAAAACAGGGGTGCCAGTGGATGCCCCACCCGAGAAGTCCGACCACCCGAGTCACTCGTCGTCCCATCCGGGCTCGATCGTTCCCGCGCAGACGCACCAAAGCACCGCTCGAACGGGAAGCCGCAGATCCCCTAGGGCTCCTGGCCCACCTCCTGAGGTTTGGTGGTTGGGGTGGGTGCCAGGGGGGGTCTAACCACCGAACCTGAGGATATGGGCCAGGAGCCTTAGGGATCTCTTTTTTTCAAAAGCCCCGTCGCCCCCCCAGTCGGGTCACCGCACCACTCGAAGCTGTCTTTGGCCCGTGTTTCTTCGGGCACCCCGAGGTTTTCATCGAGTCCGGCAGGCAGGTGAGCAGGCGACTGCCAACAAGGAACGGCTTCCCAGTGGAAACTGCGAGCAAAATGAGAAGAACCGATACAATTAAAGAAGTGTTTGTTTTCGTGTTTTTTCCTGAGCCAAATCAAGGTTGAAAAAAACACATGGCATTCGACACCTTTGCAGGGGTCGCGCCCCAAATGCTGCGGGAAGGGGGGTGCAAACTCAGGCTGGGGTGCCAATCATCAAACTGGGTTCCTCTTTCAGGGGCTTGAAGCTGTTGGAAGGTCCAGACACACCTTAAGACTACCCCAAACATCAAACAATCGCTTCACAAACGAACCTGTTCAAACATCTCAAACGGCTGACCGCCTCCCAACGGATCTTCAGCGTGCGAGATCGGATGCCAAAAGAAGAAACACAGGGCTGCGGTACCAGGCCCTGCGACCTCTACCAACCCATGTGACACAACCGGAGTAGGCATGTTGGTCTAAGATGATTGCTGAAAAAAATACATATTCCGCAATTCCGCAATCGAAGTTTACGTTTCTTGCCCCCTGAGAAGACGATCCTTCCGCATACCAAACAGGGGGTAGAGGAGTGGACAGCAGGGAGAGTAGCCAGTGTGTGTTTAGGAGTTCATCTTTCGAGCCCACAGAAACTCTTTGGATCTCTTGGGAAGTTCCCCAACTTGACCACCCGAGCGCACGGCCGCCTTGGCCGCGCCAACCTGAGGGCGTCAGCGGTCGTGCCAACATGCACCTCTTTTAAGGGTCCAAAGTCGGATGGTTGTTGATCTATGTCGATCTATTGGCTGCAATCCCCTCCGCACCTCATGCCCACCGGTCCCCAAAAGTCAAAATATGACACGTCCTGCGCGCGAAGTCTGTCTCGGCGCGAAGGATGGAAGTCTTTCTGCCAGGTCTTTGGGAGCTCTGCATGGAGTTTGTGGATCCCAATCAGTTCTTCCAATCTCGCAGAAGTGCTTGAAGTGCTTCGAAACTTCACTGATGTTCACTTTCCACTTTTCGGCCGCAGTAGGATTGGCACACCTCCGCGATGGAATTGGGCGGTCCAAACATCGTCTTGTGCTTTGGCTGTCGAATGCCTTTTTAAACAATATAGTCATAGTGAACTTGATATAACAATTATCTCAATAGCCATGCAATAATGATCACTTGTCAAGTAGATTATGTCCGTTCGTTTGCTTTGTGGCCAAATTAAGGGGGCTATCTCCTCCTTTGACGGTGCTGGGCTAGGGCTTTTCCACAAAGACCAGGCATCCGATCACAGAAGTTCTGGCACGTTCTCCCTAACTCTCGTCGTGGCCTTTTGTAGGCCGGTCCATGCATCGTGTGCGGGCGAACGAATGTGCAGGGTCTTGACCAGATCAGCTCAAATGAAACACTCCTTTGGCCGGAAATCTCTGGAAAATATAGATGCAATGAGCTCTGGGTCATGGTAGGAGAGAAGAAACGGGTTGACGACCTGGAAGGTCTGGAACCAGGGCTACAGGTTTTGTGATCACCTATCAAAGCATGTGCTCACCCATCTTCATAGAAGTGCCTACTCAGCAGAAGTTGCCCAACTCATCTACCTGACCCTCAAAGAGGATGGGTTTGTCATTGCTTGTCTATCATATGCTGCGCGACAACCCACTCACCATGGCCTGCTGTCCCGCAATCTAAGTTGCACCCGACAGTGGTGTGTGTGTGTGTGTTCTGTCCCCGCATCCTGGCATCCCCCAAAAGTACAGTCTATCACTCATCAGTCCCACTTCAGTCAGAAGGTTCTGCAGCCCACCCAATAAGTTGTATCCTGGTCAAACGGCCAGTTCTGATTAAAGAGTCTGCACCTTTTTGTGGTCCCAAAGCAGTTTGGAGGACCTACTTAGGATTGGGGTTCAGGTCTTCAGCCGAAAGATGGGTATGTCACTATGTCTCCTTTTGCCTGGGCACCCCAATCAGTGGAGTCTAGTCCGGTCGCTGAACTGCCACGTCCAGGTGATGTTCTACCTAAATGGCGGTCCGAAACTTTCTCGGTCTGGTTGTGTCCACGATCTCGTTGTACACCTTGAAATCCGCGTCATTCAGATACTTCTGAATTTCCAGAGTCCGAAAAAACAGAAATGGTTGTCAAGGAACCATCAGGCAAGTCGGCTTGGAGTTGTACGCGCCAAATCAAATTCAAATTCTATTCGTTGTGCTCCGTTGCCTTAAATGATGAAATATGGATGAAATCGCAAAACAATTCTGGAAACACTGCGACCATGCCGTTGAAAGAACAGATTCTTGATCTCATGACAGCTGTCATGTTCTTCCTGTCAGTGTGTACAACAACGTAGATCTTCAAATAATTTCCGCGGTCGGGTGCCGAATTTGGAATCGTCCCCGGAGATTGCGTACTTCGTTCTTCTCGACATGGATGTGACGAGCTGTCGGTGACGCAGAGCTGCTTTTTGATGTCCGATGGTTTTCCGGGCTGTTCCTGCCAGAAGGGGACTCGCCCAGTTCTCCCAACATCGCCCCCAAAAGACACCCTTCTGTGCGTAAGTGATTTCTTCGGACGTCGGTTTCCAAGATGTTCCAGCCTTGATTTAGTGAGGTCTGAGGTCGGGTGAGTCTTTTGTTGGTTGGCCGCACGGCAGGACGACCTTGGTACCGCCCGAAGAGAAACCATCCCAACAGCAGAACATTTAAAGACCACTGGCCCCAAAGTCTCCCCAAAGCCCACTGCAGGAGCACTCTTGGGAATCACTGGCCCGATTCAAACGGGTACCAAACGGGTTGGTGCAGTTTGAGCCGACGCTGATCCAGCGAACGGTCCCTTCTTCTTTTGAACATCCTCCGGATTTGACGCAAGGTCCGGATTTGGGCCATGGCCGACATGTGTGGTAGCTTCTAACATGCAGGGTGTTTTCAGGTCGTGGCTTTTCGTTGCCATTCGCTGAGGTGTTCGGGGTTGAACATGTGCAGCCCATCATATGGAAGCAAAAAACAGAGCCGTACCAGTCTTTTCTGGCTGAGAAAGTGGTGAAATAGGGGCCATATTAAGTCAGTCACCAGGCTCAGGTGGTCTCCTGAACTGGTGTCAACTTGGGGTGGGAGAACCGAGCGTGAGGAGTGGGTGGGTTCGGCTTCTTACGTAAGGTCATTTAGCCATGTTTAGCCTACCAGCCTATCACTTGTGACTCCAATCTGTAGTCCTCAAACCTTGAAAACGCTCCCAAAAGTGGACTGCTGCAAGATCCAACGGGCTGGGACCTCCTACTAAGTACTAATTAAGCAGGATCGCTCTTCTATCTCACTGTAATTGACAAACCAAAGGGGGAACATGCCCAGAATACTGGCTACAATATCATGTTGTTCTGCCTTGTTCATGCTGAAACCCATACCCACTCTCTGCTCGACTCGGATGAGCAAACCGTCTGAGCTTTTCTCCGTGAATCTCTGGAAATCTCCGTGGTACCTATGTCTTTTTCGAGGAGTTCGTCGTTGTCCTGCGAAGGCACGGTCTGTCGCTTCTCGCTGCGCACGTGAAGAGCAGCAGCGTCGCTTTGATGTACACATCTACCACCATGAACAAAAATGAAGAACATCCACTGTTCCTTTTCACCAGCCTCATAGAGACATCTGCAGAAACCATCACCAGTCCCTTCTGCCATCCGACGGCCTCCATGGCTGTACAAAGGTCTATGTGGCCGAAAAGCAAACACCCAATACCCCTCGGCACGTGTGGAGGGTGGTGCGTTGAAATTTCTCGGCACGTCGGGCGTCACGAATTCGGGCAAGCTGGGCCGTGTCCTAAAGTTCCACCGGGCCGGGGCAAACAACGCAAGGAGCGCAGCCGCGACCTTCTTTCGGTCGCGCCGGGTTCGGAAGGCGACAGTGGGTTGGACATCCGATCTTCTGAAGAAGGGTCTTAACTTGATAGGGGTTTAGCGTGGTTTAGTAGTCAAATTCCTTGTAAACCAAAGGGGCGGGCGACTTGACCAAGCACTGACCTGACTTTCAGGCCATTCTCCAGGAGTTTCTTCGAGTCTCACGTCAGAATCCCTCATGTTCGCTGCCCACTCTGGGAATTAAAGGTCGACTGGTTAACTGGAACACACAAAGTTGGGCACCAGATGTGCTATGGAAAATAACACATCTCAATTAACTATAGTGTATATAGTATGCCATTTAGTATGCCCTTATAACTTGTTAACATATTGATATTTGCCTTGAGATGCCCTCCAAATATACTATAGTAACTTTGTTACTCTCAAGACTTGTCTGCATTCTGTCTGCCCACCCGCACCTTCGAAATCACAGTGATGCGCATCTCGAAGGATCGAAGACAGCCGCGTGACGGCGCGAACGCGAGTGCGCGGCTGGCCGCTGCCTCTAACGTGTGGAGTTGTCGGTTGCGTCACCTGGGTCACCACCTGCCTGAGTCACCTTCACAAGGCACACACCGAAAAAGTAATGTGAGTGAGAGGCCAAAAGAAGATGTTCATCTTCGAAAGCCAAACTGATGGGGCGGCTGCGGCACAGGGTTTAGGGTGTCATCTACCTTCACCAAAGAATCCCCCAAGGAAATAGGAACAATTCCCCCGATCGATTCGGTGTTGTTCCTGTTTCATCACTGGTTCCTTTGCTACACGAAGTTCGGACGGGCTCTGACTTTCGGAGCACTTTTTCACTTCATGGCTCCGTAAGAAAAGCGCCGCAAGTTCACGGTATTAAGTTTCATCATGGGCCTTTTCAGTACCTTGCTCTTTCTTCGCCTCACTCGCGTGTCCATGCACGATCCTCCATCCATCCGTCAGACACATCACCGTCCCGCGTGTCCGGCGTAGAATCGTCGCAGGACTTCGATGTCTTCGGGTCGCGGGCGCCGGTGGCGTCGCTCCCACTCGACGCGGGTGAGGTGGCTCCCGCCGCGGGTGTCGCTCCCTCCGCAGCAGTTGCGCCGGCCTGGGACAACTGGAGCCAGCTCCAGAGCAACGACCGAGCTACCAAGGAAAGTCCCAGGAGCAATGGTGGATTTGGAGAATCCCAAATTGGGGAGACCCCGCAATTTCTTCAATGGGTGGACTACTCGTAGACCGAGCCTCGTTCACGTGTCGGCAAATGCCTCTCAAAAATCAACACCAAATTCCCACTGGTTTGAGAGCGGAAGGTTTGGGCAGCTACAATTGGCCCCCTGCAGCGAAGGCCGGGTTCAACTGGACCCCAAGTCAAGGCCCTGTCGCTCCTCATCCATCCCTGTCGCTCCTGATGCACTTCCGTTGCTTCCGTTGCTGGCCTAGTAGGTCAGGTCAGGACCTCTTCGCCGCTGTCTGTCTTGGAGTCTTGCCACATCCGCATTTCACCGAAGTGAAGGGAAAAACGGAACCTAATTAGATCATAATGGATTAATGGATAGCTCAACACGAAGGCCTTCACTCTCCCAAACATCAAGCAGGCCAGCACACCCAAACCGCGCATCCTTTCGCATGTGTACACGTCGCGTGTGGTCGCGTCGTGTCGAACGGATCGGATTGGACCGGTCATCGGACGAGGCACGGAGGTCTGAAGATCCAGGACTGCTTGGGCACAGCGGAGTAGTAAAGAACTGCAGCTGTTCCAATCTTCTGGCCTGGAGTCGTGGCTGATGCGCTTTTGAGCCCTATGTGATTGTTTTGAAGCAGCCTGACTATCCTGGAGCGAATAGAAGTAATATATAAGTGAAAAAAATTCTTGTGAGTCAACACAATAACCAAAGAAAACCGTCTTGAGCATCATTGTCCTAATTTTCAGTATCGTCCCTTGCTGGAACTTGTGGATAGATGTTCTGATGTTTGTCGCATTCCAGGCTGACTGATGACCCTCAACTTATTGCTTGCCACAAGAACTGCCGACTGGATGGTGTTCAGGAATGAACAAGCTGGTTAGTGTTGCGTCCATTCATTCGCTCTTAAAGAGGGTGTCCCTGGAACAAAACTGCCGAGTCAATTTGTACTCTTTCCAGGTTACTGTCATTCCTTCAGTTTCCGAATTCGTTGTCTTGCAAATGCTTGTCATTGGGAAAGCCCATATATCATATATGCATGACCCCACTCTGAGAATAAATGAACACTTCAAAACAAACCCAGCCCTTGCTACAGTTTAGTGATGAAAGCACATGAGGCATCGCTGCAGGACTCCACTTTCGACCATCCCCGGCGAGATCCGAAACAGCATGTGTTTGAATGGGTTAAACTCCCCAAGCATGCTTAACCTTGCTCCTGGACCACTGGCTAGACTCAAAGACACAGGATGAAGCTTTGTTCATGCTGTTGTCTGGGGTGTTAACTTCCAGGGCAACCAGCACTGAGTTCTCCCTCGTGTGTCTTGCGGTTGTCCAGCCGTTTCAGCGACATCATCCAATCTGTATTGAGCTCAGCAAAACGCAAGGGAACATCAGAGTAGAGACAACGTCCTTTTTGAGACCAAAGCATCTCCAGCACATCATCGAAATTAAGCTCAAATTCGCCATCCCATCTGCCAAACTTGTGTCTGCCGCGAGCACTTGCAAGTAGACTCATTATGTGTCCGCGCAATCTCATTCTTCGTGCCAATTCGTAGGCGCTCGTACAAGACTTGCAATGTGGCTGGAATCCACGTGTCGTTGCTGTGTGCAATGAATAATTCCAGGTAGGTTGCCAAAGCCCACAACATGAACATTTAAGGTGTCCATGGCCCTTCTCCCATCCACAAGAAGGTTCTGAAATCATTCCTTTAAATGCAAGATGTTGTTTGCGCAAACGTGCCCCCTGAATGGCTTCATCCAACTTCTTCAAGTCCACGTTCAAAGATCGCTCCATTGGTAGGCCCTGCACTTTCACCATTGACCACTTGGAAGATCCAGATGTCTTTTCTAAGGCCACTTTCTGGCTCATCTTTTCAGAAGTATTGAACTCTGCCGCAATCAAAGCACAGTTGTGTCGTTCATACCCAACATCGTTGTCCAGCCTTTCCAGTGACATCCGCCAGTCTCTCTCGGTGAATGATGAGGTCTCCACCTCCAGGAGCACCTGTACCTGCCTTTGCCTCAAGGATGTCATCGCCTGGCACACAAATGGCCGGCTCGGGTAGGAAGGCCAATCCTGCACGCAATGGATGCAGGACTCCCAATTCACCCCTTTAGCCCTCGCCTCCGCTCCCTCCAAAATGCAGACTGATGCCTTTGGCTCTAGCACCGTTGCATTCACGCATGCCGCCACGACAGCCGACATCACCGCCTCCTCGGCCTCCGAAGATTCCCTTAGGGCTCACTCACATCTGTCACGTTTTGCACACGACTTGAGCCCCAAGCTTGGAGCTTGCAGCTTGAAGCTTGGCACCTTCACACCCTCCAGCTTCATGACCACGCACTTGTGGATTTGGAAAATCCCACGGTGATGAGGCCATTTAGGACAAACACCAGCCAGTAGGTCTTGGCCGAAGCTCCTGCCCTCATAGCCTGTAGCTTCGATAGCTTCAGGAGATGCTTCACACCCGCCAACGGGATGAGAGGTATCAAAGCTTTCTTCCCGGGCACATCTGCCTTTTTGCTGAAGGATGAGGTCAAGAACGAAGTCAACGTCCAAATTATAAGCTCGACTCTTGAGATTGGCTCGTTGCCTTGCGCTACCCACAAGAACACTAGCATTCCCACGAAGAGTTCTTTTGTAAGCTGCTCTCCGCTTTCTGGAGCAACCGTTGCAATAGGAGCGCACACGGCCACCATTCTTGACATAGAAGTCCGCCACCGTTTTCTCAAGCCTACAATCACAACACCTCTAGCTGCCCGTGCCATCGCCCAACAGCCTGGAAGTTGGTAGATGTCTTTGCACATGCTGGGCTTTCCTTGGCACTCTCGCCTCTTCCACCATCCTCCGTAGCTCAGGGTCTACCGGCCACGAAGAACGCACGGCAGCCACTGCTGTGAGGCCGAAGCCAGCAGCGTGGTGACTGGAAGGTACAGCACACGGGGATCCGATAGGCCATGGTTGGGCGCACAGCTTTGCTGTTGGTCCTCGGACCCCGATTTCGACAGGCCAAACGGCGAATGGTAAAGGAATCAGTCCCGGGACCCGGGAAGTGTCTGGAAGAAATCCTTGAAGTCAATGGAAGTCACATATCAGGCCAATGGAATATAATAAATGAATATAACATAAGTGTATACATAGAACAAATGTGGACTATGTTATTATATGCTTGTTGATCTCACCACCCTAGCTGCTTGGGTGGCACAAACCAAAAAGAAACAACCCATTGTTCAACGGACAGATCACGTCACACCCGGAGCAACTGAACCCTGAAAAGCCACCGAGGACACCCCAGACAGTTGTTTTCGAATGTGTTCTCACATAAAACACAAGAAACAATACACATGTTTTGCAATGGAAAACTAAAGGTTCATGTTCAGAACCATGATTTACCCATAAAAACAACAAAGTATATTGCGGATGTGTATTAATTGAGAAATCCGATTTTTGTTGCAAAAAACAGTCTCTTTCAAAACCCTACTACTCTAATTACTGTTCTAAGTTTTGGATGGTTTTATATGGTTTCATGATGTTTTATGGTTTTGGATGGTGCTTGTATATTCCTCAATCGCTGAATTCAGTATTGAAGGATTTTCAGACATATCTAAGAGTATAGCACCAAGGCTGACTGGGGATTGACCCCTGTCATACCTGCGAATCTACCTTTGCCTACCCGACCACCCTGCCCGCCATGAAACGTTTGGTGTTTCATGGCGTGTTTCATGGCGTTGCCACTTGTTTCCAAAATGTCCGGTCCGGTTCTTCAAGACAGAAACAGAAACCAATGGCTCCTGGCACTGGTGTCATTTGGTGTTTGGTGTCCGGCACTGGGTCACCCACCGAAAGAAACTTCCTTCAAGACTCGTTTCCAGTCTCTTGAGACCCCCTTCGTGTTCCTCCGTCTGAGGCCGACCCTCTGATCCCTGCCACCTTGGTACCGTCCACCCCACCGTTCGGACCGGAGGGGAAAAAGAGAAACCAAAACTGAAGGCACAGCGGCACACCCTCTCTGATACCCTTTGTACCCCAAACAAAGCTACACGGACCCGGTCCACCCCACCGTTGGGCGCCTTCGGCGTGTGAGGTCGAACGTCAAGGCCTCCAGCTCCGTCAAGAAGACCTCGCAGTGCACGGCGGTTCCGGACGGGTCGCCCGACTCGGCCGGAAGTTGAAGCCATGAGCGATCTGCTTTGGAACGGGGATTTCTTGGTTGGAAGTGGAAGTGATGCTGCTGTAGTGGGTGTAGAGAGGAAACGGTTCAAAGCTGGTCAGTTATTGGCCCACTGTTTAGATCTGGTCAGTTATTGACTTGTTCACTTTCGATCCAAAAGAAACACCCGCTGTCACCGCCGGTAGATGCACAAACTGGGTGGCTCATCTGACTGCTACATGCGTTTGTCCACTGATGTTCTTGCACCTTGATTTGGGCCCGTTGAAGAACATGTGCAAATGATTTTCAACATGTGGGACATTCTGGGACGATAATGCAGCAAACAGTCATCAACCCATAGCATAGTAGGCAATACTCCTCCTCAAGGGTTGAATTCTTTAAGACAGTTCAAAAACGACAAGTCCCGGCTACCGGCCTGGAAATATAGTCCATATTATTCTACCTGTACTTGAGGACTTACATATCTCACAGCTTTCACTACGCCATTTTTTTCTGCAGGGGCCCAGAAAAACAGCCGGGCCTAGCCTTCAAGGTCTCATCTTCCGCACTGGAAGGGCCCTTCAAAGCATAGCGCCTCGCGCAAGGGACTAGTGCTAGACTTTGACTGCCAAATAGACATATGCTTCCCCTAGCAAGCGGAATATGGCACGATATTTTTTCAACGATGAGTCTACCCGGCAGTTGCTTAGATCGAGAAGGACAAAAAATGTGACAAAATACATCTTCCAACGTGGAATAGCTGTTTTTTGGAGGCAGCAGAACAGCCTCCGAACATGTCCTTAGCTGGGTCATTCATGTCATTCTTTATGGCAGTCTGAGATCCACACTGTAGGGGGATTTTGTTTATTCACGGTCTACCTTCCTTTCTTCATGTCTGCTTCAGCCCTTGCCACCCTCGACACATCTAGGCTCAAAAAGCACGGACGGTCAATGCTCACACCACTGGGCTCCAGACACAAGTTGCTTCCAGGAGCAGTCTTTCCTTGGAGGTCCCAACGGCAGAAACACAGGAGAACAGGCACCTGCTCGGAGAACAGGCATGTTGCCACGATGGACGGGGCTCTTGCGAGGTCTCAATTCATCAATGTATGCCCTGGGAGTCAAAGACTATAAAGAGAAAGGTCTTTGGGGGGAGCTGAGTTCGGGAACTTCCTTTACTTCAGCCGGTCAAAATATCGTCCAACCGGACTTCAATGGGTATGAATCAACCCGTTCGTTGACAAAAGAAGGACTTTAACCATGCGTCCAACGCAAGTCGTCACCCGACGCTCGTCACCTCACGAAATCGCCCAAAGGGTCGGCTCGGGGGTTCGTGGCGAGCCGGACCGGAACCTGCATGTAAAGTTGAAGATCTTTCCACCAGGACTACAGGGGGAATTCACCCCACAAAGTGATAGACATCAATAGACATCACCACCAGGTTCTGGAGCCGTTCGTGACCTCGAACTGGAGTCTTTAGTTTGTGACCTTTTACAGGCCTTTTTGTGACCTCATCCTGAGATATTTTAAAAACAGTTAGAGTTACAGTTCACTTCAGTTCATGGATGAAAAACTGAACATGTTTGGGGACTTGGACTTGCCTGGATCCTTGTTGTCGTTCCACGAAAAACGAAGTAGCACGCAAGTCGTCCGGGGGGGGTTCACCCTGCGGCTCAAAACGTTGACCCTCAGAGCCTCACACATCACATGGTTACGTGGATGGCATGGTCACTTGGAAGACTACACAGGGGGTGCCATCCAACAGGGGGTGCCATCCACGTAACCATGTGATGTCGTTCGTTGTCCGTCTGAGCGAACCGTTGTTTTATCGGTTTCTTTCGGTGGTTCGGCACTCGGCAGAGTGCCGCCATCGGCGCCGTCTCTCCCCGTCTTCTTTCGGTGTCAACGAGGGTCTCAATCTCTTGGAACTTGGACAGGAGCTCATCCCTCAGTGACGGACAGCTGCTCCCGGGCGGGAAAAACAAAAAGAACCATAACCTAACCCAGGCACGCACTCCATGGGACTGCCATTTATGCCTACAACTCCCAAAACCACCCCAATGCCCCAATGTAGGCATATATGCATACATGGAGTGTCTGGGTAACGTATTTCCCAGATTCACCCAGAAAACCGGGAAAACAGACAGCAGTCCTCGCCTGATTCGCAGAGAATTCTGGCGCTGTGCAAGTGATGTGTCAGGAAACCAAGCCACCGCAGCTAGCGGAGCTACCGAGTGTGGGAAAACTGCGGGAAATTTACTTGCAAGGAAGCTCTAGAAAACTCGAAAGAAACCTGGAAGGTATCAAACCAGTTGAAGTGCCTGCATTACATAGGTGCCCTGTCCTCAAGGTATGTCAGACATGTTAGCCTTGAGGAATTGCAGGTCATTCAATTTAACAAAATATGGAATATAGTAAATATGTTAAATATATAAAACTTGTCAAACACAGTATTGTTCCTTTACACAAGCCTACGCTAAATTCTGCTACATCATGGTGTCTTAAACAAAAAAGAAGAACAAACTCAGTATTTTCTGTGTATTCCCCATTTGGTCATCTTCAGCTCGGATTCGACCTGCTTTTTGCAGCATGCATGGATTCTCCTGCTGAAGGGAAGAATCAAACACACGAAAAACCATGTTGGCAGTCTTCAACGCATTTTTTTGTTAGGGATACGCAGATTGGCCCGCGTGAATAGAAGCTGATCCGGTGCGAAGGCCACCAACGCCACGTTTCTTCTCAACATGGAACATCGGTACATCACTCGTGTCAGAACATGAAGATTGTCAGAGGACGGCTCCATGTCCCATGTCCATCTCGTCACTCGATGGATCTGACGCCTGTGGGGACAGTACATCGATCTGTCTTGTTTCCATGCGCCTGCGATGTCACATGATCTGTCAGAAATACCTGGATCTTCCATGATCTGCCAACGAACTGTCAAACTGGGCAGGCATGAACTGGGCATGAGCAGGCACAAACTGTTCTTGCTTGAGTTGGATTCAGCACCGGGTCCTCCAACCCCTTCTACTTCGAGTCCTCACCGTTCCTTCCGCGCTCAGCCACCATTCCGAGCTCCGCCGCGTCCCACGGGAGAAGCAAAGACCTCGCGGAGCCGCGCGCGTCGCGAGGTGCTCGCGCTCGCGCTCGCTCCCCGCGGCGTCGGACGCGGGGTGACACGGGTGACACGGGTGGCCGTCGACGGCCCAAGTGGAAATCCGATCAACCTGTACCATCCTCAGACAGGGTGTCCGAGTCTGGTCCGGCTAGACAAGTGAGTTACACTAGAGAACCAAGCCGGGACTGCCATAGGACTGCCGATCAGTTGGGGTGGTTTTGGGGGTCAACGTAGGCATATATGGCAGTCCCATGGAGTGTCTGGGAAGTGTTCTCCGAAAATGGTCTTGGCCCCGATTGTCGGATGACCAGTTGAAAAAAACGAAGACGAGACCAGGATACGTACAACTATATATCCAAGGCTAAAACCGCCCAAGAAACCCTGATTCCTTACTAATTACTTGTGGTACCTCGATGTACCTGGGATACACTAGGCTAGGATTTTGGGGAAAAACCACTGAAACTGGGCAGAATGGGCGTCGTCCAAGCACACAGCCCTTCCGAATGGTTTAGTTAGCTCATGTCCATTTCCCGGCTTCCTGGTCTTTACCGAACAACCATTGGTTTTGCTAAGGGTTTAGTTTATTTTAGTTTTACCATATACCAGCACCGAAACCAACAGGTCTCCAGCATGGAGGGTTGGGAAAGGCCCTAACAGCAGGTTTCAATTGGTGACCTGGCAGAGTCGGTGCTGGTAAGCCAGCTCCATGTTAACCAGTCCTGGGAGAGTCCGGAGTCAAGGAGTCCGGAGCCGAGCCGAGCCGAAGAACGGCGCAGAGCCGTGTTCGTTGAGGGCCCAAAGGAGTCTCTAGAGGTCAAGAATCAGGCTCCCGAACCTTCCCAAACCGGTAAAGGAACAAAGCTAGCAGCTAGAGCACACAAAAAGACATGGGAAAAACATGGAAAAAACATGAAACAATGGACCTGTTGTTTTGCCCACCACTGCAGTCTCTGACAATGTCTCATCTAACTCCAGGCAAAGCCCCAGGAGTTCATACAAAGCATACTGCCAAATTCAGTTTCCTGCCGATCCTTGTCTCTCCCAAGTGGCCCAAAAGTGAAGACACTCGCTCCTGGCGCAGCACAGGCACGTGCGCGTGGATAGGATTTGTTGCAAGAAAACTTGTTCGGATCAAATGTTCATGGACCCTCATATATAGGGTCTGGGATCCCTAGGTTTTGAGGCACCAGTCGGGCTGTGAACGGAGGAGCATCTGGGGGGGGGAATCATCTCGCGATTTGAGCAGGTCAAAAAACATGCTGATTTCATGCTCGCATGATACAATCCAAGGTGTTTGCCTCTCCTTCATCAACATCCCGGCGAATGATAGAATCACCTCTTGCCCCAAGGCGTAGGGCGTTTGTCCTAATCCTCTTTGCCGATCTGGCAACTGGTTGACGCCTACATATTGGTACCGTAGAGATCCGTAGAGCGTGACACATGATCTCAACAACAAACCCTTGAGAACCTGATCTCTTCCATTTTGATATAAGGCCTTCGCTGTTGAAAGCAAGCTTTCGCCGCTGGCTGCGACTTCCCAGAGACCTGGGACCTTCCTCTGCGATTCGGAATCCCTGGACAG
Source organism: Durusdinium trenchii (assembly GCA_963970005.1). Lineage (NCBI taxonomy): Eukaryota > Dinophyceae > Suessiales > Symbiodiniaceae > Durusdinium > Durusdinium trenchii. Next base: position 1,016,381 of record CAXAMN010013224.1, read on the forward strand.
GTGAAGCACATCCCGATCGCGAAGCGACATGAAGTGCTTTGAACCTTGCGTGACCTGCGTAGACCTCCGGATCTCTCACCCAGCAGTCACAAGACGGGGTGCGATCCATGGAGGTTAGGGGTGCCCAGAACATCCACTCACTTAGGGCCCTAAGCACCACCCCTTGGTGACTGCAGGACCACCTTAAAAAAATATAGGATCTAGTCCTTTTTTCCGATCAAAGGCGAGTTGTTGTCTTCATGTTTTGGTCCATGGGTTCTAGGATGTTCTAGGTAGGTCACCCCTAGAGCTCCGTCGACCCAACGGTTGGGCCCCTGCTTCGTCGGAGAATCCGTCATCGCGGACAATCCAAGGATCCGGTGGGCGTGGGCTGCCCAGCGTGGGCTGCAAAAAGAGGAAAAAAACAATGGAACACGTTCAGTTCGACCCGGGGTCATCAATGGCATAGAATGGACCTGTTTCGAAGGGGTTCTGAAAGGAAGCCACTCAGAAAATCCTCTGACCCCACGTCGCCGCGTTGCTTCGACCACCGTCGTCACCGCACGAGCACCGCAACGGCCTCAAACTGCTCTGGTAGCATCGCGGCCGTGAAGGGCGAAGACACTTCCGGGCTGGCCTTGGAGGACGGACCCCTTGCAAACCTGCACCTGCCACGAGGGGTTAAGTGACCTGCCATTCTGGGGTACTCATGGGAGGCCATCGCTACTGGGTTGGAGGACCCCGGTCACGGTCCTGGTGGAGGACCGATCCCATGGGATCAACAGCCGGATCCCATGGGATCAATAGGGATCAACATAGATGTCCCAAAGAAAAAGCTTCACCATGGGTTTGGTCAAAGACATGGGAACAACCAGTTGAACATGGCCCAGGGAATAGGAGATATACCGAAAGTACATGGGATCAACATGGATTCTACCCAATAAAATGATCCATGTACTTTGGGTATAGGGGCCCAAGTGGATGATGATGGGACCTGGTTGCAAAACCGTGATGGGACCTGGTTGACTGACTATTACAGGTAAATCTGGGACACCCTCAACGTGCACTCCTTTGGACTGACAAAAGTTCAGTCTCTTTCCCATGATGTCTTTGGATGGAGGGAGTGAGTCGGACGCTTCGTGTCCATGGAGTTTGCATCCGACCAGCGACCACCGATTCAGTGGAACGTCTCGGTACGTCTCGGTACGTGGGCAGGGACGAAGCCGAGTGGCTAGCGCACACAATAAGACCAGCCTCGCGAGGCGATGAGTGCACACCTACCGATGAGGAGGATCCCTTAGAAATCCTTTTGAGTGACCAAACCATGAGAGTCCCAGCAGCTCCGTACCCTTTACTCTCAGCTCCGTACCCTGAGAGTCCAACGCAGAAAAAAACGCTACATGGACATCACCAGGAAAGTAACGTAAGAAGGCCCATGGAAGACCGTGTTTCTCTACAAACAGGTGGTGTTCACCACCGGTTTCTTGGTGGTCTCCTGTGGGTTCTTCAGGTTTCATGCAGGTTTGGGATGTCCACTGTTCCTCCCTTTACTACGCCTAGAACCCATTGGACCATATAGGACCCCTGCTTTCATAGGAAAAGACCATATGTTGATATTTTGGGGGTGGTTTGCGATCCAAAATCGAGGTCACTCAGGTTCTAGGTATATACTCGATGGATCTCCTTCCGCCCGCCATGCAGTCCAGGTCCAGTTTTCCTCGTTCGCGTACGAGTGCAAGTCTCTGGACCCTCCAAGAGTCCACTACGAACCGTGGGTGTGGTGTGTTTTTTCTTCGCGGGGGCCCTCAACCCGTGAGTAGACGGGTCGATTTCCCATCAGTTTGGGTGATCAAATTGGAAGGTCTCTCCTATGTTAATTCACACCCATATTGCATACAAAATACCTGGTCTGCTACGGCGATCTTCCATTTTCGAGGGTACAACGTCATGTTTGGTTTCTACTGACAAACATCCTCTGATGATGGAAAGAACATGAAAGAACTATCATTGCTAAAGAGCAAACCTCCAAGACGAGACCGATCTGTTTACAATATCTTCCTGGAGGTGTTGTGCACTGTGCTTTACTAGCATGCTTGAGATTAATCATCGAATCCATGCCAATTGCTTCGATTGTCATGGACTTTCAACATGATAGGCTGTAGTCAGCCATGTTTAGCTTTGCCTTCGGGGTCCGCCTCCATCTTCGGTCACAAGGGGTTCCGGTTGACTTGCCGATGAAGGTGCCATCCGTATGGAATTGGCCGATCATAGCAGAATTGTTGGCTCGTTTTTTTCATGTCGGCTGTTGAGAAAAGAACCTCCCCCCTAAAAAGCAGGTTTACATCTTCGCGAGATGTTCGCCAACTATTTCATCTCGGAGATACCCCTGCACCATGCCCTCGCACGAAACAGACCCGAAACCGTCGAAAACTCTCACATCTGTGCCTGGGGAGCACGAGGAAAAGTTCGGCTTCTTGGGAATCCACCATTTGGGCGAAACTCCTTGGAACAACTTGCGGCTGGTGGGAGTTGCTTTCGCTTGGCCAGGCAGGAAAGTGCCGGGAGACAGTCCAGTTCTGCTTGCTTGCAACAAGAGCTGCAACGGTGAATTTGCTGTAAAAGGTACAATAAGAAGACACCCTTTCATGTGAGTTGTGATTAGTGTGATTGGGCATTTGCTCTTAATATTGCTTCTAAAAATCTAAACAAAACGAGGCATAGTCGACAAACACTCGCTTGGACAAAGACAATACAAAAAGTGGTCAGAGTCTGACAGGAATGTTTTTCACCTGTCGCCGTCTGTCGCACGCGGCGTACAACCATCTTGTTGAACGAAAGGGAGTTTCTTCACTCGCCCTACTCCTCCTCCAAGTGACTTAGGTTCCCAATTGCTCCGAGGGGAGCCCTTTTCACAGGTCATATTTTTGCGTGCCCCTCTGAAACAAAAGAATCTGAAAAGAGGGGTTTCTTATGTGGTTTTTCCACTTGTTGTTTCCAACACCAGGAGCCTCACTGCCAGGTCACCAATTGGTGACCTGTCAAACAGCCCTTCCTAACCCTCAAAGGCCCATGTGCTTACTTAGTAAAGGTCTAGTAGAGTTCCTCCGTTCGTTCGTTCCTAGGTCGCTGGTCTGGTCTCCCCGGTCGATGAGGTCGATGGTGGGAGCCCCGGCTCCATCTAGGTGTGTGAAGTTACCATGACGTTTGTGTTCCAGCACCTTCAAAGGGGTCACCTGGCTGGAAGCCCCTACACTACTAAGGGACCTCCATTGGACACCCCTTGAAGATCCAGGTTCTTTTTTGGAGATCTTATAACCCAGACCCCACCCTGTCTGGGACTGCCAGTCCGGACTGCCTTCAAGTTACGGCCTTTTGGGTGGTGGGGGGGGTCTGTCTGGGGCGGCAGTCCGTCCTGGCAGTCCCATGGAGTGTCTGGGTAATGTGTCATAATAAATATGATAGATCTTAAAAGCCGTTTGGAGTTTCAACCTCCACCGCTTCCAATAGCTGCTGTCCCAGGCATGCATGCTCCCCTCCCAATCCCAACCCCCAACCCCACCGCACGAGCAAGCTGAGCGGCTCGTGGTCCCGCTGCAGATGTCCCAGGCGAACGGACAAGGAGCAAAGCGCGTTCAAAACGTCTTTCGGCCGTAAGAAGCGCGCGCCCAGCTCCTGGGAGCCCAGCGCGACAAGGGTGAGCAGCGGAGCTGAGTGCGGTGGTTTGTGCGGCACGGGCGGGCGGTGTGCGGGTTGCTGCTGGGTACACTCTGATGTAAGTGGATGGCATAGGCCCCGGATGGGGAGTTTAAGCATGGTTTGCTCGCAAAAGAATGAAAAATTCCATGCAAGTGAGCGGGAGTGGTCAAGTGGTGGGGTGGCAGTGGTAGAGACCACCCCGGTCCACACATGTCCAGTTTCCAGTTCTCGGTCGAGATCTCTCCCGCCGAAAAATCGCCGAATCAGCCAGGGATCCCAAGCATCTTCCCAAGCCACTAAGCAATTCTGGAGCTTCGAGTTGTTCCGCAGCTGCGGATCAATCTCCAACATCCGCCCGCGGATATCCTGGCGACGAGAGGAACTTGTTTCGTCGCGAGTAAAAGGAGGGTTTTACAAGAAGCACGGTTTGGTCTTCCGAAGCAGGACTATCAACCATAGATGTCCACCGGTTTGGTTGGAAGGACATCAAGAAGTCCAAGAGGTTTGGTTTTGGATGAGAGGTCAGTGGTGCGGCTTCTTTTCGACGTATTGAAAAGGACAACTTATTTCAACAAATTTTCAACACAACTGACTCAACTGGCTCAACTGGCTCCAATGAGTGATCCGGTGCTGGTGTCTTTTGACCTGCCGGTTCAGTCACTAGACTTTGAGGTGCCAACCATAAGAAATCCCCTGGACTTGCCGTCCAGGAATCGAGACATGTGTGAAACATATTCCTCATGCCAGGGGATTTACCCAGTTCGGGAAAACCAAAAACTCACCCGATTCGCAAAAGCAGGAATCGCTCGGCTGCCGAATCAAGAATTCTACCTCCAGGTTCAGCAAAAAGCACCAAGAAGGTGGAGGTAAGGACAGGCAGAATGGATGGATGTCTATGCTCACTTGGTTTTCTGGAGCCCTCAAGGATCTTCTGCCTCCAAAAGCCAACTGAAGCCATTCAGGTCCAGTGGACCTATTGGGTTCCAGGCCTGTGGGTGACTCTCATCCAAAAGGCCAATGGACCTACTCATCTTGGCTTCATTTGACGGGAGGCTCCTGGGAGCTGTTTCTCTGATCCTTCAAAACCATGGCCCAGAATCAACATGAAAGAAGCCGCGAGTCCGAATCGAGATCCACTTCAGCCAAGCTTCAAACAAATAACTTCTCAAGTGCAGGAATCCTGCGACGGTCGCAGTCTTGCTGGTTACACTCCCTGGAACAAACATGGAAATGGATGGCCCCCCCTGCTTGTAGAGGAAGATGGTCTTTCCAGGGACCAGGACGTCCACTTCCATGATTCTTGCAGGCAGGGTAACATGAACCCCCCCCAAAAAAAAAACAATGGCTAGTAGTTGAGAAATCGTCTTACAGAATTCCATATTCAGGGTCCATGTCTCACAGTCTGCAGGAGGTACAGTAGATCCCTTGTTTCACCGTTTCATCCAGTCGTGTCTTCTTCGGCAAGGAAAGGCCTTCAAGCTTTGGATGGCATGTGTGGCTCGATCTGTGGAACTTCCCGTGCTCTTCACCAACGGCCACGCTCCCACGACGTGCTTTTCACCGCTCGTCGCGAAGTCCCCCAGCTGGATCGGACGCAAAGAAGAACACCGTGGCGCAAGGACACCGAGCGGTCTCAGGCCCGCACCAAGGCACCCAGCGATCGTCAAAAGAAAAGACATGGGGGAACAAGGCAAGTACTCTACTCTACACGGAAGAGCCTGAAAGTCCTACAGAAACAGCTCATGCTTCACGGCCTCAACCGGGAAAAGACGTATAGAAATATGTCAATAATAGAAGTACTTCCCAGAACAGGATTTACCCATCAGAAATAAACATCAACCACAGCACAACCAGGTTGTAGTAGTTTTGCGCCCCAAGTGGATGAATCGTTTGTTCCGTTCATCTACCTGAATGTGCCATCGGTCTAAAAGGTTTGGGTACCTGCTTTCGATCAACTGCCATGATCACGGATTGACACTTGCAACATGAAAAACACCAAATCCCCTGGGTGATCTATACATGGGTGTCTATTGAAATAGGGAGACCTGCCGAAGACCCCCTGGAAGATGGAACATAGACCAAAACCCATTGGTTGGGAGGTCCCCATATTAAAATCCTAACCATTCCTAACCCATCTATACATGTACAAGTGATGTGACTCACTTCAACACCAATAGTCCACCAGGAAAACTCGGATGAAAATACATAAAAATACATGGAACCTGAATGGACCTGCAAGGAAAACGATTCTCCTCTACAAACTGGGCGTGGTTTTCAGGTTCCCCCCAGACAATCCATGTATGGAATAGTTATACCATGTGATACCCTGCATTTACCGCATTTCTGGCCCTAATGTAACTATTCCAGTCCCATGGATGGTCTGGGAACAGCCTTCAGCCGCCTTCAACCCTCCAAAACCCCGCCGCGCCTGTGAGCACGTGCTTCGCCAGCGCTTCCCGCACGGCGAGCGCCTCCGCGTGCGTCTCGGCTCCAGCAGCCTGTACGGCAGGCAGGAGACACGGAGGTTGGGCACCTGTTGCGAATCGATCACCTGGAAGCAAGAAGCTACTGGTAGCTCCTGGCATTACTACTAGTAACAAGAAGCTACCAGTAACAAGGCACCACGACCCTCCAGAGTAGAACATGGGGACATGAAAGAGGGTACGGCGGTGCCCTTTTGTTTGATGGTTCGACGGCACCAGGTAATTGAGTCACAAATTGATTTCCGCCTGAGCTCAATCATGTTCCATCCGTTGCTGGCTTCGAGAGGCATCCATCTGCACTTGGAGACATCTTCTTCTCTATCTCTATCTCTATCTCTCTCTCTCTCTCCACATCGGGAACACGGGCCTGGCATTCCAGGAACTCATCAGCTGCAGATTCCAAGACTTGATAGCTCATCTTCGGTCGCCCTCAACCGGCGACGAAGGCGATCCGTTTCGTCCGAGTCCTTTCGGCGGAACGGCGGAGCAGGCGGAAGGCTTCGGTGTCGGGTGGGGGTTTCGGTGTCGGGTTCCCAAAGCAGGCGGAAGACCTGGATGCCGAACAAGGCCGAAGACCTGGCACAGACTGGGAGAGGTTCTGAAAAGCACCCAAAACAGTCTGAAAATACGAAGAGATGCACCTGGGGTTCGGAGGCCCAAATGGCACCTGATGGCATGGACCTGCAAGGAAGACGATTCTCCTCTACAACCCAGTGGTTTCAAGGTTCCATGTGGGTCTCTTCCAGGGCGTATAATAACATTAATTTTATCATCGTTTATCACTACGCAAAACAAAAAGAATGCATCCAAAGCAACCCGCACAAGAATGACAAAGGAAAGAGAATAGACCGCTAGCTGAAGAAGGTTCCATGCTTCCTGGAAGGTTCAGCATGTTCTTTCGCCCCAATTTAGAAAGTGCGAACGACCACAAACTCCCCCCATGATGTGATTGTTTCATGTGATGTGTCTTTATATAAATGATGTAGGCACATAGGGCTACATGTGTCTATACATATACATTGTCATTCACCACATGAAAAAACGGGGGACTTCCGAATTCTTTCTTCTTGCCGGTGCCAGCTTCGTCTCCAAGGAAGTCTCCTGTGTAACAAACACGCGGTCGCACCAACCGGACGCCGAAAAGGTGAAGCTGGTTAGACCGTCCCTGTGCATCGAGACGCGAGCTTGCGCGACCTGAACCAACGACCCGAAACAAACCTGGGGTTATAGGACCTATATTGAGGGAAAAAGGATACTTCTTCAAGAGTATACACCAGGGGCGTATGATGTCAACTCTTTCACCTCTTCAACAAGTATATCCTTCTACCTTAAAGCATCCTTATGTCAACCTCTGTTGGCCCGGGGCTCGATCGCCTCGTCCTCGGTAGTTGGCACATGCATTCACTTCGCAGACCTGCGCTGGTCGCGGTGGACGCCGAGGGGTGGACGCCGAGGAGTTCGATTGATGTCGGGCCCAGTCGGGTTCCAGTCGTACCTGAAAAAGTCCAAAGACCATCTGAGGATGTATTTGGAGCCTTAGGGCAAGGACTTCAGGGTTTCAGAAGAACTGTTGTGTTTCTAAGTGGAACTTTGAAGCACCCTGGCCCTGGCCCAAAAACTTTTCTCCACAAGCTTGTTTGAACCGAGCAAAGAAGAATGATGCTCTTGACCTGTTGGCTAATCAATTTCAGCCCAGCCAGATCGCCAAAAAAACTGGGCAACAAGAACACTGCAACATACTGCAACACTGGAATCTTGAACTGCTCTTCAACGATTTCAGGGCACTCAAACTGGTTCTATCCCAAACACCCAGTGTTTTCAGTGGATGATGATGGGGCCTGGTTGCAGGCCGACACTTCAAAAAAATCCTGAGGCCTTGCTTGTGACACCGAAGGCTGGCTCTACAGGTATTACCGTAGCCCTACAGACCCGTTTGCCATACGGTCGTGTAGAGCTCGCTTTTTGGTCACCTGTTGGGATGGCTTCCGGTCACTGGACCGCACCCACCCGAGAGTGGCCGGTTTGGTCCGGATCCCACCATCGACCGAAGAATCCTCGACACCACGATCCACTGGTGGAAAAAAAGACGCTGGCTCTTTTTTGAGGGGGCAAACGGATCGAGTACTTGCATTGTGTATAAGTAATATATTAGTTGTGTTCTGAGGCCAAAAGAAAGGTTGCCAAAGGAAAATTACACCACCGTAGACCCCAAACAATTTGTGTTTTTCAAAATCGGAACACTCTGCAACTAGAGCTTGCGACGTCCAGAGCTGGGAGAGAAAGGATTGCAAGGCAGAGGCGGCCACAGCAGGGAGACAAATGTAAAGGATTGCAAGCGACATGCAGCCCAGAGCTGGGTGACAAATAAAGGATTGCAAGGCAGAGGCGGATATAGCAGTCTAGAGCTGGGAGACAAATGCAATACACATGTAAAGGATTGCAAGGCAGAGGCGGACACAGCAGTCCAGAGCTGGGAGACACATGTGAAGGGTTGCAAGCGAGAGGGGGAGAGAGGAGGCACATGCAAAGGAAAGAAGGAAGACAAGGCGGACACAATGACCAACAAGAAGGGGGACAACAAGGGAGACAAGAAGGGAGACAAAAGGAAACAGAAGGGAGACAAGACGGACACAGTGACCAACAAGAAGGGAGACAAGACCGGAGACAAAGGGAGACAGAAGGGAGACAAGGCGGAGACAAGGCGGACACAAGGCGGACACAATGACCAACAAGAAGGGGGACAGAAGGAAGACATGCGGACACAGTGAAGGGAGACAAGAAGGCAGACAAAGACAAGGCGGACACAATCACCAACAAAAAGGGAAACAAGAAGGGAAAAGGAAACAGAAGGGAGAGACAAGGCGGACACAGTGACCCACAGAAGGGACGAGGCGGACACAATGACCAACAAGAGGGAGACAAAAAGGGGACAAAAGATAACAGAAGGGAGACAAGACGGACACAATGATCAACAAGAAGGGAAACAAGAAGGGAGACAAAAGGCAACAGAAGGGAGACAAGACGCCCACAAGAAGGGAGACAAAACCGGAGACAAAGAAAGAATGAAGGGAGACAAGGCGGACACAGTGACCAACAAGAAGGGAGACAAGAAGGGAGACAAAAGGAAACAGAAGGGAGACAAGGCGGACACAGTGACCAACAAGAAGAGGGACACAGTGACCAACAAGAAGGGAGACCAACAGAGACAAGCCGGACGGAAGGCAGACACGCTGTCCGGCAGCAAGGCGGACACTCTTAGAAAGCATTTAGAGCCCCTAACAGTAACCTGTTTGGAGAAGTACAGAAACTACATGGGAAACAAAGGAATAGAAATGCTTCATGGCCAGCGGAAAGGGCGGACACCATGAGAAACCCTACGTAACGGCAAACTGTTTGGGGAATGAATAGAAATGTTGCATCGCCAGCGGACAAGGGCGGGCACCAGCAGTGAAAGACCTCGGAGACAAATGAACAGAAATGCTACATGGCCAACGGAAAAGGGCGGACACCAGCAGTGACAGACCTCGGAGACAAATGAACAGAAATGCTACGTGGCCAACGGAAAAGGGCGTGGGAGACAAATGAATAGAAATGCTACATGGCCAGCGGAAAAGGGCGGACACCAGCAGTGACAGACCTGGGAGAAGAATGAATAGAAATGCTACATGGCCAGCGGAAAAAGGCGGACACCAGCAGTGACACAAAGGGCGGACACATCTTAAGAAAGAATTGAGAACCCCTAACAGTAAACTGTTTGGAGAATAATGAAAAACAACAGAACTACACCTCTGACTCACTTAACTATAGTGGACAAATAAACTCTTGATTTTTGATTTATAACCTCCCCGTTTGGATGCACGAAACTTGCGGACGATCACACGACGCGCGCCCACGCACACCCTTTCCAGGTTTTCTGGAGGGTTATTGGTGAGACCAAATGACAAGTAGCACACCGATACGTATATACAGGGAACCAGGCGTCTACGAATGTGCACGACAAACAACGGGATCGGCATGACTAGGTGTCAAACATGGGTCACCTAAATTAGCAGCAGGCATAGAATTCACAGTCAGAGCATGTGTGCTCCTACACAAATTAGGGCCAGGATACCCAATGGAATCGAGATCTTTTTTCCGAAAGAGAGCATTGCGTAGATTCTGTGTAAATTTTTCACGGGTAGTGAATGAAAGTTCAGGCCAACTAGGCACTGGCATGGAATGTCCGGTTGTGGGAAGTCTAGCGGTGCAAATTCTATGTGAAATTGTGGATCGCGTGGAATTGTGAGAATCATCTGGTGTATGTAAGTGTATACGTCACTTGTGCATTAGGGAGTATCGGTCGTCGAGAGATACCGCCTTCATGATAGGCTGTGAAGCCCAGTTTTGTTAAACTGGATGTTCCTTGTTTTGAATAGGTAGGGACAATCTTCGTTCTAGAGAATGTTTGCAAGTGCTTGACAATCAACCGAAATGAATCTGCAAGGACCCGAATTGACCTCTTTTTGACTGGTTGCATCTGGACTTTCGGATGATTAAACTCGTAAGGTACCTGCTGATCATTTTCTGAGATTTTGACCGGGAATATCCATCCACTCCATAGAGTGAATGATATCATGAGTTCTACCCACGAGATGCCTGGATCCTGTTGGGGATTCTTGGAGTCCGGGTTAGGCCACTTTAGGTGATTGCAAAAATCCCAGACTAGTCTAGCATAATTTGTACCCCATGAGCAAGACCAAAAAGCTGTTTTGTGTAAATCCGTGGGCATTTCGAAGAGATCACCGGCAACATTCCATCGTTGAAATTTATGGATGATTTTCAGAAGTTGTGGTGTTGTACGGGGGTGCAATTGCTCTGGGTGTTCTCCGTGATCGTGGTTCAAAAATTGCGCAACTGAATCTTTGTCTCTTGGTGGGACAGACAGTCTTGCGTACGCGCCGCGAGGTCAAGTAAATATCGGAATATTTTAGAATGAATATCGCTCTGTGTCTTTGTGTGTGATCGAACATCCTGGCACATTTGGAGACATTCTGGTAGATCTGTTTGGCAACAATGCACCGCTGCTTTATCTGCACAGGCATTTCCATGGATGTCCCACAACTGTTGAAAATTAGTAGCATCTTCGAGACGTTGGTGGGCTTGATCTTAAATGCCATGAATCTGTTCGGGTCCCAAACTGCCATCAGGCGCCTAACTATTCTAGTTAAATCCCAGTGGTCTTTTCGATGTGCACAATGTTCAATTTTAAGGGTTCCATTTTGGTCGATGGTATTATTTACGAATTGCGAATCTGTGCCAAATTGAAAATTGTATTCGGCTGGTGCAATGTCAGCAGTTTCAGCCGCCGCTACCATGGCTTGTAATTTGGCTCGATTGATGGTTTGATGTCCTACACAATGTCCTGTAGCCAGGAGCTGTATGTTCTGTAGTCTCATTACATCCTCTGCTGGTATCTTGTAGACGACTGCCCACGCTGCTCTGGCGGCATAGGGATCGCGAGGGTCATCACAGGATCCGTCTGTGTAGAACGTCACGCTGTTGGGCAAGTTATCCGGGGCATTGTATGTTGCAGTATCATGTCTGAGGTGCATCGCTTGCCGGACCAATTCCACCCGTGGTGCGTGAATTGGGAGCGGAAACCAGCACAAATAGTTGTTTTCGTGTATGTGAGCGACTGCAGCTGAGTGTTGAGCTCGAATTGCTTCAAAGGTGGGACAATACAAAACTTGGTGGGTGTGGGTATCGTATTGTCCACACCATGGGCATGTTGGGTCTTGTTGGGCACTCCACTGTGCTAGTTGTCCATTAGACTGCCACCCTGCTGTGATGGTCAAGGCTAGGATACGCCTCTGTCGGTCTGTAAGGTTTTTAAGGATTCGATGTGTAATGGTAGAATCATATGGAAAATTGGCTACTCCTTTACGATGAGCTATGGCTCAGTGGCAGTACCAATCCCAAGCAATTGCACGAGGAATGCCGAAGGTCAAGTCGAAGACCGCCAGGTCCTAACAGTGTTGCGTTCGGTGTGATCTCCCAATGTAATCGGCGGAGGTAGTGCGCTAAGGCCGACGCCGGCCCTCGAACACAATCATCTGCATTAATGACTGCCGTGAGCATTTGTGCTGCCAAGTCTGGATGGTATGCGAAAAGTCGTCGCATGGTGGTAAGGAGGTCTATAGGATCTTGTACTTTATCGCTTATGTAATGTAATGCTACGACGCTGCGGCAGCTCTGCGGAGGATCGCAAGTTGTTTGTCACCAATGGCAAGACCTAATGTTCCATAGAACAAAGCCGGCCAAATGGCAATTTGGATCTTCTCTGCTCTTTGGTGCAGGCTCAATGACAACTTCTTGAGGGGATTACACTTAGCAATGGCATTATCAACTTTATCTCGTAAAGGTCCTAGTGGTGTCTGGGCGGTGTAGGAAATCATACACCCTAAGTCTTGCACATGGTTCTTGACGGTAAACTGGAATGTAGGGTCCATCAACAGCTGCGACGCATGGTGCCAAAAGGTTTGAAAGGTTTTGGTTGTTGACCAACACCAAGACTTCTTAAAATCAACGCGCATCCGCAGGCCGGAAACTAGGTTAAGGATACTGGTCATCGCCCGAAATGTAGCTTTTTCCGAAGTCGCCATAAATGACCAATTATCTGCGTAGGTCCGCTGCGTAGGTGTATGGATGGACTTGTGGGCTCTTCAGACATGTATGGAAAGCATAACTAACTGCCAACACGCCGACGACCGACATGGAATCACCTTCCGGCAATCCGGTGGTTGAGGGTCGGGCGACTCCAAGGCTTTTACCGCATTGTAAGGCTCTGGTTAATCTGCTTAAGGACTTGAACCAACAGTCGATGACATATGCAGGCAAGCCTAAGATGGTGAGTATGTGTCGAGTAACCCGCCTAGGTATAAGGTTAAAGGCCTTGACCAAATCCATTGTCCAACCACACCAAGCGGTGCGCTGGGTCTTTGCCGTTTCAAAGACAGACATTTGCATCAAGCTTAAATCTCTCGCGGACCTTGATGGTAGCCCGCCCCTTATCTGTGGAGGCCAATAGGAGGCCCATTGAGTCAAAATCTGAGCCGAGATTAATTTAGACGTGAGGCGGGCAATGTACCCTAGAATTGTAATTGGGCGACCGTCTGAGATTGATGTTGGACTATCACGTTTTGCGAACATCATTGTTCTGGCTTGCATTTGTCTGGCTGTGAGGCCATGGCCACATACCGCCGCCAAGAGTTTTGTTAGGTCGGCGACCATGTTCCAGGACAAAAGTTGTAGTTCTTCTGCTCGCCACCCGTCAACCCCTATTGCCTTATATGGCTTTAGTCTATGAACTGATTGCCAAAGAAGCTCGGGCTCGTCGAAACGAATCTGCAAGGTAGGGTGGGTGGGCAAATGGTTATCTAGGAAACCAAGCACGTCTTGCCACGCTTCGTCTGATTGCTGTTCTTCAGGAGAGTCACGAAGCCAAACTTGTGCCCAAAAGTTATGAAATAGTTGTGACATATCATCAACATCGTATGCATGAGAATGGACGGCAAATTCACCTACGGCAGGGACTTGGCCCTGGATAGACGTTAGGCGGACCCGGTTTCCCTGGACTGCTTTAGCAATGGCTTGGCACGGACCAAATGAAATTGTGGCTCCTATGGAGACTTGTATGTTCTCTGCGAGCTGTACAAGCTTGTCACCTTTTCTGGACCTACACAAGGTGGCTTGAAATTGATGTGTGAAAGGTAGGTCGTTCAAGAACTTCGTCCTTCCCCTTGATGAACTTATATGCCCCCGAAGTATTGGTGTGCTCAATGCTATACTCTAGGGCGTGTCGGCGATGGTGCTTGCGAAGTCGCAGTTCTTGTCTGGTGAACGCATTTGCATCCATACGGGTCATCGAAAGCGCATCGTCTAGCCATTGCTCTCGGGATTGCTTGCGGTACAAATGGAATATACTGAAAGCTTAACAACCATGATTCCCAAGATCTACCGTATCCTTGAGCTCGCTTAATTGTATTCCACTCTTGGTGTAATTGATGTTAGTATGACTGTGATTGTGATGAACGCAAGCTCTTCTGGAGATGTCGCGAGAGGGAAACCAGTCTACGAACTTGTCTCGTCTTTTGTCTATGTTTGCAGGTTGTCGCTTCGTTTGGTGGGTTGTAGCCTTCAGTAGGATCGTATTTAGGTGCACGAGGTGCTGTTTGCACTATAAGTCTGGTTTCTCTACATCTGCCGTAACATTTCTTCCCCAAAGTGGGTCTTGGGAAACGTATAGGGTCAATTTGGTGTTGTTTTGTAACACATCTTTGCACGGCATCTTCAACTCCTGCTGTCCAATTTTCAAACGCCTGATTGATTTCTGGTTCTGTGATCAGTTGCTGAGACGCGGTGAAACGCTTCGGCGAGGTCAAATAGCATGCATCTAAAACCTCCCGTGACAGAGGTAAATCGCCCCAGCTGGCTGGCATGAACCAGTTCTTTGAGATAGTCTGTTTTCCAGGAGTTGTCATCTGGAGGAAAAGTGGGCGGTGGTCCGGGAAGATGTCTGGTTCTCCCACCCATATATCTGTGACCCACGGGACAAGCATTTCATGGATTATAAAACTGTCGTTTCTCGTACTTCTTCGACAGGTAGGTGGCAGTTCTTTTGCAGTTTTATGTCTCGCTAAGTGGAAGGCCTCCTGGCATCTAAGTTCTTGGAATGCTTTGTAGGCTGGAAAGCTACGTACTGGGATATTGTAATCGGCGGCAATCAAGAAGGGCATGGTTGTTGCGCAGTGTTGGTAGATTTCGGCGAGTAATAGGTGACTTTTGCTCTTAATCTCTGCTGCTCTACCCGCATAGAAGTATGCAGTGATAAGGAGAATCTCGAAGTGCCCAATCTGTAATGTACAATTCGTTGAGAAACTCGTAGTGTGTCTGTTAGCCACTGCGGGAGTGCGAGTCGTGGTTGACGGTTTGGTGTCGAGTGCAGTGACGCCGTTCCAAGGGCCTCACCACGCCTTGCCCTCTCCACTTGGAATGGGTTTGCTGGGGTCTTTTGGTGCCCAACTGGGGGTCCCCAGACCACGTTATATTTTGTGGGTCGTGTGAAATTTGAGAATTCTTTCTGTATAGTACTCGTTGCCGAGGTTTCGGCCAAAGAAATGCAATCCGCATCTAAATTAACAATGTCCTGTTGACGCTCTGATAATGAGGTTGGGTTGAGTACAACAAACGTCATCTGCTGGCTAATATTGCCAGGTCCCGGGTTTTTGGCTTCGCCAATTCTTATTCCGTTAAGTCCACCAAGGCCCCCGGCAAAAGTATATGTACGTATTTCAACTAGTATTGGTGTCAGTAAACAGCAAGAAGCTTCATCTACATTTGGATTGACCAGGGTGGAATGTCGAAGTGAGTTCCGGATACAGCGACACGCACCCAGCCTCTTTTTCCATAGGCGAACTGCTTCGAGCACCTGGGTATCTGACCTACATGCAACCGAATTGGTGGCAGACCAACAGAAGGTTTGCGGGATACCGGTCAACTGTGCGTTAAGGCAATCATCGAACGGCTGAGCCTTCCGGGCAGCCAAATGGTGATGCACAAACACAACAAGGGACCTAGCCTGGCGGTTGGTTCTGCTTCGTGGCCTAGTGACAACAATCGAGCTAGGTGCACACAACAGGTGGTGCTGTTGGTGGTGGGTTGCCCGACAGTCACCTGCCAGACATATCTGATTGGAGCGGGTGTGCTTTCTAAGGAACCAGGTTACATGAAATGTCAGCCCTGTTCCATGGCATCGTCCCCACTACTGCGTTTGCAGCTTGGTGCCCCGAGCAAAGCTTTGAGCTGGTCAAAATCTTCACGAAAGGACGACCGCAAGGCCTCCTGTGTTTGCGTCAGTGCCTGCGTTAAGGTCGCTTGGAATGAATCATTCACCTCCGCAACCTTCTGTCTATCTCGGATCTGACTATCTTAAACTCTGCGTGGACATCTTTACGTAAATTGGCCGTATCACGGCTTTGGTTTTTCACTGCGTTCTCAAGCGCACTGATCTGCGTCTTCATTATATCTAACTGTTCTTGTTGGTTGTTTTGCTTGTTGAGTCCTGCTGAGCTCGAACTAATTAGATGACGAACTTGCAAGACCTTGAGAAGCCGCTGACCTCCGGTCATCTGATCTCCGGTCATCGTTCATCCAGCCGAAGTCTAAGGCCTGCGCCCAGTTAAACAACTCGGTAGGGCGAGACCCGAGATGGGCGAGTTCCTCAAGCCCACAAGGCGCAAATGCGGAGTGGATCTCGTTGAACTCCAGCCTCAGGATGCGCGCAAACATGTCGTCGGCACGTTCATCTTTACGAAACTCAACAGCAGCAGCATCCAGGACAGAAATGATCTTGTCCCATTCATCATGGATGTGGCCGACAACCTCGCTAAGTCGTCCTTTTCCGTCTTGCGCGGCCTTCAGGCAGTCTACAAGAAGCCTGAACTCTTTGCAGCGTCGGATGAATCCCGCGATCAGCTTCTCCGGTTTGTGGAGCTGGAAAATTCCGCTGAGGATAGACCGTCCACAAAAGTCGACCGGGTCGCCTTCAGGGTGTTCCTTGAAATCTCGCTCGTCGAGATGGCTGACGTAGCCATCACTGAGCAAGTAGGCTTTCCCATTGACGACAACGCCGTACTTCATGACTTGGTCAAAGTAGCGCACAGCACCGTCCTCATACGTCGTGATAGCAGTGCCTGAATTCACCGTCCCGAAGGATGCTTGAATCAAGCACACGTTGCCAACGACATAGATTGGGTCAGCCTCACAATAGAAAAGGCCAACCAGCGTGCGCCACCATGAATCGATGGTCTGTTGAGGTCCAGCAGCATCAAGATAGAATGACTAGTAGGTGTTGCCCACACTCCAGTCCATGCCCGAAATGTCGCTCGACTCCAGGACTCGACTAGGGGTTTGTGCTCGAATGTCGATGAACAACGACTCGAGCCGGCGGATTCCCTCATCCGAGGAGGAAAAGCCAACCGCGCTGGCTTTGCCAATCACATCCTTTGGATCTCCAAGTTGGAATAGATCGACATGTGCCTGCGTGAAAGCCTTGGTCATGTAAACCATAGCAACGTGGTCGACTGTCCCTTGGACGAGGATAGACCTCCAACGAGGGTTCCGTAGCCGGATCGGCTTTGGGAGTCCCTCTTGATCTGCTCCTTGCCATCAGCGTCCTTGTAGGTCTCATAGACCTTACCGGGGCGATGGTCCTCGTCTTTGATGTGCGGCCCGACAAGTTGCCTTAAACCAGCCAAATATTTGTCGACAGGCAGCATGTAACCAGTAGCGTACCCCCCCCGTTTGGATTGTAAAGCATTGTAAAACCTCTTCTTTGGTTTTACTAATCAAGAGTCTGCATGAAAACCCATATATAACAGAAAATGGTGGGCAGTTCTTGGAAGGTTTCCGATTTGATTGACCTTCGATCACTTCGATCATTGATCAACCTTTTTGTAAGTCTTTTCCCCTTCAATGTTCATTCACTTCGATTCCAAATCCGGACTTCTGACCTCGGAGGTAGACGTTCCTCCCGCAGCCATCAACAGTGACCACTTCCTGCCTTCAGGCACCTCCAACACAACAGCTCGCACGCTCGCCTTGGCCAGTAAGTCCTTGATCTTCTCCCTCCGCTCCAGCCGACCCGTGCAGTCACCGTCACGCTCGCTAGGTCGGCACGCAGAGCTTGAGGCGCTGCTGGCGGAGGTCGCCAGTTGTTCGATGCCCAGCGAAGTGTCCGGATGAGCCGAGCTCCTGCGGAGCGAAGCAGCGAAGCATAGCGAAGCCGGATGCTTCGGGACTGAAGATGCAAACAGCATCAGGGGCAGGCAGTGGGTGAGAGATGTTTGGGGGGAAACATGTAAATGATAGATGTCTGATGTATAGCTAGGCCCTAGGCCATGGCCAAAACCAATTGTTCTGGCAGGGAATTATGCCCCAGTGGCTGCTAATGATAGATGTTGTATGATGTTGTGCACCTTTAGTGGCTATAGTCACAGGATTCTGTCTTCACACACATCATCTTCCACCCCAAACCACATACCTTCCTCCACCCCAACCAAAAACAACACACTCACTTTGAACACGTCCCCACCCCAGATCTCTCGATCGCTACGCGTCGCTTTTTCGCCGACTCTTCCTCCGGGCGAACCATTGGCTCACCGTGCTGATGGAAGGCATCGAGGAGCGCGGAAGTCCATCCGGCCGTTGAAGGTCCTCACAGGCGGCTTCCTCCTGACGGACGGCCGTACATCCGGCGGCGCCGGTCGGGAAAACGACGTGACCGGACCGGTCGGTTTGCGCTCGGTGCCACGCGGGGGGAAAGGCCAATGCGGAAGAGAGGGGGGGGCAAAGGCCAAGAGAAGCGTGGGGAAGACAGCAGTCTAGATGCTTGGACGATGTTCAAGATAACTTCAAGGAACGCTACATGGAGGTTTCAGAGAAATTAGACTTTGATGGCATCATCCCCCAAGGAAGCTTCCCCCTTGGGAAGGACTGAAGGAAGTCTAAAGGACAAAGCTGGAACCTCTGCCAGGTTTCTGCCGCCGAGGGTTTTTTCCCCCAACACAAGAGACCCGAACAGGCTGCTCCGCCCCTGAGACCCACATCTTCTCGAGGCCACTCGACCCACTCCACGCCCCGCGCGTCATAACCGCGCGCGCGCGCGTCGCGTGGCGCACCACGTTGGGCCAGCCATGCAGTGCCAAGCGCCGTCGAAGCGGAGGCACCTGAGGAGGCGAAAGGGGCGAGCGATGGAGAGCGTGAGGGTTCAGATTTCACAAAACAGCGAAGTTGAAGCATACCAGGACCATCCTGGACCGGGGTGTCCTGGACTACCCCACACAACCGACAGGATGGCTTCCAGACAGGGCACCCCGACTGGATGGTCCAGGTAGATATACTAATATGATACACCTGGACCCGACTCTACAGGTCTCCGAAATGGCTGAAATGGAGACTTTTTCACGTCGCAGATGGTTAGGCAGAAATGCAGGAAGCTCCGGAGAGACCATGAAAGAACTATACCCAGACACGACCCATGGGACTGCCATAGGACTGCCGATCAGGCCAGGGGTGGTTGACTGGGGGTCTGTCTGGGGCGGCAGTCCTATGGCAGTCCCATGGAGTGTCTGGGATATTTGGTCTGAACATCGTTCAAGATGTCTGCTCCCAAAAATGACCTAGGAAGCTTCTTCGTCACCCTCCTCACCTCCTCGTTGTTCGCTTCTCGCTTCTCCTCAGCTTCCCTTAAGGCCAACTCCAAGTTGACGGCCTCTGCCAAGGGCTGACGCGCTTCAGCCTGTCGTGCCGCGAGCCGCAGCAAAGTCACCAAGCCAAGGAACAGCAGCAAAACTGTGGACCAAACAGGTGTTAAACCACCGAAACCCACAGCACGGTCGTCTTTATGTCAAACATCGCTTGACCTCCGAGTCGTGAAAAAAGGAATAGAATCACCGGATTGGCCTCGATGTCAATCAAGTCCATGATGTAGTGCTTCCTGAGACCGTTGTAATCAGGGCACCCAAGGGCACCCACCAACCCACCAACCTCAGACCTTTCGCAAACGTTTCCGAGCGAAAGTCACGCGCCAACGGCCCGAGGACTCGGACCCGAGGACCAACCCCAACATCCGAGGAGCCCCCGAGTCCAGCGGCGAGTCGCGAGTCCAAGTCTGATGATTTGCTGTTGAAGGGGATGGTCAAGACCGTCAAGACCCAGATCTTGAACAAACTCCCAATCAGGTGTTGAGGTTAGCCTATGTTAGCCTTCCATTTTTCGCAAGGCAAGCCTTGGAAACACAGGTGCAGAAAACATGGCCTGGACATGGCAAGGCCAGGCCAAGAGGCCCATATGCTTTCCCTTTCTCTTGCGCATCTTTTCTGTGATGAGTTGCTCCAAAGATGAATGTAGCTCACCAAAAGGAATCACAGTGCCTGGAAAAGAACCCAGTTACAGGCCACAAAGCCGCATGTAGTTACAAAGGAATGGCCGATGGCTAGCCCCTCCAGCCACGACCGGGACGTGGATGGTCCCATGGATCTCCCGGCGAGATGGAGGAAGCCCTGGGCCAGGAACCCCAGGGTGCTGGATTTCCCCAGTCCCAAGCAGGAACAGTTCGGGTTGTTCCTAATATGGGCGCCAGGGACTGAGACCCTTTCACATAGGAAACCGGCTGGGACGTGGATTTCGTTCCATTCATCTCCCTTTGTGGTTGCGACTTGGACTATCCAGAGATTCTTCCGACTTCGCCATGCCGACTTCGCCGACTTGACGACTTCACCCAACCAGCCAGGTCCAGGTCCAAGCGCGGCCAAAGGAGCTCGAATTCCATCCAAGCCTCCCAAGACGGCAAAACGCCACGCGACTCTCGCGTACGCGTCGAGACCAGGCGTGGAGACTTTGACTGGCCAATGTGGGCAAAAAGGGAGACGATGGCCTCGTGCCTTTGCCCAAAAGTTTGTTTGGCGCGATTGCTACGTCAACATGTCGTAGAAAGACGACTGGACCATCCTGGACCTGGGTGTTCGATCCCGGATAGTAGTGGAGGGTAGTCCAGCCAGATCGATGGTGCTGGTGGACTTAGACCAAGCCCGGAAGCCCGGAGCGACCTTCGAACCAACTGCTACATGTTGCTTCGGTCCAAACCCCCGAGTGGTGAGGGGTCAAGAGTAGGATCCTTTCTGTGTTCCGTTCCAATGAACACCCATGAAAACCCTGGGGTATTTGGGAGAACCGGTTTTCTTCGGGTTCAAAACGCCGTAAAAAAGATCGAGACATATGATGTTCGATTTTTTCTTCTTTTGTACAAGGACCGACCAAAGTCGACCATCTACTTCTATCGCTGATCACTGAATCACTGACCCAAGGGTTCGTCATCGCTTCGTCCACCTCAGTTCTGAAGCCAGTTCGCCTCGCCCAAACGCCAAGCTTTCCGTTCGAAGCGTTCGCGACCGTTCGCTTTCGGCGTTCGACATCGCCGGGTGGGGATCCATCGTGTCATCTCTTCGACCAGTTCCGGTCGTCCACCATCTGTTTTTGATCTGTTTGGGGTGGGTGGAATCCAGTTGAGGATTCCGAAGAAGCTCATGGTTTTACCATGTTTTACACAAGGATTTTACACCACATGTTTCCAGGTCAAAATGCGCTCTTTTTTTGTAAGGGTCGAGGAATGGCTAGGGTATAGTGAGTTTGCTAGACTACACCAGCAAAGTATGATAGGGTCAAATGTCTACCCGGACTGCTGATCTCCTCAAAGAAAAATGAACATCTATAGTTAAAACAGCTCTTGCAAGAAGAGTGATCGAGTTTGACCGAAAGTTGGCGGATTGATGCGATCTTGTCCTCAATAAGCCCGTTTCTCTGGCCAACCAATCATCCCTTTCACCGCCCCTTCGCTGGTGCTCAAAGGAGTTTTGCACATTCAACTTGGTTTTGTGATCAAACAGATTCCGTTCAAGTCCAAACCTCTCCACAAAATGGAGGGATTCACCCCAAAGAATCCCCGTTCAAGATGACCCTTCTCCAAAACCTGGCCTGGACCCCTTGAGCTGTGGATCATGGCACCGGAAAACCGATGGTCCTTTCCCACCGCCCAGGCTGGGAAGGTTGGGGCTGCAGGTGCTGCAGAAGTCCAAAGCATCAACCGGAGCATGTCAGACCGGGGAAAAACTCCTTCCAACCGATACCTCTCTCATGAAGAATCCCAAGCCATAGTACCCATAAGGAGGTTTTTCAGTGACCTGGAGCGAGTTCACCAGTCGACCATCCAGCACCCTGGGTGTCCTGGAGATCCCCAGTTTTACTCCAGCCAGGACACACATGTGCTGGATGCTCCTGGTACCTGGACCCTCCAGTCGAGGTGTTTCCTGGTGACCATTTCGGTGCCCTTTTCAACCACCTGGAGGGTGCTGGTCTGGGATAGTTGTCTAGGCTTCTTCAACCGGAACACCCAACCGCCGGGCGACCTCCACCCGACCGCCAACCCGCCTGATCCAGGTCTTGCAGCATCTGTCGCAGCTCCTGTCGCACCCGCAGCCCGTCCTCCTGGGCCGGTGGGTTCGGCATACGCGCCACGCGCCACTCGGTCGGCCCGGTCGCTTCGCTTCGGTTTGGCACCGGATGGTAAGTCACATCGTTGGGGACCGGTCAGTGGAGAGAGCCATTCATTTCACTGAAGAAAGGAAGGAAGAGTGTGGTGATTTTTGGGGTGTTCTGCCTGTTCTGCAAACTTGCTGCAGGCATACACAATAATATGTTGACTCAGCTTGCTGAGCTTGCAAGATGAGCTCAGACTTGGAGATCTTAGAATCAACTTTCTCCAAACCCCGGACGACCCAGTGGACGTCCTTTCGCCCAATTCCAGGTCGTCCTGTCGCCCAAGATCACACCCGAACACGCGCGCGGTTCGGATGTTGTCTTCTCAGCGCCCGGGCTGAAAGCGCTGCAAAGAGCTCTGTGAGGCGCTGCTGCAGGAAATAGCCCTCCCAAAGAGACTCAAACGCAGCGAACTTCGTGTGAGACGAAAACGCACCAGCACCGAAACCAACAGGTCTCCAGCATGGAGGGTTGTTTGGCCCTAACAGGTTTCAATTGGTGACCTGTTGGAGGTGCTGGCAGATGAAGTGTGGTGGAAAGGGGGTACCCACTCTTCTTCTTAGCACTCGTCGTGTCTTGAGCTGCGACTCGCTGGGAATCCTATGCAACCTGCTTTTTGTTGCCCCAAAGCCCCTGCATGTTCAAACACTTGCTTCTAAATAACCAGCCTGGTGCACAGACAGACAGACAAACAGACAGCCAGGCAGCCAGACAGCCAGGCAGCCAGACAGACAGAGAGAGAGAGAGAGAGAGATGCCATTCTCATACATTCTCACCTTGCGCCTGGAGCGACAAATCCCCTTTGCACGCTCCTCTGGAGTGAGATCCGTCCTCCAGGACTTTGCGGCTGGTTCCCGGCCTTCCTCATGGCCAGGCCGGTGATGTAGTGAATGCGTCCTGGGCGTGGATGACTCACCAGAGCCGAAAAAACCGTGGATCTTCTAAGGGGTGAGCCTTTGTGGAGAGCCACCAAGTAGTGTAGGGTCCAGTGGAAACCCCGAACGGAAGGTGCTGGAATAAGAGTATTTGAGATGTTGTATTGTCTAGGTAGGTGGGATTTATGCAGCCGTCATAACAATTAAATCAATGATGGCCAGAAGAGATCCATACATTTGCCCGCTCTCGGTGAAGTTTGGTTCCGCGGCGTTGGCTTGATTTCAAGTCCCCTGCAAAGCTCCTGCATCTGAAAGAGAACGTCTTCGCAACACCCCAATACCAGAAGTTCCAGTGGTTAGTCCCTAATGGCCCCTTCAAGTTCGGCGCCCCGACATGGAACTCCTGGTATTTCCCAACCGGTTGGGTCAAGGAGACTGCCTCACTGAAGACTGCAGCTGGAAACATAGCTGCAACGAACCACCAGCTGGGCACAACAAGTGTCTAAGAAACTTGAAACAACCAACTGGATACTCAATCGGCTGGACTGCTTGCTAGTTTCTTACACGTTCACATAGACAGGGATCACCTGAGAACAAGGACAACAACGACGACGACGTCGCCGACGACAACAACAACCAACAAACCAACCAACCAATCAACCAACCAATCGCAACCGCAACCATGACCACGACCACGACCACCACCACAACCACAACCAAAACGACGCCGACAACAACAACAAATAGTAATAAAAATAAGAATAAGAATAAGTAGTAATAATAGTCGATTGACTTGACCGTGACCAGTTGAAACACAAACATGCTGCATGATTGGTTCTTGCCTTCTAAGTGGCGCCCAACAACCTCCTGAATGTTAACATGTCCATATATAGGACTTTTTGTGGGTTGCTGGTGTGATTGCACTCCACCAATCCGCTAAGAACTAATGGATATCAAATATGCACCACAGTGTACGTTTCCATATGTGAGTACATACAGTAGATTCTTACCACGGAAATGTGTTGAATAATTTTACTTCTGAGTCATGTTGCTGGTGTTTTTTTATGGAGTCGAGTCTACTCCAGCTTGTCTGGCAACTGAGAAGCCAAGAAGTTGTATTCTTCACCCTCGAGTCATTACTTGCCCAAAAAGCGCTCCCCTGCCCCAAAAAGAGCGCTTCAATCACTCAGTGCCTTCCCCCCCCCGTCTTCCACAAGAGAATGCCACCACACCGCATTCCACCTCCCAAAACCACTCCGCGGCCAAGTCCGATCTGGGCCCCCAGCTGTTCACCCAAATCTCGGCGCTCAAGTCCAGCACCGATTCCAACACTTCCACTCGGTAGCCATTGGGATTCGCCTCCCACCATTGAGATTCGCACTCGCCACCGCCACGAGGCCGAGGCTTCGACACCAGGGTGGACCAGAAACGGCGCTCCGCCACTCAAGATCAAATAGGTGCCCAATAGTGGGCTAATGGACCTGAACCTGCATGTTACAAGTCCCAAACCTGACCATATCTTGACCCGCTCCTGTCGCTTCGCCTCATTCGACCCGCCACCCAAAGCGCCGCCCAAAGCGGTGTCTTCGGTCCGGAAGAAGAAATCGGGGGATCGGTCTCAGCGAGTCCGGACGGACTCACGTTTGCAGCGTGTTTGTCCCACCAAACATGAAGCAAACGTGCTTTCGTCCCCTGAAGCACCCCCTTAAGGGGGCCCCCTTCAAGTTCCTGAAACCTCCACGCGCTCGCCATGGTGCTGGGGGGCGGGGTGGAACACACCGAACACGCATGGACAACGGGGAGGAGTCTATCAACCCTTTGGCTGGACTGTTATAAGGCCAGGTCTATCACTGCCTGGCAAGGCTGTGACGGACAGGGACGCAAGTCGCGCTATAAGGCCAGGTCTCAAAGCCACAACCATACCATCTATATATGTGTTTCTTGTAAAGCGGCCTTGACGATGTTTTTCGGTCAATACAGTACGGCTTTGAGGATCTGGAGTCGCTTCTATGAGAGTTGCCACGGCTTTTTACGGTTTTGCTACGGGTAGGCCTGCCATACTCTGTTGAAAACTTGACCATGCCCTTGGATCATGTTATTTAGACAAAAAACATAACGTTACGGCGTTTTCCCACAATGACCCGAAAAGTTTGGGCGTTTGGCTTTCCAGTAGAATTGTAATTCGTTCACTCAAAAACACACAAACAATCATCGCCAAGAAAACGGTTCAGTCCTGGCGCAAAAACAAAGAAAACACCAACGCGATTCGGTGAATCGACCACCGACGCTGTCCTCCGCGTCATCTCGACTTCGCCCCCTGACACCTTCCCAAAACAACAACACCTTCCTGTCTGCATCCTCCCGGTGGACCCGGCAGAAGAGGAGGACGGGAATGTTTTCTCTCCGGAGCCTGGAAGAGGACGCGGTAGTTCCGGCTGAACTTGCTCCGGAAGCTCCGATCCGCCAGTGGCACGTGCAGCTCCTTCCTGGGACGGCAGCAGTGGCACGCGGTCTGGTGCCGCGGGAAGCGAAGCTGGGTGGATTGGCCAAAAGGCGAAGACCCCGCCCACACCCTCATACAAGAAGTGTCAGTATATAATGTGGTTCTTCAGAACACCGAAGGAAGAACATCCCAAAAACTTCCTGAACCCGAAGTCCGACTTCTTTTGGCTCTGTTTTTCTCTGTCATCGCTTGGCCCTCCATGTCATCGCTTCATCGCTTCCAAGATGCATGGCATGTTGAAGTTCTTTCACGAAGTGTTCCAAGTTCCGCTCCCGTTGAGCCGCTGCCGCTCTCAGGCGCTCGATGGCCTCGATCGCGGCGCGGCAGGACGGAGAATGAAACTCTATACTGGACTCGAATACTGCCTTGTGATTGTTTGTATGACTGGATGTGACTGTTATTTGTCTGGACCCATGTGAAATGAGGTCCGTTTACGACTGGGAATGGTTCACGGTTCGTCCCTACCCAAGATACAACATACCTGTTCATCCCAAAAACCGGCCGGAAAACAGGTCTATGTTGATCCATTGTGCATATGTGGTGGAAGATCCAGGTATGAAGACCTGCCCTAAACCCAAACCCTAAACCCTACAGTAGCAGGTCTGTGGACACCGCAAACAAATGGAGGGATCCATGTGATTTCGCCCGCCGCGTGGCGAAATAGACCGTCACCGCGTTTCATGTCAAGCGGCGTGCGCGCGGCGTTCGTCCATGGCAAATCGATCTGAAAAAAAACACGGGGAACCTGCTGATGGGCCTGAATTCCCTGCGGACATGGACCATGAGCGCAAGGTACGGGATTCCAAACGTCTTTCTGTGGATCTCAAGCCTTGGGTGCGCCACTCGAAACCGAATCGCCCGAATCGCTTGAAACCAAAAGCAGTAGGTTGACATGGCGTACAAAGGATTCTGTTCACTTCGAAGCGATTTTTGTCGGACGCATGCCCACCAAGCATGGACGCATGAGGTCTCTCGGGTCATTCCTGGAGTGTTTCTTCGAAACCCGGACAGACTGGGCCGTGAAAAACCGTGATCATCACGCTGATTGCAAGTCTTCGTCCCTGACTGGCATGCTTTCGAAGAAAGGGACTGCCAGGGACCTCATCGAAAGCCACGGGTCCACCTGGATCTTCCAGTCTACTCAGTCTGCAAGCTCAGTCTGCCTGTTCATTCCGATTCCAAGCCAAGCTCAGCAGAAGTGTTGCAACAGTAGGAAGATCTAGAGCCTGAAAAAAAAACAGGTACCTTCAAGTGATCAGGAGGCGATCTGAAACCGATCAGTTGGTCAGGAGGTCTACCCAGCTTTTGGCGAGTCCAGATATGGCCCTGAACGACCTGGTCGAACTGTGGGTGCCTGAGCCGAACTCTTCGTGACCGACACATTGGAGTGGTCGTCAGACTGCACCAAGTCGTGACCCATTTTTTTCGGATTCTCATATGATCTCAAGTCCCTCACGGTCCGTGCGGACGGGCAGAATTCAGATTCACGACAGCACGTCTACTTGAAAACGACCAGACAGCGACGAGACCTTTACATTGAATCAACCATGATTATATCATATTTAAGTAGTTTTAGTTGTATTTGGGTCTTATATAATTGCATTTGGGTCCCATGGTTTTTGGTGAGACCTTGGGTGGAAGCCATGCAAAAAGCAAGGCAAGTCGGGCAAAGGATTCAGAATCAGTTGCTTGATGCTGCTCGGTTGTTTTTTCGTGAGCTGCCGTCGACGTCTATCCAGCAGTCTGCAGCACAACAATCAACTTTAACAGCTCAACAAACATCATGCACTTGCATTGTTCAAGTATGTTCAACTGGTGAAATGTTGATCACATTTTCAGGATGCCATTCTCTCAGAAAGCGCCACCCAATCTTGTCGAGCAATGCTTCCTGGCACTGCTTAAACAAGGAAGGCTTGGGCGGGCAATGTGATTGAAAGGAAACAAACAAAAAAATGTGCTGGACCATTGGGCAAAGGCGGGAATAGACAATCTCACATCAAAGCATACCTTACAGGAATGAATTTCAACATAAAGCAGCACAAGCCACTAAACCAGCCGGCGCCGGTATGAAGCCGGCGCCGGTCAAAAGCATAGATCGGGCCGGCGCCGGTCAAGCCGGCGCCGGTCGAGCCGGCGCCGGTCGAGCCGGCGCCGGTCTCAGCCAGCAGTCTAGGCCGGCGCCGGCCTAAGGATATTACGGTCCATACGATCCATCTAGCACCAGCCAAAATATATTACGCAAGTTCGCACGATCTCTCCTTCAACAAATTACGACATGGAATAGTTTACTGTAAGATATTGCGCAGGTCAATGCCCAATGGTGCAGCAGCTTTTCTTGATTAGAGTGCCAGGCCTCAAAATGTCAAGATAAGAAGATTCAGAACATCGTGTGTTCCTGGCCGCTTTGAATTGTCCAGCATTGGCGGGAGCAAGTGGAAACATGTTCACAAGTAAGGTGTTACACTTACCATAGCCTCCTGTTTGAAGCAGTAGGTTTTCTAGCGATGATGGCCTCAGGCTTCATAGTCAGGAGCAGGCACCAAATAACAGGTGGACATGCACGTACGATCATCAAACTCATGTCGAGATTGCAAGGCGCACTTGAGTGAGAGCGGTCTTTGTTTTGCACCAGTCCCACAGGCTACCCCAGCTGCAGGTTGCAGTGGTGCAAACACCCCTGGTTCTTTCAATGCTATGAAAGCATTCGATCACTTTCTGGACCGATGACCCATCGAAGCTTTCAATCGGCGATTCTCATTCTCCAATTGGATCACTTGCTGGCCTCGGGTCTTACAGGTCTTACAGGGTTGAACTTTTTGTAGAAATTGCTTTGAAAATCTTTGAAGATAATGATTGGACACAAAACGCTAGCTACGAGCTGAGCAGCGGAGCGCATAGGCCTCATGAGTGAGTGTCTCCATCTCCTTGTACCCTGTCTCGAGGTACTGCTTTTGCGATTGAGTCAGTGCTTTTTGTATCTTACAGTTGGGGTCCTTCCCTCTTTGCATTGACTCAAACAAGCAGTTGGCACACAATGCACTTTGGCTAGACAAAGGATCTTCCAATGGTTGGGCGTCGGAACGGTCGTAATCATATGGGTCCCATGTAGCTATTTGAGAATCTCCGCTCAGTCTCTTCTTTTCACGGTTTCTTTCCTTTCCTTAGTTGGACTGCAAGGGTGTTGTATAAAGGAATTCGAACAGTTTCTTGCTATGATGAACAACTAGGTGTGCAATAAGTGCACCATGGGTCTCTTAAGATCATAGACTTTTTGAAGAGCTTTACGCCGCAGTGGCCCTTTCTCATGAACTTTTATGTCAAGATATAGTTTCCTGAGGCCATCTTTCGGCATGAGGGCGGCGCTCAGCAAAGAGACCTTTTGTATGCTAGGTTGTTGGCAAAGGCACTTGAAACACAACAAAGTTCAGGTCTGGGTGTAATCAAATGTAATCAATTCAGAAGGAGATGCACAACTGACCTTGTGACAGCTAAGTGGGTCTGGGCCATCTGGGCACGGGCGATCCGAGCAAGTCCGTTGCGGCCGAGAAAATTGGGGGGGCATTTGAAGGACCACAGCTAGTTTATCCAACTGGCTATCTTCCGGTACAATTTGATACACCAATTAAACATCTTCCATTCGTTGTGAAACTGAAACTGCACTTTGCAAATTCATGTTGTGCCATCGAGACACCCTTTTGTGCTTTTCGCGTTTCTCATGATCTTGTGTTTGAGCACTCCGGCATGTTCACATCCCAAAATGTGGTTGAGTCTACTCATCATGGAGAACAAAAGCACACAGGAACAACAACTGGTTGAATTAGTTGGTACAAGAACGCCACAACCACGATTCAACAGCCAGCTAGAATTTCACAAGATCTGCCCCGGTTTTCAGGGCTCTCGCCAGATGCAAAATGCAAAGCCCTGATGTCCAACTTTAAAGCTTTAAAGGTGCTTGTGTCAATCCTCAACCAATTCCACAAACTAAATGCAATGAACTTATAGGTCCAATAGTTTGAACATGTTGGAGCCTTTTCCGCGGGAAGCTAGATCATTCGAATTACCTGGTTCTCTTTCAATGTCACGTTCTCCTTCACATAGTATAGAGGTTTCCCTCAGACAGAGTAGTCTCAAACAGGATCAGGTAGCTGTCCGCAAAACAGTTTCAGGGTGTGTGTTTCAGTATGTCAACTAATTTGTTCCATGCTTCTTGGCGTGAACTCCTTAGATGAAGCAGGCTGAAGGCAATAGCTCAAGCATGCTCAAACCAAAGATGTTGCTCAAACCTTGGCCAATATGTTGCTGTCAAATGTCCTTCGCCTCTTTCAGGTAGGCGACCCTCCAAATCCTGTGTAGGAAGCGACTATTCTCCAGCTCCTTGCAATGCTTCATTCACCGGTGCAAACATGAGGGAAGCAACCGTTTTGTTGCAGCTGGGATTCAGCGACGTTGAATACCGAAGCTAGAGATGAGTATCGCAGCCCGTTGATGGAGCCCGGATGTGACCACGTATAGAATACCTGTGTGACAGGCTGCAGTAAAGGCTCTAAGGTCAACCTAAAATTTATTGCCCTCTACAAGACATTCTTTGTCAGGCCAATAGTATCCCAATGAATGATATCGAATCCAAGTTGAAAGAACCTTGAATGGA
This sequence comes from Durusdinium trenchii, assembly GCA_963970005.1. Taxonomy (NCBI): domain Eukaryota; class Dinophyceae; order Suessiales; family Symbiodiniaceae; genus Durusdinium; species Durusdinium trenchii. The sequence goes on from CAXAMN010013224.1 coordinate 1,046,696, forward strand.
TACTAGCACAAGGGAAGCAACAAATTCTGGCCTGTGAGGCTTTTGGGGCGATTTGCCAACGGTCTTCACCTCTCATGCCAAGCTTGAGGAGAGCTGGTAAGATTGTAATGTGAACAGGGGCCCGCCTGAGTCCACTTTCCCTTTCTTGCAGTAAGTGTGTCCATTGATACCCAGGTCATGGAAGCCCTCATCTTCGAATTCGGTTGACAGTCTCTGCCATGTGCTCCGATCTGTGTCAACCATGCTTTTTCCTTTCTTCAAGGGGCAGGATATGCATGAATCAGGGATGAACCAAGTCGAATTGATGAATTGATCATTGCAAGGGCTAAATTCAGTGAGGGCCTGGACCTCCATCACAACCTCATCCTGATCCGAGTGCCAATTGCAGGCCATGATGTGATCCAGATCTCCTGGTGGGAGCCAGAATAGGCATGAGTGTACGTATTCTCTACTACATTGTTGCCAAGATATATAAATTGGGCATATACTCAATGCTTCAAACATCTTCAAACCCTGGTGCAATTCATTTCACCACCCCAAAAGCATTCGGTCTGAGACACAGGATTCACCCCGCCTCAGGTCTAAGAATGCGGTGAGAATATGCACTGCACTTGTTCGAGCAGTGACCCCTGCAACTAACTAGGCTCATGGTATCCTCGTACGTAGGCTCACAGCTTGCGTGGGAAACAACTGAGATTTCACCCTTCAAACCAAATACCAGAAAATGGAATGTGTGTTGAGTATTGTTGAGTGTTGAGAGTGTTGACTACACATGACTTGGTTATCTTCCAGGCTGTTGATACAGTGATCAACACCAAGCTGCCTTTGAAACTAGAGCACCCTACTCACGGGCCCAAGCCAAAGCTATCCATCATTCAGCATCCGCTGGGGCAGACACTGTGAGTTTCAGCCGCCTACGGGACAGCTGACTTGGCGTCATCTGCTCCATGGTCTTCACACGATCAGGATGCGTCCGCCACCTGCAGCAAAAGCTCAGAATTCAGAATAACTGAGTGAAATCCAGTGTTCATACACGTTCCATCCGTTGGGAGATGTTGAGAACTGGCTCTCAAAACGCTCCGAGATATTCTGAGCTTTGCGCTTCCGACGTGCCATTTGAAGGCGTTCACGCGGCGTCTTTTCAGGGTCGGTTTCAGCCAATGCAGCGAGCTCAGTTTTGAGGTATCGCTGGAAGGCATCCATCAACGTAGAATTGGCCTGGGAAGAATCAGATCTGATGCCACCAAGTCTATCATGAAGATGTACGAAGTGTAACACTGTATGGATCAACCAACTGAGTGTCACCTGAGGTTTCCTTTTGGGCTTTGGCTGCTTCGGCTCCTGCAATGTGGTCGGGAGGGCCTGGGGCTTGGCAGCTGAATGGAAACATGATTGAAAGAGCAAGAGTTCTGAGCTAAACAGGTTTATGGTGCAATCGTTGTATTTTTTTAGCTGACTCATTTGTCAAAGGATTGAAACTCCAGCTGAAAGAGCAAATGAATAGTCTGGAAGTTAGGCATTGAAGAATTGACACATGTTTGCGTATTTTGTCTCCTCCCCCAAACGCAGAGTCTTCTCGCTGCCCTCTTCGCTTTCCTCTTCACTTCCATCATTTGGTTCCTCATCTTCATCTTCAACACCCTCAGCTTTGGAACCATGTGCCTTTGGCTTTTCTGCAGTCTTGGCCCTTTTGGCAGGCCTGGCTCCAACGGCTTCTGGCAAGCCCAAGGCTCTTGCTGCAATGCTCGGTTTTGGCACATTTGTACCCTTTCCACCAGCCTCTCCTTGAGTATTGTTTGCTTTCTTTGCGCCTTTGCCATTCTTTGCTTTTGCTGCCAAGCTTCTCTTTTGCTTTGGAGGTTCTTCCCCATCCTCGCCTTTCTCTTCAATCTCTCCAGAGCCCTTGGATGCGCCGGACTTCTTTGGTTCTTGCTTGGCCTTTCCATTGCGTTTGTTCTCGTTCTGCTTCTTGTTCGTTGGCTTGTCTTCTGATTCTTCCTTGCCCTTTTTCTTCATCTCTGAAGCATTGTTCTCTGAATCCTTCTTCTTGGATGCCTTGTTCACACCCGGCTTTGCCTTTGCCTCCTTCTCCTGTTCCTCCTCCTTGCCCTTTTGTTGCTTCTTTTCTTTTGGCTTCCCTGGTTTGGTCTCCTCAACCTGAACTTCATCATCTTGCTCCTTGCCCTTCTTGGCCTTGCTTGTCTTTTTGTCGTCCTC
>CAXAMN010013224.1:1057336-1084723 GCA_963970005.1 Durusdinium trenchii
ACAATAATAAGACTGTGTGATGATGTTTCAAGGTTCTTTGATACCACTAAGGTACTGCACTGGGTGTGAGCTTTGCCCTTGGGAGGTCTTTGTAGAAGTAGTCGCTGGCAGTCATGGCCACTTGGGCCAGTAGGTAGCTGACAAAGCATTCCAATCTAAATGGGCTCGCCCACCGAACTTCCTTTGGCTTCCAGCAAATAACGAAAAGCCTTGACCTGCAGCAGGGCAAGCCAAGATTTCTTGGGTCCATCCTGACACTCACCAGGTCCCAGTGTGCACCCAGTTCTCGACGGATGAGACCCTCGGAGTACTCGCAAACGTTCTCAATGATCACTATCGAGTTCTTGCTTTTCTTCATGTTTTCGAAGTAGGACTTGTGACATTGGTAAGAAGGTCCTCGCTCTTTCATCTGTCTCCCCATCAGGGAGTAGTCAACGCAAACTGGACCTCGATGAAATTCTTGTGGCATATCCCCAAACTGATTACGACCACGGTTTTGGTTCCTCAGGTTCAGACCTGCAACATTGACTCGGATGCCTGGAAGGCAGGCGGGTATGTGGTGGGTGGGGTTTGCTTAAGCATCCACAGAACAACAAAAAAGAACTGAATGTGTCTTGTCATCAAGTGCTGGGCCAAGTACTTGTCGTGTCGTTACCAGGCTGGAGTTCACACATTCGGTTGTGCCTCTTGCAAAATCCGCGCTGTTTGCTCATGTCAATCTTTGTGATGTCTGGAAAGATGCATTGCTGGTCACCATATGTTTCCTGTAAAACCTTCTGGCACGCTGGGTCGATCTCACAAGCTGAAGTGATCACCACCCCACAGCCAGGCGCAAATCGCTGTGCAGCTGCTTGGATGGAGATGGCGGCCTCGGGAATCATGTTGGTTGCAAAGACTGAGTTTTAGATTTTGTTGATGTTGAAAAGTATGGCGCTGGGGTGTAGACGCTCTCAGCGCATCCCACCCCAGAGAATGAAGTCGATAGCATCCAGTTCCACTTTGAGAGCCTCTTCTTTATCCAATCAATGCTGTGGCACTTTGCAATTCTGTTCAAGAACATCGGAGCCCATTTGAATGTCCCACCAATCGTTCTAAATCGGATTGGGTGAAACTTGGTCGCCATCGGCACAGTAGTCTTGGGGTAGAAGCTCCTTGGGAAAACAACATCCAAGACAAAGCAGCATTGCATTTCCACAATGAACGAGACCCGGACTCAATGGCCATCGGAATGTCAGCTTTCCTATCATGACAATGCTTGCCAAACACAGAGTTTGACGACTGTTCTGGCACATGCCGGTCCAAGAGCTCTGGGGGACCAGCTTTTTCTTGTCAAAAGCCGTTTTCCTGACCGTCCTTGAAAGATCCGTGGGGCTGCACATTCCGAACAAATCAACAGGTCTGGAAACAAGGGTGATCGCTCACCTGTAAAGGGAAGTGATGATGCCTTTGGAGAAGCAAACTTTGTATCCTAGAACATATGCTGTCCAGAATAAGGAGGGGAGGACCTTTCAATTGTAACCAGGGAATCTGAAGGAAGTGTTGCTTCTTGGGCCGATGGGGAAGTTTTGCATCCAAACGCAGCACAATGAAACAGAGACCCTTGCCATCCATTCTTGCAGGTTTACCAACACAGCTTCGGAGGACGAACGTGAAGTTGGCTGTTTGGTCTTGACCCTGGACCCAGGAACACCCTTCAAGCCAACGACCATTACATACCATCAACTATCAATCCCAACGATGTGGGAGTTGCAGCTCTGAAAGATAAATGGAAATAACAGCCCCGCTGGGACACAGACTTTGATTGTCCAGTGTTGGCTGACTTTGACGCTCTTTTCATGAGCACGCTGTTGAAAAGTCACCCCAAGTGTGCCGTTGGACGAATGACTAGTAATTTAAGGTCTTTGCTAATCCCATTGTTTGGTGCACATGTTTCGGTCTTGAAAGCGTTGACCCTTAAACTAGTGAGGGTCCAGGCTTAAGAAAATGTAGCCTGCAAACAGCCATCGTTTCAAGGGACCACGAGTCCATAGAGCCTGCACTGGTTCACTGAGGGCCTGGACTGGTGGCCTTGACTAGAAGCCAGTGCCCTGCCAGCCAGCAGCAAATGGGAAGGGAAGGCAGGAAGGGAGGACTGCCTGGTAAACCAAAATAATACCAAGAACAATCAAAACAATGATTGGTTGGCCTTTGCACTCTTGATCCTCCGTGAGTTGTCAACTGCCTAGTGATAGTGGGTGCAGCTTCAGTAGGAAGACCATCGGTCGATGCTTGTGGCCTTTTTGTATGTTGCATAGCACTTCCAGACTTCTATTCTTTAGTGCATGTTCAATCATGTTCATGTCCATCCTGAGCTCGGGGCATGTTCACTGTTTTCGGCCTTAGAAGCAATGGTCAGCTAGCCCTGTTTTGTTTCTAGAGCCAGCCACAGGTACCTAGAACCTTTAGCGCCATATAGTAGTAATACAGTACTTTTGTTCCAAAACATTGCTCATCTGGCTAGCTGAGGTTTTGCTAAGATTGAAACCCTGCTTGGTTCTTCGCCACCTTCTTCGGTGTCCCACAGGCCTTCTTCCTAGCTGATCTTGAACTGAGTCTCACTGAAAGCGTGCTACTACCCTGGCCTTGAAATCTTCTGAGGCATTTTCACAGCTGCAAGAACTGCCGCCCGAAGGCTCAGAAAACGTTTCTCCATGTGGTGGAAATTTGAGCCTTGTTCCTTTTTGATCGAAGCAGTAAGCCCTAGAATGTTCAACGAGATGCAGCTTTCAAGACATCATGCGAGTGCAACATACCGAATCCGAAACATCTTGAATTCAATCAGCAGTTTGGTTTCTTATCCCCTCTTCCAGCAGAACAGTTGTGAATTGACATCGTTTGATGACATCAGCCGCCAACCACAGACTTCGAAAACAAGGTCTGTGGCACATCTTTCAGGCTAATTAAACAAAACACAACCAAACACTTTGAAGGTCATGGCGTTTCTTCACCATGATCACACTCTATGTTCTCCATCACGGCCAGCTGCTGCCGGATGAAATTACTTTCAGCCTCCAAAACTTCAGACTGGCCAATGGCTTGCATACACATCCACAACCTCCTCAAGTGTATTAGGTCTAAGCTTCAAGGTAGAACTGGGCCTCGAAGAGCCACCGCTTTTCAGCAGGAACCTGGAGCCACATGCGGGGAATGTGTTAACCTCATGTTTTCAGCGTGCATGAATTTGAATACAGCAAGGTCATTGAAATGTCTAGCTTGGCAACAAAGGAACATTCTGAAGCAAAGTTGCTGGAAACATATATGCTGGCCTGGGAATCTGCAGAGTCCCACCATGGGTCATCATCCTGTGTCCATCCCGCCTAGCACAACTCTTGGGGTGCCCAAATGACTTTCGCTGTGTACCCTCAGGACTTGGAAGCAGAAGCAGGCCTCACCATTGTGGTCATCAATGCAGAGGGCCTGGCACCAAGACTAAGTCGGTGTGGGACAAATGCTGTGGAATGGAAATTCAGAAGAATACAGAAGAAATTGAAACGTCCTTGAGCCTTCACCATTCTCTGAGAAAAGGCCTAAGTCAGGTTTCATGACTGACAGGCACTGTGGAAGGTCAGGGTCAGGATGCCTTGAAAAAGACTAGAAAGACCACAGAATTTCATAGTTTCCAACCCAACTCTTTGTCACAGGAAACTCACTTGAAGGAAATCAAACGGTAATTTGACAGACTCTAGGCTTGCATTGTGGTTCAGCAACACTCCGTGAGATATCCGGAAATAGTCTTGGAGTCTTGGGACACCTACTGTATTAAATCATTCAGCCGTGTATACAAAGTATCCAGTTTCAACAACTTGGCGTCTAAGGTGAAGCTCCTGGACCTGAGCAACCAGCTTTCAGCTTTGTGGAGAGAGGATTCCTCCGATGCACCAGGGACAGCGGTGAATGAGTATTTAATCCGATGCCAAAGAGAAGACCTGTGACAAGAAAGTGCTCAATCAGGGCAAACAAGAGCCTTGAGACATCTCGAGCTTTCATTCCTAGCTGAAATGACATTGCCGTCCTTGTGCACACCACCAGCTGCAAACGGCAGAGCTTTGCAAGCGCGGGCGTCGTCAACATGTTGTTGCAAATAGATTGAACATCACTGGGCCAGGCATGGAATCTTAGGAAAAAAACTCATACTCACCTGTTTTTGAGTGATTCTGAATGGGCTTTCAATGGCCCCTACTTTCAATCAGCTTTCAAGGGCTCCTACTACACCCCATGAATGCAAAGCGTTTGCGAAGCAGGCAGGCCCGACCTCAGTGCTTGAAGTTGAGCTGGAAGGATTGGCCTCGGGAGTGAATGCTGCTGCTTGAACACGTTGGAAGTGGTCCACTAAGGTCCTCTCATGGAGTGGGAACAGTATGGAGTAGCAGGGTCCAGGACTCTATCTCACGTGAGGGTGCACCCCAAATTTACAGCTAGGGAAATCATGTGGCAATTTCCCAATTTCTCCTCATCTAGTTAGCCCACAATTTTTTGGACAATCCCCAAGACTGAGTGTGTTGCATTTTCGGCAACTCCATGTCTGGCCTTGGGTCACGCAAGAAGTTCAAGAAAGCTGAAATGGTTGAGGCCAAGTAAGTGAGCCAGTGCTAGCCTGCACTGAACAGGTTGTTGGTGTGAGATGCTCAATTTGTGTTGATCTTTGTACATGAAACTAGTTCGGACTCCTCAGATTGAATAGAACACTCGGCGTGCGACTCTCTTGAGAGCAGGCATTTGAATGCCTTTGCACCCAGGCAGATGCGACATACACATCTCAGCAGTGAGTATAACAATGGTTCTGGTCCGACAAATTTGTATCAATTTGCTTGACACGAACTCAAAAAGCACCAGCCTTCAGTGGCTGTTCTTGACATTGAGACCACACGCTCTCCGCACATTCGCCAAACGGCTGCAACACACACGCAGAGACTGCAATCATGCAACCATGTGCACTCATCAGCCTTCCAACAAAAGGGCACAACACAAGTGTTTTGTGATTCAACGTCGACAAAACTCTTTTGCACAAATGTCCTCTTGTTTGAGTTGTTGTCAAGCCTTAAGCTTGTACAACTGGGCCCACCCATGTGTTTCCAAAGTTGTTTTGACAGATCTTGTGGAAAATTAACATGAATGAATGAATGAATGAATGAATCAAACGCAATCTCGCTCCTGAAACTGCTTGGACCCTCTTGACAACATTCCTTAGGAATCTAAAGAGTTCAAATCTAATTGAGCTTCGCTCTGAAATGCATGACCGGTGCGAGCTTGCGCAAAGATGACGGGATGCTGGTGTTGATCCCAGGCGGTTCCGAATCCTGAGATAAGGCTGTCAAAATGGCGCAAGGTCCCCAAACCAACTCTCCAATGTTTGAGCTAAAGATTTAGCTGGGAAACTTCTTCCAACCACTGCAATCTCGGCACACCCTGTGGTGTAACTCTGTCATCACACAGGTTTACCTGGGTCTGGCAATTAGCGTTTCTAAGATTTCTAAGTGAAAGCAGGCAAATCAGAGCACTGTGTTTCTGTCAGTGACTGGTCTACTTTGTCAAGGAACCAAAAACTGAATGCTTCTTGCAGAGCTCTCTGAGGGAGCTCTTGACAGAATGAGGTTCGCCAGTGCAAGGTAGTCTGTCTTCTTATTTGGTTTGACTGGCCTCAAATCTCTGGCAGCCTGAGGGATTGGTCCCAAGAGTCGCAAATAACGATGTGGCCAGCATAGCACAGGCTCCTGCAGCAATGATGCACAACAGATGTACAGGTTTGGGGACATTGGGTGTTTGCTTTCGTGTTTGGTTCGGCCCATGTTACAAACGTTAGAAGGGTGGTGTTGCTCAACATTGCCACAACCTTCTCTAACCCAACTTCCATGATAAATGGGTACAACCATGTTTTGGCAATAGCAGCATCCTGAACCAGAAGCTCATCTGATGCATATCGCTTCAATAACATCACCACATCGTTTGCATGTGACTCCAGGTGTGATCCACGCCCTTCTGCAACAATGGTGAGGTTCCGTGGAATATCTGCCAGGGGAATCAAAACATGTCCACAAGTGATATCAAGTGACCTTGATTGACTTCCAAGCTAAGTGAACAAACAATTACATGCGCGCCAGAACCCCACTGCAAAACGGTGTTTAATTAGGCTCCAAAAGCCGACAAGTTTGGAAGCACTGAACCTGATCGTCTCATCATGATGAATGCATGCAATCCCGAAGCATCCTCCTTGAAACCGCCTGAATACGTACATGGAGCAGATTGAAGCCATCCCTTCCAAGACCTGATGGAGTCGATGTACTGCACCTTGATTTCGCAGTCTGGTCCCACCCAGGAGCGGATTCCGATCTTCTCGAGCACCCATTGCAATTTCCTGCAATACGTGCTGTAAAGATAAAGCTGTTAAACGATGCGAAGAAAGGCCGCTGCTTTGTCAGTGCTTCTCCAAAAACAGGAATGATCTAGGGGGGTGTTTCAATTTAACTAAATAACATATCATTGAAATCGACGCCAGCCAAGTCTCTCAGTCAAGTCAACCTCATCACATACAATATCTACATACTTCATTGCGGTGGCAATGAGGCCGAAGAGTTGATCTCAGTTTTCCAGTTACTCTGACTCTGAACCATATCAAATGAACCACTGCCAATCACTCAAAACTCTTCTTCAATGCCGTCAATACAAAGGGAAACTCCAATGTTCAATCTAGGGCACCCAAAGAACCGTGAGTGTGGCCCACCCTCCCGAACAGGAGGGCGGCCAATCGGAATTTTCCCCTAGAAATCAGCATGGCGGCCATCTTCATGCACCACTGGTTCTTTGTCTCTCTCACACAATTATCGGCCTGGGTTCTGAGCAATGGTGCTTTGACGAGGATATTTTGGCTCTAGTGCAACTGCTCCTCTCCAACAACTTGATTTCAGGCGGTCGTCGTGAACCCAAAAATACATTAAATGCATTCGAGGCTCCCAGAGCAAGAGCTCTTTGGGCTCAGGCACCCCAAGCCGCCTGCACCGTTCCATCGCGTGCTCAACTGACTGCATAGTGGTCTCGATGACCATGCTTGCATCCCCGGCGCACCGGGGGCTCAAGATGAACAAGAAGAGCGTGATGTTATGAAGCCTCATGTTCTGCAACAAATTGTAGCACAAATATATACCACCATTCAATCAATTGACAAGCAATTTGTCCTTCGGTGAAAACTTGCCACGTTTAATCAAATCCAAAATTCCACACGCCCTGTATCTTGAAGCGTGGTTTCTGCAAGGGCATCTCGGACTTGCTAATTTTTAGGTGCCGGTTTCTAGGTATGCACCATTTGGCTTGGTCCATGCCGTCCTTAGGATTAGATCATATGCCACAAGAACTGCATCGGGAGGCCAAATGTCTTGCAATGAGCAAAGGACATCATCATCGTCATCAATACATAAAGGACCAGGCACAACATGGATGCAAAGAGCATCACCGGCATTAGCCAAGGGATTCTGGGCCTTGCTGCAAACTGCAAGCTCTGTACGCAAAGCCAGCATGGACTCAATTGCTTGGAATTCAAAAAACTCTCACTTTGTAGAACCATGTGGAACCCTGAACCATGTCCTGCAAGTAATCCTCAAGAGCCCGGTCTTCACCAATCTGGTCGATGTGATTCTTGTACTCTTTTGCTATATCGAATCGTCTCTGCAATTCACCCACCTTTCATGGTCATGCGCAAGCACATCAAAGCCAGCCACTGGAACAAAATGATAGCTGATAGCCAAAGCACAGCAGTGGTTCGGAAAAGCTCCTTGAAGTCCATGCAATCATCGCACGTGCCGTGCGTCGTTGGGGCCAAAAACTTAAGTATTGGCCGCCAGGTTTTGTCGTATGTTTGCCAGAACAATGCATACCTTGGTATTGGGCGTTGGCAAGAAGCAGGTACAAAGACACATTTTTGTTTACAATGTTGCTGCTCACATCCTGCGGTTAAAGTACGATACATCTGCCCTGCCCCATTGTTGATAGAGCATCCGGATGTTACCCGGAGGAAGCCATCTGGTGGGGAGTGATTGTACTGTTCTGCTGAAATTCGTTTCAATTGCCCTGACCAGATCAAGTTCCAAGCTGAAATTTGAATAGAAAGCAACTTTGCATATTTCAGCTGTAGGCTATTGCAAAGACTGGCTACATGTTCACACTGCTTTTGGATAGCAACTGGGTGGCGGTAATCCTAAGCAACCAGCTGGGAGAAGAAGGAGCTCATCCCCAGCAAGTGCAGCCGCAGCTCTTCGTCGGACTCGATACTCTCAGCCCGAACCTGGAGCTCTGTATCTGTTCCAGCATCTGAGCTGCCTCGGAGCTTTGTCCCAATCGTATGCATGTTCTGTGAGCAATACATTTTTTAGACACAACACTTTGAATGGAGTATCCCATCATTTCTCCAAAATACATTCATCACCAGACACCGTAGGATTGTCATCTTGCAGGACAATTGTCAACTTCTCTGTCTGTGTCGACATCTTTCTTGGGCGGCCCGACCTGCAAAACCTCAACATTAAATCAACAATCAGCTCTGTTTGAAAACCCGGCAATTTGCTGAGTTGCACTTCATTGATTCTTTCTTCACCATACATTATGACTTTACCAAGGGGCTTATCTGGAAGCATTCCAGCACTCTTGATGTAAACACTGAGGAGGAATTGGTTAACCAGCCGACTTTTCACCGCAGTTTTTGCCTTTGCCTAAGCCACATCAAAGCTAGCACATGCTTCACACCCAAAAGCAGCTGACATTCAAACCCGACAAAATCAGAGCCTGGTAAAGATACAAGGGAAATACAAAAGAAACTGCTCAGTCTCTAGCAAGATGCTTTTCCCCAAACAGCGAACCTGCGATCGAACTTCCCTTGTTCAACTCTGACCATCCTGCAATTTCCGACTCCCAAAACTGCCAGGCAGCACTTGGGCCCAATGCACTTGCCCATCAGAAGCCAGGACCGACGCTGGGCCTGTTTGTCCAGTCCACCTGTTACAGTTCTCAGGTATTCATCCTGCACGTGCTTGCTCAGGGACCAAAAGATCTTCAAGAACTGTAGCAAAGAATTCTTCAGTACATCTAGCACTTTGTAGCAGTTTGCCCTGTGGCATCTGCATTTCTCTTGGGCTCTCAATCGGTCCAGCCGGAGGGAATCAGCTCCATGTTGCCCCCACCTTAGCGGTGTGAGGAGCCACTAAATGCTGAGGCCTGACTAATAGGCCTGCAAAGAGTCTGATAGGAAAATGTGATACCATATATCACCAAAAAGCATCAACTAATTGAGTAAAGAAACCGAACTCTGTCAGTCATCTTTGCTAGCAACCTTCGGTTGGTGCCGTTGTAGTTTGGACGCTTGCGTGCTGGCGCTCGAGATTCTGCGGCAGTCTTGCCGAACATTATTCCAGACGCTGTGTCCCGAAATGCCAGCAAGCCTTCCAAGGTAAACGCCACTGCTGCTACATCTCCCTTTCCTACATCTCCCTTTCCTGGTGTATCTCGCGGACCGGGATCAGAGTCAGGATCTGGCTGCCCCGATGTCACAGGACAGGACAGCTTGGAGATGTACCTCTTCCTAGCAGAAACCTCTTCTGCACTGGGCGTGCTGCTAGCACCCTGCTCCCTCCTAGCACTTGGCTGCCCAACCAAACTTCCAACTTCCGGCTGGTTGGTAGGACCAGGTGTTGCAGGAGGCTTTGCAGGTGACAAGGATTTAAGGAATGCTCGCCGCTTGTCTGACATGGCGTAGCAACAGCACTGCTCCAAAAACAAATCTTGTCAAGGGGTGTTGATGGATGATGACATGCCAAAAACAAATCCTGTCAAGCCATCCTTATCCCATTCATTCCCACCAACCATCCCAAACAGATTGAATTGTTCAACTGACCTTCCACAAAAATGCTGACTGTCACATGTTTGGTACCTCTGACCAAAAATGGCAGCCAAAAATGGGTCCAGTGTCACTGAACCAATGTCATCTTTCAAACCGTGAACAGCCAGGTTTGACATGTCCCTCAAACACTGGGAATCAGACCAGGCAACGCACTTGAGAAATTGGGAAGAGCACCATAACCTGGAGGTATTCATTTGTTGGACTTTCGATTGCACTGTACTCACTGCACGAGATGGCGGCCTGCCTGCGTCCTGTCGGTTTCCGCAAGGATCCGGGCCAAGTTGAGAAAAAGGCAAGCGGTCGAGCACTACAGCACTCAGTCAGGTGTTGGGGCTTGTGGTCCTAAAGATCTTAGGACCTGAATGTCAGCGGATGACACCTGAATACAAGCAAATCTCCTTATTTATATATATTACATTTGGCTGTGGGTCAACATTCACCCGTAGCCCTGGTTGACCGCGGATCAAATGAACAGATTCCTCGATCTTCGGGATGTCAACATATGTCAACCCACCCGGATCCGGGCCAGGTACCATGACCCACAGCCATACAGTAAGTAAGAATTCAGCTGATGCATCCCATCGTGGTCATGCAGGCTCCAAGGAGCCGTGGGTTTGGAAACTCTGGAGAGAAGGAATGAAACGGGCGACAATTTCAACAGAATCGCCAGATGAAATACATTCCGACTCACTAACATGAATGTGGAAAAAAACCTGTTCGTAAAGGAAAGTAGTCTTCCAAGGGACCATTTTGCACTTCCATGCTAGTGAGTCAGAGTAGGTCTGAATAGATGGAAATGACAGATTCTGTAGATTCTTATTGGAGTTTGATTGTGCCCTGGCAGCCCACAAAACCACAATAGAAAAGTGCTGCATCATTCATATGAGCATCTCACCATATGATGAAGAACTGTGACAGGCAGCCTCAAACAGACTCGGACCTGAAACCACTAGGAAGAAAGCCCCCCAAACAAAACCGAAAATCTCGAGTAGTCTTATCCTGTCAGAACTCCTTAGCTCTCTTCAATCCACATCTACAGGCTGAAGATCAGATCTTCCTGGCTCTCTTGAACCCTGAACTCTCTTCTATCCACAACCAGCTCCTTGCCCGGCGCAGATTCGACGCTCCGCGCACGCATGAGCGGCACGGCACCGCACATGCACCGCGTCTGGGTGTGCTCTTTTTGGGGCACAGCGGTCACGGCGTAGTGCCCCAAGGGTCAGTCATTGGCAGCCTGGGCAGGACTGAGTTCTGCGAACGGAGCAAGGATGCTACGAACGGAGCAAAGCGCATGGTTCCTTGGGGATTTGGTGTGCCAAACGCGACCAGATTTGCTGGGGGCGGCCGAAAGGGAGCTCTCAAACAGCCAGGCAGGCGCCAAAGCGCCGGGCCATGGATTTCGGCGCGCCGGGCGCCAGGCGCCGGGCGCCATCGACATGTTCACGGAGCGATCTCAGAGGCGCTTGGCTTGGCTTAGTTTCTTCAGATCGGCCGAAGGGCACGGCACAGACCTCTGCTGTTGGGCTTGGCTCATCCTGCGCTCGACTCCACGCTTCCGAAGGTTCAACAAGAATCAAAGCAAATCAAGCAGTGCATAGAAACGTACCCTGTACCATCCTGTCTGGGTGTGTTTGGGTGTCGATCCTGAAGTGTAGTCCAGCCAAGATACCCAGAGTCCGGGTGGTCCTGGTATGAATTCGGTGAGTGCGGGTGAGTCCCAGCCAGGTCTTTCGACACACACCGTGACCGTTCGGCAGGTCGGACGGAGTCCGGCTTGGGCCGGTTTGGACGCCGGCACTCAGGAGTGCTGACGTCTTGAGAACTGGAAAGGTCCAGCTGCCCAGCTGAAGAAGTGGAAGGCTGATTCAACTGAGGTGATTCGGGGTGACCAAAAACCACCAGGCTTGGAGGATGCTGGTATGAGGATGTGTTTGAGTACCCCCAACCATCGTCATGCGCTTTTCATACGGAAAAGAGGTCAAAACCTGGAATCTTATGCAGCCCTCAAGTCGATGCCAGGCCCTGGCTGTAGAGGCCCAAAGATGAATCTACAAGAGTCCAGAGAGTCCAGTCGACCATTTTCAGAATGGTCTTTAGACGATCCGAGTGACCCAGAGTTTCCTGAACACCTCAAACCTTCGCACCCCAAATCGTCCAGCAGGTGGTTGGTGGACACCCCTTAAACTCCCCCTCAATCTCCGAGGCTAGTCCTAGTCCACCTCCGTTCGGAGGGTCCTCGACAGACGAGACGAGACTTCCCACAACGACCTGTGGATCTGATCTCCGACCTTCAGCAGTCCCGGAGACGGTCCAGACCGAAGCGGTCGCACAGCAGTCGAAGCACCAACCGACGTCTCCAACAGAAGGGGAGGAGCAAAGAGAAGGGTCCGTTGTCCCATTTGTGTCTCAAAATGGTTGGGCCCCATGGTCATCCCTTGTCCACGCTTTTCAAGATGTATGATGAAACTTGAATATGAGCTTCCGGACCTCGTGCTTGTCGAGGGGGGCCTCTTCACAAATTGCCAGAAACAACTCACGCATGCCATGCTCACCAAGAAATACGCCTCTCAGGCCTGGCTAGTCAGTCCACATGGCGATTTCCGCGACCTCCACTGGAAGGTCAATAAAAATCCTTCTCATCACGCGGCGTGTGCCAACGCAATCGACCATGCAGCGGACCAACGCAATTCAACACAATCCAAAAGGCAGAAGTGGGGGGACAGGTCACTGCACATGTGGCAGCACGGAAAACGCACGTGCGGACGCAAGGCGGAAGGCAGGCGGAAGCGGAGCAGTGGTCAGCTTCTGGGATTCTTTTTGCTAGGCGCAGTCGAAGACGACCAGCTCTTTCATGGTTTTGTCCTTTCTTTCGAAGTTCCGAGCCTTTCCCCTGGAAAACAACAGGTGAATCATATTGATCCTGTTTATTGCGGAAACCAAACCATAAAGAAAGGTTGAAGAGTGTTGGGCAGGTTGTCCACTGACTAGGCAGGTTTGGGGAGGAGCTGTCGAGGTCATCTCCAGGGAACGTCTGGGACGAGTCCGGCATGGCTGTAGTGGTTCCCACGTGCGAACCGCTTTTCCCTCCTCTTTTGGTGACAAAGGTCGACCAGTTGACTAGTGGACCTTGAAGTCCATTGCTTTTGCCCACAAACTCCCATGTGAATGGTGGCCAAAACAGCCACCTCCTCACACAACCATGACCATCAGTCGACCTGCCCAGTCGACCTGCCTTCGCGTACAGGATCGTCATCAGAACTTCTTCCACCTGAAGCATGTTCAGTTAGCTTATTGTTTCTAATAGCTTCTTGTTACTACTAGTAAGGCACGTGTTACTACTAGCGTGGCACTTGTTACTAGTAAGCTCTGGAATATGTTCAGCTCTCGTGCTGATGAAAGGAACCCTGGCCCACCACTCACATCGGTGAAGGCCCCATACACCATGTGATGGGGAGGCCTGGTCAAGTGCTGAAGGCTCTGATGCGTGGAGAACGACAAACCTGAAGCCTTACACTCCATGAAAGAATCACCCTAGCCTTCCAAGACCGCTTTAAACAGGGTTGACCTGCTTTTCAAGTGTGTAAGTTCCAATCGCTAAGACGATCTCGTTGTGTGGCTCCGGTTCAGCACCTGAAGAAGAAGAAGAAGAAGGAGGTGAGCTTCGGAGCTTCGCGAGCTTTTCCCGAACGCGTTTCGCGCGCCGATCCGCCTCGTCCACGAAAAAAAAGGAAACAATGTCATCCAGGCAGCACGCTCAGCTGTATTTCACGGCCTCGCGGGGCGCTCTTGAGGCAGGGTTTCGAGGATTCCATTGATTGAATGGGTGTTTCATCCCAAACAACCAATATTAGACTGTATATATTATATAACTATACCTAAGACTCCAAGTCCGGGCCCAACACCCAGGGGTCGGACTGGACCACCGATCTTTGTGGTTTGGGGAGAGTCTGGACCCGTTTCCGCCTTCACATTTGAGGTCCCGGATTCTTTGGACTAGTAGCGAACCTCGCTCCCTTCGCTTGTACGGCCAGCCCCGGAGCGAAGCCGTCCGATCGCGAACCGGACTCGGGACTCGATGCCACGTTCGCCCCGTTCATAGCGAACATTGTTATAAATCTGCTGGCCGAACCGTTCCCAAACGCTACGAGTTTGATTTGCTGCTTGAAACATCGAAGCAAACGAGCTCCTCTCCAGAGGGCCAGTCATGACTCGTTTCACTCGTTCCCTAGGGATCCGGATAAGTACCTTCTCAGAAGGTGGACAGTGTCGAACACATCACCTTCTCAGACTATGTGGATCCCTGGGATTGGAAGACCCCGTGTGGTCCATATGACGGTGTGTTTCGGGTCCGGACCCCTGAAACGGTGGAGGTCCGGTCCGACCCCTGGCCATGGAAGGCCCGTTCGGATTCTTAAGGCAGGTGATACAAAATAGTCACGGTTGGAAGTTCTGGGAGAGGTTGAACCATTGACCATCGACATACAGCTAGCAGCTAAAACCCACACACTCACAGCCGGTCTCCAGAGGGTTCGGGATCACGCCCGGGAACGACTTCAGACATCCCCGACTCTTAATCGATGTCAAAGGAACCTCATTGGAACCGCTTAAACATCGATTGAAACCTAAAAAGCTTAAACATCGAAAGCCCCCTGGGTCCGGGTCCACTTCAGCCCTGCAGGTATCAGCATCCGTTGAAAGGAAGTGACCCTTCGAGGGAAGCGACCGAGAAGCCAATCGATGATGATCCACCCTCTCTTCAGAGAAGACGAATACAGTAGAGGTACACCAGTATGTCCTTCTGGAAGCCCTTCGATATAGCTTCCAATTGATATAGTGGATTGAGAGTAGATGGCACAGACTCCAAGAGGTGGTTTATATGAACCCCCATGTAAAGGACATCTTGAGGTCTGTGCCATCTACTCTGAAACCACTGTACCATAGAAAGCTACTCCCCGGAATACTCCTGGAAATGCATGGATTCTCTGCAGCTGTCTCAAGTGTCCCAGCAGGGTTTGCACTGGGGGTCGGTGCTACCCGGCGGGTGAACTCCTCTGGTGGGCTGACCACAACTATAGGTCTGGTGATGACCTTTGACCACCTGGTTGGTCGATTCGAAGGGTCAGGGGATATGAACGGAAAGTGTCCAACTGGTAGCCTCCCTGATGTTTTGTTCAGGAAGTGAAAGACCGTGTGTTTGTAGAGGAAATGGTCATCCAAGGGTCCATGCCATCCACTTCCACTCATGAAATACATGCATGAATTCATGCATTTCCCACATCGGGAAGTCCCTCTCCCACTTGAAATGAGTAGTAATGAGTACTGAGTACAGTATCACTTACTGACTGAACCCTCCACACTCTTGAACTTGGGGACCTCCTAGCAATTGACCTTCACATCTTGGGTCAACTCATTTGAGGGATCGACCAAAATTTACCAAACATTCCTCTACCAGCACCCTCACTGACAGGTCACCATCTGCCACTTTAATCTAAAAGCCACCGGAGACCTTTTTCGAGGAAAGGGTGCTGGTACAGGACGTGGCCAGAATCTTCCAAGTCCGGTGGCTTCTTGGACACTCCCAACCCTAACCTCTTTACGAGGCTCTTTAAACTTTATAGCCCCCCGAATAGAGTCGGGTCCTGGGAAAGGTGAGTCTTCTCCCCAAGACCCATCTTTCCATCGTCCCCTCTCCATCTTTCCAGCGCATTCCGACCAACCTTCGTCCGTCCACTCCCGCGTCGCGGAGAGGACCCGCGGCCGCTTCCCGCAGCGTCCCGCGTGGCGGAACCCGCTCGGCTCCCGGACCACCTTTTCGTGCATCAGACTGGCACCATGCCTTTGTCGACCCGTGACCACATGACGGATGACTTGGTCAAAGTACCAGCACCCTCCAACAGGTGGTTTTTGGACACCTCAAGTCACCTCTAAAAGGCAATGTATAGACACCTCTTGGAAGGTCCTGGTAAGTGATGGTGGAGATTTGGACCATGTAAACATCAGCCTGAAATCCCAAGCACTTGTTCCTTGAGTGGGGTGGGTCATATATACATTCGAAGATATCTATATAGATATCTAATATCTTAAGATGCGTTTCCAGAACTTCCGCTGCGAGTCATATCCAAGCTGCTCGTCGTAGTCCTCAATTGACATCCAGAGGTCCTCCGCAAAGCAAGTTCAAGCGGAATCTCATGAAAGCTGCTTTGGTGGAAGACTTGGTCCAAATAACAGGCAGGATTCCTTGAACCATCACCAGCCGGATGGCAAGTCCTCTGCATGGTCAACCAACCCGGCCACTCTGATAGTTCGTTGGCTCCGGTCAGTTTGTTAAACAAACAAACAAGAAGAGAAAACATTGTTTCTACTAGCTTCTTGTTCCTAGTAGTAAGGCACTTGTTATTAGTAGCGATGCACTTGTTCCTAGTAACGAACATTGTTTCTATAAGCCCTCAAAAACCCGGAGAGGCTCCAGAATCTAGATCGCAATACTCAGCATCTCAACACCAAGACACATGAAGGTGGGTGAAATGGCACAGACAAGAAAAAGGGCCCCGAAAAGGGGAGTCCCCGTCCTCTCCTTCCTGCCCAAGGTAGAAGGCTCAAAAGGATGCATACTCTTTGAAGAAATCAATTTGGGCTTCAACTCTCAATCAATCAGCATCAATCCGCTGTGCTTTGTCAATTAAGGAGCCAGGAAATAGTTTCTTTTCTCAGGAAGGGGGCCATCCCTTCTCCGCTGAGCCGGGTGTGCGATTTGGAGCGATGGTGACCGGTCCAACGACACCAGATCCAACGACACCGGTCCAAGCGCAGTCAGCATGAGTTTACACTCTGACTGACTCACATCACATGGAAGAGGAAGACTACTGGTTCCGAAGAGAAGACTACCAGGAGTCAAGTGGTGTTTAGTCCCCAAGTGAGTGGATAATGGGCACCCCTAACCTCCATGGATCGCACCCCTTTGTGACTGCTGGTACTTTCCTTTTACGAACAGGGTGTTTTCCATGTTAGTGAGTCGGAGTGTACATCTACTTCACCTGCCATGGAGTTTGGGGTTTCGTTCCATCCAGCAGGTTCCATCCATCGCCGTGGTATGCAGATGGAATTCCAAGGGAGGTGAAGTGACCGTAAATAGGACCCGTCACCTGGGGTACCCGGCTGGACTAGTCGAACTAGGGTCCTTCAACCTGGAATTGAAACCGGAACGTTCTATCGAACATGCGACGGTGGCTGAACATCCACAGGTCCCAGTCATTTTCGCGACCCACGCAGCGACGGAGCGCGTCGTCTCCCAGGTGTGTGGGGCTCCTCTTGCATCTCTCGCAAGCTGGCGAAGACTTGGCCACCCGTCCAGACAGCACCTTGGAGCTGAACATTCAAAACAAGCATCGCTACGACTCGAACGGAGCGATCGGACGCTACGAACGGGGCTCCTGGCCGTATTACAGGAATAAACAGCTACTAGGGGCTCCTGGAAGGGGAGGAGTAGGCTCCAAACGGACGGAGGGGCCGCGCGGACCAACATGTGGCATGGGGCGTCGTCGTCTGCACCAACGCACGCGCAGGTTGGGTCAGGTTCCTTGGAAAAAACCACCATGTGTGTGTTTTGCAATGGTTTTGCCAAACATGCTGCTCAACAGACATGGTGTTGTTTGTACGTTGCTGGCCAAGGTACCCCCATGGCCCCAAGGTGCGAGTGATGCAGCCTGAGTTGCCTTGCATTATGGTCATGTCGTTTGTTTTCTAGTTATGTTTCTGGTCAAAGCAACAACCACCGCAACAACCACAAGTCTCACCTCTTTGCCCCCCTGAACCCGCTGCTGGCCCGCTTGTTAGGCGACTGCGCCCTTGAATAGAGTGGAGCCACCTTTTTCGAAGTCCTCCTCCTAGAGCCACTTCCATCTTCTTCCAGTTCAGGTTCTGTGCCATCTTCTAACCTCTTTCCATGTGGGGTTGAAATGTCAACAGTCTACACTTCCTGAAATCATCATGCTTTCGTGGAAAACCACCACCTGTTTGGCATTGTTTGGTCTTCAGATTTCATGGTTGTCTGTATGTGGGGCCACTGCATCCACGCGAGTACGCATGGATCCTTTGTTTTGCGAGTGTACATGCTATCCAGGACAACCCCCTGAAGAAGGGAAATAGATCGCAGTTGAATCATTTTCGCTTGGGAGGGACATATATACCGATCAATTGGTCTGGACTGATCAACCACCTGACCTGATCAGGTCAACGGTCTGGCCTGGAGGCCGAGTGTTTTCTCACACACGCACCGCGCGGCACCACCCTCCCAGAGGCCGGGGAACTGATCTGATCTTTGCTCTTGAGCACCCGGATGTCGCACTGCGCCGCCGCCGGCGCGTAGTTCTTCAGCTCCTTGGTGAGACGTTCACCTCAGCAGCCCGGTTCGACCTTCTTAGGGGGGAGACCACCAAACACAAACACACACCAGGGCCCCTAAGGTCCAGACCAGGGGTGTGTAGCTGCGAGGTATCCAGGGGTATCAACCACCCGGTGGCCCGGGGGCACAGGTCGCACTTGGAAACTGGATCTCAACCACTTTCGGCCCAAAAACCTCCAAGGTTTCCGGACATGTCGAGTCAGACCATGTCAGACCGACCCTTTTTGCTTCGTCCACGGCGACGATTTTTTCGGGGTTAACGGTTGTTGTCTCAGTGTCAGTTTGGTGTTACCCTCTCCAAGAATCGAAGTGGAGTTCGCACTTCCTTCGTAGAGGAACACAGCCTTCCAAGGGGTCACGTTCCACTTCCATGTTTGTTGGATGGAGGGTCATGTTTGTCCTTGAAATGCTTCGCTGCGGTTCGATCTCGATCTCACGACCTGCCAAGTGACTAAATCCTGGGAACATGGTGCAACCTGGCAGAGCAAGGACAAAAAAACGATGGAAAAAGCAAATCCACCCTCAAAAACGAACATGGAATCTGAGAATTGACCCATGGTTTCGACTCTATCTGTTCCTCTACAACCCAGTGGTTTTGGGGTTCTGTGTGGTCCTCTGCAGGGGTGGTAGAAAGCTGCAAGCTGTGCATCTGCAAATCTTATGGACCGATTTGGATTGAGCGGTCCGGTCCGTGAACACCTCCAGAGTTGTCCCATGATCTTAGCTGAAGAACATCCTGTGAGAACTGAAGAACATCTGCTGAAAAAAACCTTCCGTTCACAGGTCACGACATTGTCAAACTGGAGTTGGGCATACAAAAAAAACACTCAAAGACAAGGACGAAGACCTCATGAAAGACTTGTTCACTGGAGTTGGTCATATCTAAAACACCACTCAATGACTCAATGATGTTTTTCAGGACCAGGTTTGGACGTCTGTCGGACTGGACCTGTAGGGGTTCGACATCTATGACAATGACCATGGTACCAACGTCGGCCCAGCGTCACCCTCCCAACGCCAATGGCCATGGCCAGAATCACCACCCGTCCAAGCCGGAGGGGGGCCCAAAATGGCCCAAAGCACCAAGACTTCAACGATGGTTGAGTGTCGGAAATTCCGATTCCTCTGGAAGAAAAAGTCAAACAAAAATCATCACTGCCCAGATGTATAACCTGAACTCGGCCCCGAATCCTCTGGAGAGAGAGAGGTCTGCGGTCTCAAACCCCTAGGTTTTGAGGGACCAGTCGCTGGACGGAAAAAAAACCACGGGGTACACGGGACCATCGGGCAGACCACCAGGCAGCACCAGATTCAACATGTCTGATCCAAAAGTTCAAGATTCCAAGAACAATGTCAGACCTGACACCCTAATTAAGGAGATGGCCATGAGGGAACCTGGAAACGCATCCGGCTGTGATATCAGTTAAGAAATTTTGGAGTTTGCCTGTCCTGCAGATGTCCAGTATGGAATCCAACTTTAGAAAAACTTACCCGCAAAAAAAAATCATTGAGAAACTGTCGTGATGCAGTATCATATATAGTGATATAGTTCATTCGATACACACGACCGGGCCACAAGAAATGCACACTTGCAAAAATTGCTCAAGTCTTATGCAAGAGATCTTTCAGAATGAACTGGCTCCGGAGTGAAACAGCCCCCAGGTCGATGTGAAGAGATCACACACTCTCTTCGTCCTCTTTGACGCCCTCGCGCACCCAAACCCACTCGCAAACGGCACCGATCGGAAGAGATCTCCCGAACCGAGCGCGGACGCAACGAGCATTTCTCCTTCCCATGGCCGGTCGCCTCCGGACAGGACCACATTTCCCAGAAGCGTCTTGCGGATGTCCACCTCACATCTGCTGATGCCTCACATCTGCGAAGACGGGTGTGTGTGTGTGTTTCTGCGCTCCAGGTTCATGCGCAGACGAAGGAACACGCTACACGCTGCTTGCTTGCGTCACTTGCAGGCTGTCGGCGTTCCAAAAGCACCAGCGAGGCTGGCAGGTGCAGCGAGGCTGGCAAGTGTCAGGTTTTGTTCGGGCCTTCAACACGTGCCTTTATGTTCTAAACAACATGAGCATAGTTTGAGAATATCACAGACACCCAGCACCCAGTGGATGATTTACTTAGGTTTGCAGGCCTTTCTCAAAATATAGTGATACTCGTTTACCGACTGGTACTGGTTTACCGGAACACACCCTGGGCATAGCAGATGTTCTGATGCGGTTTCTTGGCTTCCCAGACGTGAAGTTCCAAACATCAAAAATCATCTGAGCCCACCTGTGGACACCTGTAGACCTTGGGTTTATCCTGGACTTGCTAGTTCAAGACCTCCATTTGCAGACCTGCTAGTCCAAGACCTTCACTTATGACCGACCTCGTTCCGCCCGGTGGTTTTGGGAACACCCCTGATCCTCTAAGCTTAGAGGGACACCGGTCCTGGGATAAGTCGGTTAGTGATTAGCATCAGGTGAAGGTGACCAAGGGCACTGGTGATTGTCACCGAGATTCCGCGAGTATTCCGAAAGAACAAAAAAATAGACGCTGGCTCTCAGTCCATTTACAAAGTAAGTGGTGAGTGACCGAGGTTTATAGGTTGATCAGTGGAAGAGCTGCAGGCACATTTTGCAGATCAAGTGATTAACCGCCCACAACGTGCGTATGTGGTTCCAAGCACCGGCCGTCTTCTTCCGATTTGACAAGGTGCGGATAGTTTGAGACAACTGCACACTACCAGGGACCATCCTGGACCTGGGTGTCCAGCCACTGGACCTGGGTGTCCAGCCACTGGACCACCCTGCACTACTATCTGGCATCTCCAGACAGGCCCAGCAGACAGGATGGTCCAGGTATCCGCAATCCTCCTCTTCATTGGATGGGGGGGGTTCAAGCGTGGAGGTTTTGACGGTGTCCGAGCTGTTGGACGACAGAGTCCTTAAGGACCTCAGGGACATCTTCTACCCAAATAACGTCGACAAGCTGCAACGCCTTTGGGGACACCCCACTGAACAGGAACTCATAGAACAACAACATCTACCAGGACCCCCCCATGGGGTGGTTAATGGACACCCCGAATCACAGCTAAGGGGCTATCAATAGACACCCCGAACGGAGGGTCCTGGTACTGCTTGTCAGGGAAACTGAGGGAGTCGGTTCTGACCAACGATTGATTCGGGGTGATCCATGAATTTGTCCCAGACACGACCCATGGGAGTGCCATATTTGCCAATCACTTGGGGTGGTTGACTGGGGGTCCTCCTGGTGTTGGCTTATCCCCACATTCCCAACAACAGACCGCGGTTTTGGGGTCTCCAGAAGTCTCCTCTTAAAAGCGAAATCATCCCAGGCAGCCAAGGGGCTATCCCAAACCATTCCTGCAACTCCGGTGCACTCCTCAGCTGTGGGGAATTTGGAAGGAGAAAAACCACCTCCCGGAAACCTCCCAGGTGGGAGAACCCCCACCACATCCGCAACCAAAGGATCACAACATGCGCACTACGTGGCGCGCCCAGGAGTGGCCCCGGAGGAAAAGGCAAAAAGCTGTCATCCGCTGCTCCATGTTTCGGAGGAGTTCTTTCGAGGGGTATGAAGGGTTGGGAGGATCAAATTCCACATCCATGTCAGCCACTCAGAGGTCTAATCACCTGACTGATCATAAAGGAAGAGGTTTGGGATACTGTACCGGAGCATGCATCCTGGCACCCGCTTCTTTAGGACAGTGGTCTTGTCAGCGCCACACGTCCTTGAAGGCATCGTGGAACTCTCAAACTGAAAACCTCTCTGGAAACAGGCATCAAAGGCTTCTGGCAACTTCATCCGCTGAAGAAAAACATGAAACGTGTGTATTTCAATTGGGGAGGGGACCTCCCAACCAAAATGGACTGTCAGACTGTCAGACTGCAGTCGTTCCGAACCTTCCGAACGGGGGGGGTGAAATTCCGCCCGTTTCCACACGTCAGGACACGTCCGTCCGTCGGTCTTTTCTCCTTTTCCGACCGGGTGCCATGTCTTTCTTCGCCCAGCGGCAAGGCCCACAAGCGAGGGATTGAACAGCGCCTCGGGGCATTTCCAGCGCTCGTCTTGCAGCCTCGGCGTAGGCCCCGGCGGCGAACGGCCGTGGAGAAGCGCGGAGAGCCGGAGGACATGCTGACGAAGCTGAGCGAAAACAGCGAGCTTTGGAATGCCTTTGGAAAGAAGGGGGGTGGAAGAAACCCCGTATCCTGTAGGGCTTCTTAGGTGGATACGTGGTGGGGATCAATGACGCAATTCTAAGTATAGTAGTAAAGTGAGAAGCCCTTAATATGTTGTCACCCCACTTCCCCAGCTGGAACACACCTCAAAAGTACTTCCGCCACGGGCTGGAATCCATTCTTGGCCTTCTTGGCCTTCTGGGCTGGCAACCCCAAGCTGAGCTCGACCGGATCTACCGTTCCCGGCGAGCCAGGATGGGACAGGATGAACGGTCGACACCAAATACGGCCTGAGGCTCCATCCTTGGCCTAGAGGGTTCCTAGAGGTTTCCACTGTGCAACATGTCTGCCGAAGTGGGGCAGGTTTGATGGAGCAGACATGTTGCAGAGTTGGAAGATCTATACCCCCGGACCCCTTGGACCTCCTTCTCTGGTAGAAACCTCTTCATATAGGGGCGTTACTAATCAAATCAAGAGTCGAGATTCTATACGTTCAGAGGCAAACCAATTCAAGGTCACGAGTCACGAACTGCTTCGGTTTTGGGGGCATGTCAACCTGCCTTGCACCTCTTCTTAACTCAAAACTCATTCCCTTCACTCAAAGTCTTAAGATTCCTCGTAAGAAGGAAGCTTCCTTGGGAATCGTTTCACTGGGAATCGTTTCACCTGTAGCACGAAGCCTTTTTGGTCTTTCAAGCTTCTTAGTAATAACCATATACCTCTCAAAACTCTTAAAAATATTTGGTCGCTCCTCACTCAAGGGCCCGAGGGGCACCGCACCCCCTCAGTCTTTCAGGCTTTCCGCGCCCCTCGCGCCCCACCACCGCTTTCCCCCGGCCACGGAAGCGCGAACTCCGAGGCGCTGGAGCGTGGGCCCCGAGTTGGGCAGCGAGAAGTCGGCGAACTCCGCCACCCTCGGGGCGGCCGACCGGCGGAGGCGAAGACTGGGCGGCTCTATGGTTTGGTCGAATTCATACATACACTAGAAGCATCCAGGCCCGTTCCGAACCGCACCGCAACGCATGGGGGTCGGGTTGGTGCAGAGGGGTCTCTGATTTCCCCAAAGATCGGTTTTTCAAAGGTCCAATTCCTGCGGTGTTGGGCCCGGACTCGGATTCGGAGGGTGGAACGGCTTTCGGATTGGTGGGTTTTTTTTCCGACCCTGGAGAGGATTGGATCAGATTTGGACTCCTCCACTCCAATGGCATGGTCTTTACATGTTAAAAGAACGTGGCAGATCTGAATCGCATGTCAGAAGTAGATCTTCACATGTCAGAGTCACAGATTAGGAACTGGTCCAGAGAGGTTGCTCACTTGGAGGATCTTCAGTTGGGGATTTGTGGCGCAGCGCGCCCCAAGGATCAGGGTAGCAAAGGATGGAGGTGTCCAGGGCCCTTTCGGCCGGTGGAGGTGAAGTCATCCGGCTGGCTCATTGTTGGCTCATACGGTCAAAACTGAATGTGAACGATCTGGTCACCCTCCCATTCCCGGTGAGGTCCCTTAGTCTTACCATGTCTAACCATGTCTTAGTTTGTTCATCACAAAACGATATACGCAAACACACCCAGCCAGGTTCAAAGCAAACCACAGCTACTGCCGTCAAGAGTTCCCAATTTGTTCTGCTTCCCAATTTCCAGAAACATCGCCACAAGAACAGTCCATCTCCGACTCAGGAGGGAAAGTGACTCGCTGGAGGGATCCTGGGCGATGTAACAAAGGTCTTCCTGGCGTGGCGGAGTTGGTCCGCGCGAAGCCAAGCCAATGGCAAGTTCGCCGAAGCTGCGGTAGGAGCACAGGAAAAAAGAGACATTCCAAGGACACCAAGAGGAGTCTGAAGTTGTTGTTCTCCAGTGGCCCAAAGGAAGTCTAAGAATCCAAGATTTGGGAACAGAGACATGCCTTCACAGGACCTTCACGTGATACTTGGGATGGTATGAAAGTCACTGGTCAAAGCGTACCAGGCGGGCCGCACTGGCAATCCCGCCATTGCTAGTACCTTCCTCAAGCAAAGAGAGATCTGTCATGCCTAGATCTTCCAAATGTGCGAAACGTCGGCCTTTGAGCTGAATTTATATATATATATAAAGGCAGAACTTCGGCACAGTTGGAAGAACTTCTGCTGGGTCTACTTTCCTTGGAACATGGAAGAGTATCTGTCCCAGAACCTCTGCATGAGGAGGGTTGCCCACGAAAAGCCAAGTATGGCACCCACTATGTACAATTGAATCCGTCTCACGATAAACGACCTCAAAAATGGATTGTCGTCGATATGTGTAACATGTTAGATAGTCTTATTATGTAGTAATTTCATACATGATGTACATACTAACATTACATCAATACACGCCCCATTTCAGACCAAAACATCAAAAGAACTCGAGTCAAGG
The DNA here is from genome assembly GCA_963970005.1 of Durusdinium trenchii. Classification (NCBI taxonomy): domain Eukaryota; class Dinophyceae; order Suessiales; family Symbiodiniaceae; genus Durusdinium; species Durusdinium trenchii. The sequence goes on from CAXAMN010013224.1 coordinate 1,082,238, forward strand.
TACCGGGTACCCAGTTCTGCTCAACACGGAACCGTGTTTGATGAATCCATCGGTCGGGAACGCGGGGAGCGGTAGAACCCCCAGACGCTCCGCGATGGTATTCATGTTGGAGAAATGTCTCAACAACTGGGGCGATCCAAATGTCAACCCTCCGCCAGTCTGGCCCGGGCCTTCATTTGCCGTGCTGCGCACTGCTGTTCAGTGGTCGTCAAGCGGCACTTCCCCTGCGCGGAAAAAGCGGGCGAAAAACAACGTTTGACACGTGGAAACTGCGTCCTCTGTCCAGTTTGGCCGTTTTCCACGCCAAGTGCGTGCGTAAATCCAAGCCAAGAATTGGATTATAACATGAAAACTGTGATGTTCCTATGCCAGAACCCCTGAACCTCAAGGGTTTGGAGGAGATTGGGTCACAAATGGGGTTGTGAGTAGGGTCTCAAATGTTGAAGTCCAGAAACCATGGAAGAATCAAATATGTATACTATATACGCAGCAGAGCAAATCCTTGGTGTTTCAGATAAGCACTCGTCTTGACATGCCTTGTACCTTCCTCAAGCCTCAGCCAAGCATGCTTAGCAATCTTCATGGTGTTAAGTTTACAGTGATTTCAGAGTAGATGGCGCAAAAACCCCAGATTACTTTAGATGGGTGTCCATGGTTTACCATCTTTTGGAGACTCTGCCATCTACTCCGAAACCACTGAACCACTGTGTTGGGATCCTGGATCAAGAAGTGTTCGCTCCACCCGATGTTCGGTGGACCTACCGACCTGACCTACCATGACCACCCCGACGCTGGAGGAAGAACAGCGAGCCGTATGAGCCTCGATTTGACCAGTTCCAACGTCTCTTAATGCCCCTTCCGCCACACGGGCCCGTTCCGCCCGTTCCGTTCGGCGAAAAAGGGTGAAACACCGGGTCCGTCCGGGTCACGCCCTGCATTTGCGGTGGAGTTTCGGTTCCGAGCCCTGCCAGGGAGGGCCCGGACTCGGATTCTGGTGAGAAGTTCAATGGTTAGAACAAATGGTTTTGGGAGGCTGGGAGGCTGGGGGCAGAGAAGTTGAGCCGGGCGAAGAAAAGAACAAATGTTTCTGAGTCGCCTTGGAATGCGTGACTGGACATCTATCTGAGGTATGTTACCAGATTTTCCAGGCGAGGTGTTTCACCAACTTAGAGGAAGCATCATCTCAAGTCTCTCCTCTAGCCTTCCATTCAACCATCAGAAAAATTTTAAAAAATCATGACTTGAACATCTCTCCTTGTAACAACAGCGTGTCTTCTTCAGGACAAACACACATGTTCGAGCTGGCAGAGGAATCCCTCCATCCCCCTCCAACTTCACCTCCCTTCCCAACTTGCCGAGCTCGCGTGATCGCCAAGCATATATACCCCGCAGCTTCCAAACCTTTAAAAAAGGACGTGTCTAGATTGAAACATCGGGTTTTACAGACCATCCAAGCCCCAAAGCTGGATGCCCACTCCAAATGCGGCCTCCATCGCGAGGAGCTTGCACATCAAGGTGTTCAGCTCCCTCCCTGCCAGGTCTAGGCCTGAGGCGGTCCATCAAGCGTCGTGCCCCACAGTCGAGCGGCGGCAAGCCGTGGGTACCAAGAGAGGTAAGAACAGTGACCTGACCAAAAAAAGGGGCCGTCACCTGGGGTACCCAACTGGGATAGTCTTTTTCAGGTTCTTCAACCTCGGTATGTGGGTTGTTCCTTCTGGGAGGTGTGTTCCGTTGGGGTTTTCCCTGAACAAAACGGTCACATCACATCCAAAGCATCGCAGTGGCGCCGTCCTTTTTGGGATCATCGAATCGTAGCGCTCGAAAGCCTGCGGCACTACCGTTTTTGAGGTGCAACATGTTGGGTAAACGGGGGGGGTTAGCCCCGGACGCAACGCACCGAGGGTCAAAAAACCTTGTTTTTTACAGGTTAAAGTGGCTTTCCGGACACTCAACTTATCGTCTTGCAACTCATGAGTTGCAAGACGACAAGTTGAATGCATTTTGACGGACGTATTCACCGACCCGCCTGCTCCTTGTCCATGGCGCGAAAGGGATTTTCCACCTGCTAGGCATTAGTCTTGGTCCCAGTGGAGCCATTTCAGCTCAGTATACATGGCAGCTGGCGGACAAGTGTCTTGCACAGCTTCTCTATGTATCCAGACAGCCTCGAGCATTGCGTCCAACCCGGGATGTTGGCTGAACCACAACGCTGCGAGGCCTTCAACGTGCTGGCGTTGAGCTTCGCGTCGCAACGGCCAAGCAAACCCATTCTACGCAGTGATTTTTTCATCACTGCTGCCAAGCTTTCTGTACCTTGGTCTCCACCAACGACCGTAACTTTGCTCTGTTTCTCGAGCAGCATGGGTCCCAGACAAGCGGGTCGTCCAGCGAACGAATCGTGACCGAGCGAACCTACAAGGAACCGGGTGGACCAATGAAGTACGTAGACGATGTACGCGAGTCGTAACCAGGATGAAACTGACCCC
>CAXAMN010013224.1:1084823-1102700 GCA_963970005.1 Durusdinium trenchii
CCCCCCCCCCAACCCGAAAAAACCAGACCACATGTTACGGGCGGGGCTAACCCCCCCCGTTGACCCAACATGTTGCAGGAAACTCATACCAGCACCTTCAAAGGGGTCACCTGGCTGGAAGCCCCTACACTACCATCCCGGGATCTCCATTGGACACCCCTTTGAAGGTCCAGGTAGGTTGGTGATTCACATTGGTTGAACGAATGGGTCCTAGGGAGAGGATTCCCATGGACCACTGACTGCGGGTGTTTCATACCTGGATCTTCCAACGGCCTTTTCCATCTATCAAACCAGCCAAGCTCGGCAAACATGTTGCATAGTTGGAAGATCCAGGTACGGTCTGTTTGTTGATGTTTGGTCAGGTTTTGTTGATCTTTCCTCTTGCAATGACGTCTTTGGCCGTGTGGGTGACTGGGCCAACAAGGGCCCCCCCAAGAAGCACATGTTCCAATGATGTCCGACCGGAAGAGGGTCGATGCCAGGTGCATTGTTACCAATCCGAGTCCAGGCCCTCCACAGCAGGGCTTCTCCACCGAAACTCCACCGAGTTCCGAAACGGGCGAAAGGTCCGGACCCGGAGTTCCCAAACCCTATGTGTTGCGGAGTCTTGGCCCGGATTCTGAGGGGTATCAATCAAGGCCATAAACCTACCAAGGCCACTACCAAGGCCATCTACCAGCACCGGCCATCTGCCTGCCAGGTCACCACCTGCCACGTTTAAGTCTCCAAAACGCCCACTTTTGAGTCTAGGAGACCTGTAGAGTCAGGTGCTGATATGATGATCCATGATTCGCCGTTCCCCTTCCGTTCAAGGATATTTTGCATGGTTAACCTGGTCAACCTGTTTTTGTGGGATAGAACCGAACATCTTCCCCAGAATGAGCCAGTGCTAGAAAATGCAGGGCATTGTGGACCCACTGAAAACCTTTGTCCCATCATGATAGACGGCCTGCAGACGGCACTTCAGGGCCATTCTCCGACCTCAAGGAATATCTGCGACAAAAGAAATGAATCGTTCATGGTGGATGAGATCATAAACCTGGGATTCTGATGGGTACTATGTCAAGTACTATGTCAATATGCTTCATCCACAAAAAGGAATCGTTCACTCCACCCACCGGACCGCGTGCCGTGCCCAGGGGCGATTGATGCAGTGTGGGAGGCCATAGCCATCGTAAATCGGGACCTTGGGGCCGACCCACGTCTCGACCGAAGGATCGAGCGACCCACGGGAGTGAAGGTGGACGTAGGACGTAGGACGAAGTCTGGTTTTGAGGGTCAAGAGACGTTGTTTCCTCCAGCTCGGGCGAGAGTTCGTCTGAAGTCTGTTTGATCCATCCTTTCTTGTTCACCACCGCCTCGTGAAAAAAAAAGGAAACAACTCCAACCATCGACTTGCCTGTTACTTTGCTCACTTTCCACCCTAAGAATCCGAGTCCAGGCCCAAACCCAAGGTGTTTACCGCACGGGCCCGGAGTCGACCTGGCATGAACCTGCATTGACCTGGGGTGAACGACCTGATGTTTTACAGGTCGATCAGCGTCGCAGGTCGACACGACGCGACCGAAGCCCAGTCCCGCTGCTGGTCAGAAGTCCCCCTATCACTACAGGCACGGGATCTAAGGGCACGCCGATCCAGGGCACGTTCTCCAAACGTTTTCCAGTGCCAAACAGAGACAGTTCTGGATGGAACTCCCCAGTGCTGGCGCCACTTCCTATGTATATATAAAGGATCTCAAGCTGGTGCCATGCCAAGCGGTGTCTGATAAGAGTTGCTCCTTCATTTTAAATGATGAAGGGGTGTCCGGGTGTCCAAAAATGAACTCTTCCTGGTTAGGACGGTTAGGACTGGCTTTCTCCCACGCACACGGAGAAAGGGCAGTGCGAACCTCTGCCGAGCGACGCAGTGCGTCACGCCTTCGCCACTGTCCAAGACGAGGCCGGTGGTGCGTCCCTGGCCCAGCAAGGCCAAGACGCCCTGCGTGCGACGGTCGACCGACGTACGAGGAGCACCAGAAAAACCCCGCCCGGACACACGGCGCGCGGACACACGGCGGGGTGGCCGGGTGCAAGCCATGAAAGGTGCATAGACAGAACGGGCAGAGTCGGATCATGATTCCAAGTACATTCTCAAGTTGATGTTGAGGGTCTACTCCCAGCACCTCAAATCCTCAGCAAGTGAGGATTTGATGATCAACGGGCATCAGTTGCACCCTTGAACCGACCGAAACGACCTTCGGAGGGCATCAAGAGAAGCTATCGACCATGGCAAAAGTGACAGAAGTCGTACATTTCAACTCAGTTGGAAGTGGAGTCCCTGTTTTGTAAAGGAAAGCAGTCTTCCTTTCGTGGCCATGCTATCCATGTAGCCATTGGTTTTGTGTTCATCCGAGTGCAGACTGTTTCCATGTCGGGAGAGCAAACTAGGAGGGGAAGACGACTGTTTGAGTCCCCTGGAGGTGCGGGCGGTTTGCTTGGTCTCCTTTGTTTGGGGTTGAGGTCGGTGACCCCGATCTCCCTCATCGCCCGATGGACAGAAGGAAGAAATCCGGTTCGAGTTCTGAAAGAATGCACCCAGTCCATTCAAGAAAACAGTCTGAGTCTGTTGGAGCAATGTATTTAAATGATATCGGATGCAGCCCAGCTTTTCTGTGCAGTGGAATAGAAATGGACCCTCCTGGTGACAAGAGGTGTTTCCACCTGTCAGGGTCCAAACACCTGGGCCAGGAGGGTGCTGCCTATGGCATGGCATGGCTTCGGGGGTGCGGCCTGGATCGAGATGTTCAACGAAGGCACCTCAGAAGCGAATGGAGCACGAAGATGTCCCTGTACAAGCCCCTAGCTAGCAGCTAGCTCCCTGGCTCCCCCAGTCACCAGAAACAGTTCTAGGTGTTCCTGGATCGGTCCTGAATGATCCAGAAGATCCCAGACCGCCCCAGGTCTACAATCCCAATGTAATTCTGAAGATTCTCAAGAATCGATACGATTTCCTCTGTGGCTGTAGTCCAGCTAGGACACCCAGACAGCACAAACAGGATGGTCCTCCTTTTGCCTAGGCATCCACATACCCTCTGAGAAGGTGATTGGAGACACTGCTCTGTAGGTTTGGAGGGTCCAGTCGTACTGAACCTGAGAAGGTACGACAGGATCCCTATATGGCAATGGAGATCCTTTCCATATAGGAATGTGGCTGTTTTCGCGACTTCACCGAAACGGCTCCGAGAAAGGGGCTTCACCGACGCGGATGGTGAAAGCGGAGCACAAAACTTGGTCCGTCTTCACCCGGAACTCTGGCTTGGTCATGTGGGTGTGTCGTGGTTCAATGGTGGCTTCGCCACCGCCTTGGACACGGAGACCGCTTTAAGACCAGAAAAATGGCTGTTCCAATTGATTTGAAGCTGTGATACAAACTGTTGCAACTGCGTCAGTTCGGGGTCGCCAATGGACAACCCTATACACAAGGCCTCCAAACTGGAGTGTCCACAGGTCTGCTGTGAAACAAATTTCAGACACCACTGCCTCGTCATGATGCAAACCTGGACCTTCTGAACAGGAGAATCAGGTCCGAATCAACAGCAGGTCTTGGTCTGATAATTTGTCATCGGTCCCAAAGGCTTAAAAACCCGGTCTTCGTCACTCAAATCGGAATCTGGAGGGTCGCCCCGGGGTCCATCACCTGGAAAGTCCGAGCCTGACCCTGCCTGACCCCGGTATATGGGATGTCATGCAACTTCTTGGGTCTAAGTCTCATCTTAACTGGTCTTCTTTCTTGTTTCTCCGTTCGCTCCTCCGCGTTCCGTCTTTTGCGTCCTGACCGAGCGAACCGCCGCGGAACCGTCCTCCGTGACCGCCGCTCATAAGCCGCTCTCGCCCAGGCACACCGAAGGTCTCGAACATCACCTGAGCACCGTGTGGGTCTCGACCGAGTGACGAACGGCGCGCGCGCCAGGCCCGGCTGCGTGCCTGAAATAAACGGTTGATTGGCGCAGTTGGATGGTAGAGTCATCTCAGATGACATGTCATCTCAGCAGACGAAGAACTTAAACATGGATTCAAAAAGAGAAAGGATTCTCCCGTGTTGCGATTGCGAAGAACACACTTCTATAAGCCACTTCAGGCGTGTTTCAACGGGCGTTTCGGCGAGAAATCCAGCGCCGACACAGATTGCACAGGCGGTGGAAATCAATCCAGCGGCCTCCACCATCTTCTCCCGCTTGGCCGTGGGGTTGTAGGGAGGCTCCGTGAGGAGCACAGGAAAGCGCTCTTGGTCCACCTGCGAAACGCGAGCTCGCGAGCTGCACGCTGCGTGGTGTTGTTGTGTTGTGTCCCCAGAGTCGGTCGGAATGGAATCGAAAGACCATGGTGATAACCTGTCTATATGTGTTCCTGTCAGATTCCCAGACACTGTCCGTCTATTGTCAGTTCTGGGAAGATAAAAATCATGATCAAAACCGTCCAAACGGAAGTTCTGGGAAGGAAAAACACACGCGAAATCTTCAAGGATTGCTCGATGTCAAGATTCCGATTGAAGCGCTTTTTGGCGACACGTTTGAGCACGCCTTCTTTGACGGTCACCCGTCGGCATCCAAGGACCCCAAATCGATTCACCCAAGAAGATGGTCGACGAAAAGAGGTGAGATAGACATGCAAACATGACCAACATCTATCTATATACCACCTACGACCGGGATCTACAGGGTGAAGACCTGGGTGAAGACCTGGTAGATCTGTGTCCTTTCTTGGCCGAACTTCTCCCACCGCTGAAGAGCCGTCCTTCTAATCACGAACGGAACACAGTGGAACAGCTGGCACTCTCCCACACTCGACACCATCCACACCAAAGCAGACCTCCACACGAAGCAGGCAGTGGTGCCCAAATAGATAGAAAATGACACTGGCACGGTGTCCAAGACATTCTTAGTGCAGATGTACTTTTCTATCTCATTTGGAGGTCTATAGTCAGTTAAACTCCAACTGGACCGTCAACCTGTTAAACAAACCCGTTGAATCTGGAAGATTCAGGGCCCAAAAATTGCCCAATCAGCTGGATGGAGCAAACCTGATGGGTGGAGCATGGATGGAGCATTTTTCAGGAGAAACACCTATAGTTTGGCCCGTTTGGCAGTCTTCAACCACCTTTCTTTTTGGCGGACATCCCAACATTCATCCGAAAAGTTGTCTTCACCCCAACATGGACCTCTCCCCAAACATCGCGCCCTTTCTCAATCGCAAGACGGGAACGCCTTCAGTTTCTCCTCAAAGATGTAGGTCCACATCCGCTCCATGTCTTCCTGAAAACCCGCGGCCCGCGGCCTCGCCCCGAAAACCTGCGGCCCGAACTCGGGTCGATCCATGTCTTCCCACCGAGAAGTCGCGTGCGGAGTCAATGCTTTTTGTCAAACCGGTGCTGGGGCGGAGCACGGCGCAGCACATGGAGAAGGTGCGGGTCGGGCACCTGACCCCGCATGGAAAAGAATGGAAATGAAAACAAACACACATAAAACCATATAAAACCGGGAGTTTCAAATGGGTGCGATCCATGGAGGAAGTCGGGGTGCCCAATTACCCACTCACTGGATGGGACTAAACATCTTGTGACCCCTGGAAGTGATGTTGAAAAGATATGTGCATCTTATTGATAGTCACGGTTTGAGATAGCGAGGCCTGCTCCCTCGCGTGCCCCTTCCTCCGATCTGGGCGGATGACTCGCGGCCAGTCTGCTGGATCCGTGCAACATCACGTGGTTTTACGTGTACCAGGGCCGGTCTCCAGGGGTGTCTGCTATAGCTCAGAGGTATCCAGGGGTATCCATTAACCACCCTGTGGGGTAGAGGGGGCCCGGAGAGGACATGTGCAACTTCATGGTTCTGAAGTTGCACGCTCGTGCGCTCGTGCCAAAGCATGATGGTTTCGGTGATGGTTTCGGTTGGATCCCTTGGGTCTCTTGGGTCCCTTGGGTTCCTTGGGTCCCTTTGAGGCAGTTTTTGGTCCCTTGGGTCTTTCAAGATTCTTGTGTCTCTGAGAAGCTTGGACATGCCAAACCTCATGTCTGGCTGTCAAAATCAACTGATTCTGGTTGGTTGCAACGTGCCGCAAGGGTGCCTGTGTTTAACTCTTGCAGATCCGTCCCGGATCCATGATGGGCGGCAAAAACCATCTGTCACAACAAGTGGGAGACATACAGAAAGCTAAAGAAAGGCTCTTCCAACACTCCATCTTGATGCGACTCCACCACCCCCACCCATTCTCCAAGATTCAAAAGACTCGATCTCCCCGTTCTCCATGGGATAGCTGATGGCCAACTGGCGAGCTTGATGTCTTTCGGTTGAGGCCAGGCGTAAACAACTTGGAGCAGTTAGGATCAAAAGTATCCAGTAAGGCAACAATAGACACGGAGGATTGGCCGGACAGGAAGCATTCACAACAGACTCCGCACTCTGCGTTCAATGCCTGACACAGTCGAGAGAAACGAACCTTGTTTCCAAGGGCGTTGAAAGCTCTATCTCCACCGTCTTGCAAGGCGTTTGTCAAGACTTTTGCCAAGAATAATGCGTGGGCATGGATGCAAGGATGTTGGCTTTTCATACCTCGGGCTGGCATCTTCAGAAAAGAAAAAACCAAGGTTGTGTCCGAGGACCATGCAAGGGGTGTTCAATGGTCAACCGTTTCACGCTTTTGATGACCATTGCCTGCTAGCATGAGTATTGACCAAGGTGGCGTTTAGTTTCAGTCAAGCATCCCAAATATGCAATGGAGAGAGGTAGACCGAGAGGATGCTTTAGATCAATAGAGGGACAAACGAAGGAATAGGAGAGATGAGCGCATGGATCAATGTTCGGAAACCACAGATGGATGGAGCTTGAATATGTTTCCTTTGATTTCACATCTCAATTGTCTTGGGTGTTTGGATTGTTCCAGGATCATTAATGCAGCTGTATCGTAAATCGCGCAGCCAAGAAGTGCAACGAGGGAGACACAGACTACCCAGTGTCTGCCAAGGACCCTGAACAAAAAAACATGAACCGGTCACTGGGGACAAGAGGAGTACTCCACCAGCACAATTCATGTCCGAAAGCCTTGCTCTGCAGCTGAGGGCTGATCTGGTCTCCGAAGTAGAAGTCCTGCACGGGTGGCTTTGACCAGGAATCCGTCCGCTTTGGTGGACCATTCCAGAACTCGGATATACCTGGATCTTCCAACTCTGCAAAATGTCTCCCTTTTCCATCTATAAAAACCAGCCAAGCTCTTCAGAAGTTCTTGCAGGAAGATCCAGGCAGGGTGCACAGGCATTGACATACGGGGCTTGGTCAAAACCAAAGATCTTCCGGGACTGTCCGTTGGACCAGGCGGTCCCAGACAAGTCGACAGGTCGACATTTTGACGCGAGCACATGCGATTGTGCAGTGGGAAGATGTGTGGGGACCCAAATGAAATCCGGACGCATCCGGACCATCATCTTTTCACGTTGAATCCTCCTCCTCCAATCGACCCAAACCGTTCACCGGTTTCGGCCTCCGCGGCGGAGGAAGAAAAAGCGGGGAGATCCGGAGAGTCTGAGGTGTGGGATTTCGGCCTTTCACGGAGCGTGGGTCCATCAAACCACGAAACAATGACCCAAACCGTCTCTCCCACCGAAGTCTGCCAACTCGCGAACTGAAAAACAAAACCCTCGCACCTGCTCAGCAGGTGCCCTTCCACACTCTGTGGGGTACCGGAGGGTTGTACCAAACAGACACAGGAGCAGCTAAAACATGCAGCCAAGGAAACCAACAGAGTCACCGCCGCGGGCGCGCTGAAGCGCTCGCCGCAGGCGGAGGGACTCCTGAAGGGGGTGCCCCTTCTGCCGACTCCTCTCCTGGGCATGGCGTGGGCATGCCAGGAAGAGGAAGCTCTAGCATTTCCGATGGTCGAGGCGGATTTTAGGATAATCAAGATGTTTTACGCCCAGTTGACCCATTTGGTGGATTTCTATATATGCAATCTCCTGAAAACAACACTTAAAGTTCGATATAGATACGTGCTAAGTTGAAAAGACATGGTCCGACCATTTTCGTTCCACTTTCCATGTAGGCTTCTGGAAAGTATCACCTGTATGAAACATGCCTGGAATGAGTGGTGTCTTTCTTCTCACGTGAGAAAAGATTCATTACTCATTCCATGACATGCAGGTACTAGTTTTCCTGCTCTGCAGCTTTTACCTTCTCGAGTGCGGGAAGGTGCTTAACTAACCGAGGCTACATGGTGGGGTGGTGAGTCCCACCAGCTGAGCAAATCGAGAAGTGTACCAAGAAAAAAATGCATTTAGCGCGCGCTCTGCACTTTCATTTGACCTTGTAGAACAGGCTGGCAGAATGCGCGTCCGGTCTGTTGAACGCTACATTTCCCTGGGAAGTCCAAGAAGCCCAGTCCAAGAAGCCCAGCTCACCTTCTATCAAAATCCCAAGTGCTGCAAACGCCCAACCCCAAACGGCATCGTGCCCAAGTGAAGCGGCCAGCCGAACTTTCGGGGGGCCTCAAAGCAACTCTCCGAGCGCTTTTTTTCCGTAAGGAAAACCATCGGACTTTGCGACCTCTGACTCCGGAGCGGGACGATCCCGCTAAGAACGCATGAAGTGCCTCTCACTCTGACGAACGCCATCACATGGTTACGTGGATGGTGGATGGCCTGCTGGTAGAGGAAAGTAATGGAAAGTCGCCTTCCAGGGTACCATGTTCATCCGAGTTCCATTTCCGTGGATCCGTGAGTCAAAGGTTCACGCAGCGAACAACACCGTTCCCACCGTTCCCTCGATCTGCCAAATCGAGTTGTTCGACTTGCCCCCCCACTGACGCGGGGCAAACTGGGTCAAACGGGCATATCGTTGAGTGGGGCAAACCAGTTTCCCACAAAACAGATGAAAGTTTAGGGGCTGTACCCACCACACCTTTTCCGTTTTGGGACATACCGACCAGTTGAAGGGTTTGGGGTAGGACCTCCATGTATAATACCTCCACATGCCCTCCAAGCTGGAACGCCCTCCGCCCTTCATCTTCAGGCCTTCCAGACGTTTCGGGGACGGCCGATGATCTCAGGGAAAATGAATTGAGGCGTCTCCTCAGTTGAGAAGCCCACCTGGCAGAGCCACATGCCCTCACCCTCCACCAGGCCGGGTTCGCCCAACCAGGGTTCGGGTTCCTTGACCTGGCTGGAAAGAGGTGAAGGGGCAATCATGTAGACTCTTGAGGACTATCAAGAGTCTACATTGCTTACAGGTCACACAAAGATCATCGGTCGTTTCGACGCATCTGGCTCTGCCCGACTTCCTCACCCTGCTAGCTTGACATCCGCGGCTAGTCTATTCTGTGCATGTGGTCAACCAAGGTGTGTCCCCGCTTTTGACCGATCGCCATCTGGAAAAACTCATATATCCAAGCGATTGATCAGCTGTATGAAAGTTCTTCTCTTTTTTCTGTTTCAGTGCTTGAGCTCAGGGAGTTGTCGGCCTTGTCAGGCAACACGCCGGGAAAACATGGTGTCAAACGCAGATGGAGTACCTTGAATCAAGTGCATTTGATTGGTTTCATCATGTTCCGTCCCAGCTTCACAAATTGGAGGCCCCGCCGCCCAAAGCATTCTGAAACCCGGCCACATCGGGCCTTACAAAGGCCGGAGCCATTGTCAATTATGATCACCGTGTCCTGGCCGATGGAAGCTTTGATGTCCGGGGCTTTCGCGGCTGTTGGCCGTTTTCGGCACATGAAGAGAATGTGGCATGATCAGAGCAACCCCCCCGAAAGGAAACAACACGCTCACTGCCAGGCTGACTAGGGTGTTGTGACCGTTGTCTCAGCTTTGATTGGCAAGTTCGAAAAACAATTGCAAACATGCAACAAAAACTAAACAGGTCCTTTCTCCCTCCCCCAAGAATGCATCCAAGGGCCACCGGGCCACTGGTGCAGCTGCGGCATGAAACAAGAGATTTCAAGGGAGCGGTGCCGCAGCTGCCGCAGTGCCCTGGGCCCTCAAGTTCACCCCACAGTCTCCATCGCATCGGCTAGACCAAGACCAGAAAATGATGGAAATGAGGTGTCTCCAAAACAAATGTCTTCACCTGCAAATATTGCAAACAAAACGGTGGAAGGGGAAATCGACTTCTTGATCAACTGATATGGATGTCTTGTAATAGCTCAGCACCAGCCAATGGGTTTTAAGCAATTAGTTCTTTTGCCAGGGCGTCTGGCTCAGGTCTCCCTATTCCTATTCCTATCCCAGCCATCCCACTCTTTGAGACCTCTCTTCTACCACTGCTACCCTCCCAGCAATCTGGGCTGCGGCGTTCGCTCCGATACTCCCCACCACGGGTGCTGCGAAACCACTCCCCTGACTTCCATCGAGGACGACGATCGAACTGGGCACGAGCTGAGGCTCGCAAAGCTCGAGTCAGTGCGACTGGAGTCAAACGTCCCAGTAACTCGGGACATCGAGCCTTTCTGTCAGGACCATGAATTAAGTCAAAACCGATATCAATTCTTCAACCAGACCGAACAAACTGGTCAAACCAGTCTCGTTGGTTCTTTATATTCAACGGCCAAACTGCTCGAGCAACCGGAGCAACCTGGCACCGCTTCCGAGGGTCCGAGCTCCGACGTGCCGAGGTAAAACCCCCATTCGGTCGGCCAGGAGTGGGAAGTCGACGAAGGGTGAAACCTCCCAATCATCCGAAGGGTTTGGGAGCTTTTGGGTTAGAGGTGGTGTTCGTTTTTCTTGTTCTCGAAGTGCTTTTTTCCACGCTTTCGATATTCTTTGTTGAAGGTCGCTGCTCCCGATGTCCGAAAAAAGACTCACAAACATGTCCTGGCTCTGAAGAAACCAAGAGCCTCACAAACATGTCACTTGGGAGTGACTTCTTGAAAAGAAACAGTGCGCCTCCACCTCTATCAGTTCTTCTTCTTCACCTGCGGTGGAAAGCAGGGTTTGCATCGTTTTTTTCCATTTGGGTCATGGTGTGCAATCGACCGCGCCAGGGCATCGCTACGAACGGAGCAAACGGGTTTGGAAAAATCAGCGGTGGCGAAAACCCAGCCCTATAGGCCCTTTATAAGGGGCCTCTCTCTCTCTGGTGGCGGGGATGTCCGAGCGATCAAGAGTTCGAATGAGTTCACCAAATATAATCAAGGCACCGGGTAGGTTAAACAAAGAACGGATTAAGAATAATATGAAAACATGTTCAATAGACGTTCAGTTCCGTCTTCTTCTCAGTCTTGCCGTTTTTTCTGGTGGGTTTTTTCGGGGTCCTCCGCACTCCACTTTTTGGTGGTCCTGTTTGGAAGTGAAAAAGATCCAAGTGGCCAAGCGGGAAGATGCATCTTCACTTTTGGGAATGATGAGTTTTTTTGGCTAGACATGATGATTCTACATGCAAAGAACCCAGTCCTGGACTCCAGTCCCAGAAAAAGAAGAAACCGTGCCTATGGCACCGCCGGTTCTTTTTTTGGGGGGGTTCGACTTATGGGATAATGAAGAACAAAAACCTGCACTTGACAGCCAAGACATGCCAAGACCCTCCGAATGCCTCGGTGCCCGACACATGAATTCCGCGCCCTTTGATCCAACTCTGTCAGGCGCTCTGTCAAGCGCCAAACCCGTGCACGAAAGCCCGCGCCGAATCGATCAACATGCAGAACCCGTGGATCTGACCGAACGGGAAGAAGATCCAGGGGGGGTCGGGGATCCAACCCAGCAGAAGTTCTGAAGAGCGAGCTTGCGCGTCCAAAAACCACGGACGGCTCGAAGCCCACGCCTTCTTGCCAGGCTTCAGCATCCTAGGGGGGCGAACCGGACTGGACATGATCTTCGTTCGTACCCGACTTCAAAATGGGACATGAATCTTAAGGACGCAAGTACTTGTACCCATTTTGCGAGGTACGAACTGAGACTCCAGGTACAAAATGTATTTTGGCATTCAAATGCCTTTCATTTCCAGTAAGAGTAAGAAGTACCCTGGATGAATCAGGGATGCAGCATGGATTTTTCCCCAGCCTCCATAATGATTTGGATTGGAGGGATTCCCATTTGATGAATCAAGCAATGCCCTTGAGCCCTTGTTGAGTTGTGCGACTTGTGCTTTGTGATCCCGTGAAATTCAGAAGTTGCACAAACACCATGTAATCAAACGCAACGCAGTTATGCTATATGCTTATGATGCGAAACCATTTCAACCCGAAGGCCTAAAAAAAATAACGATGAGGAAAAAGGCTGGCAAGTTCTGGTATTTGGACCCGCGAGCATGTTACCATCTGGTTCTTTGAGGCTCCAAGTCTCAGACTCAGCAACTGCAGCACACCAAGTCGGCCTGGTTTTAACTCGAAGCTATAGAGTCTAACTCTGGTGACCGTGGTTCCTTGCTTGAGCGCGTTTGCCTGCCTGTTTGGTTGATTCATGCGTCCAAACGGGCGTACAAACAAACGACCCTCGCCCATCGAGGTGTCCCACTTATTGGAGGGGGCAAGACTGGGATTTCAAGTTGGCTTTGATGGGTGAAAGTCTTTCGAAACACAGGGCTGTTCTGCTTCTGCTTCTGCTTCTACTACAGCAAGACCACCAAGACTCTTGGTCAGTGCATGTGAGTGAATACAGGAGACCTACAAGTAGCACCAAAGGTATACCTATACTGTTCACGGAACGCGTGACGCTCTGAAACCCTTCGATGGCCCCTCTCCTGCCATTCAGACTCCGCCCAAGCCTGACAAGGAGCGGGTGGGGTTCCACGTGGAACCATCGGTCGGGTCAGGCAGCGATCCAAGACATGTCGCGAGCACCGTGGCTCCCTTGCCGGAAGCTGTTCTTCTCTTTTTGTTTCTAAAACAGTGAGGGAATTTGAAGTAAACACCTTCCTGTCGCAAAAATCCACAAGTCACTGTGTTCTCTCTCTCTCTCTCTCTCCTTGACACCATCATTTGGGGAAAAGAAAGCTTCACCTAACATCGGATTTGACCAATCCCTCCAACAAGGCTATCCACGGATGGGGTAATGGCTTCCTGTCTTTTTGCTCTACCAAAGCAAACCCTAGGTGCGACGAGTCATCGCACCTCCTCCGCTGCACCAGTCTCTCCCATGGCGTTAAAACAACGAAACGGACTGCGAGTTCTTCCGGTTTGACCGGTTCTCCCGCCCGGTTCCAGGGAAAAAGCGGAATCGAAACCGCTGTTCGATCAACGAACAGACTTGTCGTTCGGGAGATCATGTTGAACTTCAGGAGAAATTGATGGAGATCGATGTGCCATGGTCTTTGGGAGGTCGGTGGGATTGGTCTTTTGGGCCTTGCAAAGACCGATTGGCTTCCTGTGTTTACATTGGAGTGAAGCGGTTCAAGCTACCTGGTACCTTTGTCATAGGTGTTCAAGTTCATGTCGTCGATGGGCGGTCTTTCGGAATATGAGAATACGAGCTGAAAGAAGGTCTGCAGCATCTGTCCATTCGATTGGAGAGGTTTTGATGTGCCTGGCACCTCATGGCACAAGCACTAGCACCTTAGAACTCACATCATCTGAGCATCCCGGTGCCTACCTGGCGGACGGGTCAGTGCCCTACGCGGAAAAAAGAAATGGTGGACTGATCGGTGTCATGACCTGCTGAGCCATGACCTGCTCAGATGAACCTGCTCGTCCTCGCAGCAATCAATAGGATGCGAAACCACTATCCCTGGGAGTCGAGTCGACCAACGTACCAAAACGGTCTGATCCAGTGATCCGAAAAGGAATTTCCTTTGCTTGGGTGGGCCCAAAAATCGTCTTTGGACTTCTAGGGACTACCCATTCACCCAATAATTAAGCACTGTCACTGTCTTCATCTTCATCTCATGACGATGTTGGCTGAAGTGGCAGCGAGGGCCGAGCGGTTTGGGTGAAAATGATGGCGATATAGAATAGTACCAACAGTCCGCCCTAGGATTCCAGTCCAACCAACCTTGATTTAGTGGCTTTGATACTGTTCTTTTCTACTGAACATCCATTGGTGTTCACACTATAAAACCACCCAGGACCTTCAGTCAGTGACCTGGAATCAGTGACCTGGAATGAGATCCAAAAGTCTGTTCGGTTACCCAAAGGCCGAGTTCGAGGTTACTCCTACATCACTCACAGCTTCGTTTGGTGTCCAGATCGATGATCGGCACGTGACTGAGCGCCACATGCACCATGTAACCTTTAAGATCCGCTTTAAGTGTCTGAGATGTTCGAACTGCTCACTTCTCCATCCATTCATCGAAATCCAAACTGCCCCGTTCGACACGGTCAATCCCTCAAGAACATGTCAAAGAACTTCGTGCCAAGAACATGTCTCGTTCCTCTTCGAGGCGACGAGTGCATCTGACACCATCTGACGCACCAAGTGGTCATCCTCGTCTCAGGTCCCATCCACGACTCCGAATCGGCGCCAGAGCGGCGCCCCGGACGCGTCTTCGGACGCACGGCCGGACGATGTTTTTCGATCGGCACAAGAGAAGGGGGGCTGATCGAGTTGCCTCCCATTTTGGGGGCAGAAGATGATGATATGGAGAACGAGAATGGATGAGTTTGTTGAGTCGTGTCGACGGGGCGGGGCGAGTCCGTGTCACAGAAACCACGGCTGTCCGTGAGGCTGGCGAGCTGGGAACTGCGGTCACAACCCTGAAAAGGCACGTCTGCGTGAGGGGGTGACCTGGTCGTCACAAGCCCTGACCGCACTGCGGTCGACGGTGAGCGTGAGCGCGCGTGGTGCTCGTGATGATCTCGGGGCACCCCCTTTTGCAGGGCGGCTGTGGGATGAACCCTGAGGACATGTGGTGGTATCGATACGTCTGATTAAGCAGGTCTTGCTGGATCGGCCAATTCCTCACCTGGTCTCTGGCTGTTCCATGTGCTTCAGGGTGATCTGTTTGTCCTCTTTTCACTGGGGTCCTCTATTCAGTGATGTCTCTTGGTGAGTGTAAGCCATGTCGGAAGAATCTCAACAAATTGAAACTGCTGGTCTCCCCTGAGAAAGGCTTCCTGTTGACCATTCATAAAAACGGTGAACCTGGCGTTGTAACATCCTCTGAGACCAGTGTACTTGCAAGGTTTTTGGGAGGCCCCCGCGTTGGCGCGGGAACGGATTCGTCGGGAGGTTCCCTTTTTTGGCTCGGTCCCCAAGGATCTGGGGGAGACCGTGTCAGTTGTGCCGCCTAGGGCAACAGGATGTCTTTTTTGGACTATCCCTCTTGGACTTGCGACTGGGAAATCTGTGACATCGCTGTCTCCACATCGGAAAGACTTGCCCCAATGGGGAAGATGGAGGCAAATCAACCACGATTGGTCTCTGAAAAGCTTTTCCAATTGGACCCAAATTTCATGGTAAAGACTGAAGCAACAATCCTTTAAAATGATCACACATATAGGTTTATATTAATATATGTTTTCTTTTATATGTGTGTGTAACCTTTGGAGTCACAAGGCTCCTTTTGGAGTCTTACCCTTTACAGCAGGGGACCAAGTCAGATACATCGTCGCCTGGTCAATGAAGCTGGCGACGTATCTGAGGATATGGAAATGGGACACCATTTCCACGTACCTGCTCCACTATTTTTAGGAAAACAGAAGGAAATGGTACTCGACACACTTGTGTGTCGGTGCCTTTCCTTCTGTTTTTCCTCTCTTCTACCCTACAGGTTTGCAGGGGTAGGCATCCAAACTTGTAATGTGGTCCTTCAACCTGAATTCTTTGGCCTCTACCCACTAGCATTGGCCTCTAACCTTGGCTGTCTTGTGTTTCTTGTGCTTCTTGTAGACTTGTGGCACTGGCCTCCAACCTGGTACTATGGCCTCGAACCCACTAGCGACGACCTCCAACCTTGCTGCTCTCTGTTATTGCTTGTGCATAGTACCTACCTACTAGCGATGGCCTCCAACCTTAGGTGTTGGCACCAACCTCCTTGCGATGGCCTCCAACCTCAAAGCGATGGCCTTTAACTTACTATTTGACCTCCTGGTATCTCAGGTTTTTTAACTCAGGCCGGCGTGTGGCAACCGCTTTCAAGTCAGTACGCATGTGAATAAGTGTGTCTCTCCTCGTGAGAGCCCAGGGTGAACCCGCAGAGTTAGTCTTTGTTGCTGCGCCCGGGACCAGAGTAGTCCGCAGCGGACAAAGTAGGCTTAGGCCAAAGTTATTTGCCAAGACTTGCCGAACTATTGAATTCTAAGCTGGCTTATGCCTCTACGTGACCGCAGCGGTCTGAGCAGCCAGCCATTTTGGCACGGCGTACGTGGCCGCAGCGGCCGAACGCGACCTTTGCCCCTTCCTCCTCCCCTCCCCTCCTCTCTCCCTTCTTTGTCATCTTGGGGTGTTCCTGAATGTAATACTCAGGTTCACCCCTCTCTCACTGGTGTGTCCCTGGACGCTTGTTCGTAGCTGGGAACACCTGCCCTTTTCCTTCCTCTTTTCTCCCTCTCTCTCCCTCTCTTTCTCTCTTTCTTTCCTTTCTTCACCTTCCTTCTTCCTTGGGTGTCCCTGGATGCTTTCGTCATAGCTGGGATCCCTTCGAAGGTGTGTCCTTGGACGCTTGTGTCGTAGCTGGGAGCACCTTAGTTTCCTCCTTTCTCTCCTTCTCTTTTCTTCCTCCCCTTCCCCCCCTCTTTCTTCGCGCGTGGCGTGCCTACAAGCAAACAAGGCTTCTGCAACAGGTTTCTCAATGAGGTTTGGCCTGTCATGGGTTTGTCCCCTTTCATTTGGTTCCCACTTCATCCTGCCTGGAAAGGGGGTTATGCGAAACACATGTGCACGCAAAAGAGACAGATGAAAATGAGAAAGACGAGACAGACAAAAAGTGTGTGTGGTTGCCGATGAAGAAAACCAAGTGAAGAGGGACAACCGATGAGCCGAACCTCATTGTAACAAACCTGGGCCACCTGAACCTCGTTGTAAGTAGAATACGCGTGCGTGTATGTGTACAAGCTAAGGTCCGGACGCAAGTGCCCGCAAGAGAAGGAAAGGATGAGGATGAAGAGACATGAAGACAGAAAGACATGAAAGAAAAGAAGGGAAGACGTTTGTGGGGGCCAATCCGGGAAGGATGGAGGCCACACATACCTCCTTTCGGGTGTGTGTGTGTAACCTTTGGAGTCACAAGGCTCCTTTTGGAGTGTTACCCTTTACAGCAGAGGACCAGGCCAGATACAGCGTCGCCTGGTCAATGAAGCTGGCGATGTATCTGAGGATATGGAAATGGGACGCCATTTCCACGTACCTGCTCCACTATTTTTAGGAAAACAGAAGGAAATGGTACTCGACACACTTGTGTGTCGGTGCCTTTCCTTCTGTTTTTCCTCTCTTCTACCCTATAGGTTTGCAGGTAGGCCTCCAAACTTGTAATGTCGTCCTTCAATCTGAATTCTTTGGCCTCCACCCACTAGCATTGGCCTCTAACCTTGGCTGTCTTGTGTTTCTTGTGCTTCTTGTAGACTTGTAGCACTGGCCTCCAACCTCCTCCAACCTTGCTGCTCGCTGTTACTTTTGTTTTGCTTGTGCGTAGTACCTACCACCTACTAGCGACGGCCTCCAACCTTAGGTGTTGGCCCCAACTTCCTTGCAATGGCCTCCAACCAAAAAAGCGATGGCCTTTGACATACTACTTGTCACTTTGTTTTGCTTGTGCCTACTACCTACCACCTACTAGCGATGGCCTCCAACCTTAGGTGTTGGCCCCAACCTCCTTGCGATGGCCTCCAACCTAAAAGCGATGGCCTTTAACTTACTATTTGTCCTCCTGGTATCTCAGGTGTTTTAACTCAGGCCGGCGTGTGGCAACCGCTTTCAAGTCAGTACGCATGTCAATAAGTGTGTGTGTGTCCACCCCTGGAAAAAGGGCTCCTTTCACCATTTCCATC
>CAXAMN010013224.1:1109122-1132478 GCA_963970005.1 Durusdinium trenchii
GGCCATCGCTCTTAGGTTGGAGGCCATTGCTTCTAGGTTGGAGGCCAACGCTTTTAGGTTGGAGGCCATTGCTTCTGGGTTGGAGGCCATTGGAGGCCATTGCTTCTAGGTTGGAGGCCCTCGCTATTAGGTTGGAGGCCATTGCTATCAGTTAAGTTTCCCTAAAATCTAGGAACCATGTCATTAGAGAGTCAATTTGCCCAGCAACCTGGTCTGGCGATCAGGCCATACAGGCCACAATCTACGGCCGACGTGTGTAGTCAAGCCATGAACAACCTGGCCAAATTTGTAGTCGATACATAGTGAGTCTCGCTGGTTTGGTTGTTGTTCGCAAAACCAAGTACTGTAAGGTATGTCTCAAAAGGCAGGATCCACTTCAATAAGGTCTTGGTCTGCATTTGGACTATTACACTCCCAGGCCGGGTCTCATGGTACGTTATAAACTCATAGCACCGTCGTGAACCGTTCAGCCACGGCATCATCGTGGCAAGCGCCACGGCGCAAGCGCGAGCGCCGTCCGGGGCTCCGGTCCACAGGAGACGTACCACACCATGAACTGCTCAAAGCCCAGCTTGCCCAGGTGGTGAGGATCCTCATCCAAAAAAACACCGTTCGACGGCCGGTTCAACGCAGATGCCGTCTTTAAGACAGACTCTAAGTGGGAAATACCCGTATAGACCCATAGACATGGGGTATATGATATGTGGATAGAGACTGAAATGATAGAGCCGATCTACCTGGCATACCCTAGCCATACAAATGTTACCGTAGTAGAAACCAGTTGCTGGATGTTGGTGTAGCTTGTTCATTTGGAACACGCACAGACGGTGCACGTGGTCAGTATGCACTGATATAGAATGATGTGATGCAACATTACCGGTCTGGTGTGTTGAAAAGTGATCTCATATGAGCGTCTGCCAAAACCACTGATTGATCAAAATGCCATGCCTCAGGCCTCAGGCAGGCCTGAGTGAGGCCTGTCGCTTTTTTGGGGGAGGGCCCGGGAGGATGTTTTGGACGCCAAAAAAAAGAAACGAAACTTACAGATTCGGGCAACATCCCTGGACCATCCAGTCGGGGTGCCCTGTCTGGAAGCCATCCTGTCGGTAGTGTGGGGTAGTCCAGCCGGGATGGTCCTGGTACGCAACCAATTGTGGGATTTCTCGTCTTCCTCGTTTTTCCACCCACTTTGAACATGCAGGAACCCGCGAAGGGGAATTCGGAACCCGGGAGTGTCCCCAGTTTTGAACGACCCAAAGAATCCGGGCCCTCAACCACATTCTCGTAGGGTTTTGAGATGTTTTGAGGGTCCGGACCCCAGCTATGAGGGGTCCCACCCCTGCCCAAGGTTTAAAAATGGACTCGGAATGTCCGGAGTTCAGGAATCTCCTGAACCCTTCAGACATGTGGTGTCCCCCCAAAAACAAACATCAAACGTGGATAGTCCAACTATTAGTTGAATCTCCAATTTCGGCCGTTGTGTCAGTCAGTCAGTCAGTCCTCCCATTTCGTCTTCGTCGTCTCAAAACCACCGATTTCGATCCCAACTTCACCGCTGAGTCCAGCTGGAGGCGTATTGGGTCAATACCGGAAAGAAGTGATCATCCACCGTCTATACTTTTACACGCACTGGTTCCGAGGTCCGCATCGAACCTGAAAAACCACGGGTTTGTAGAGGAAAATACTCTTCCAAAGGTCCATTTTCAGGTTCCATGTGGGCCTCTTCCCGGGTGTCAAGACCCCAAGATTCGGGTCTTTCCTCCAGGTTTGGAAGTATTCGAGCGGTTTTGGCTGATGTCAACTCATCTTCCAAGAGTAGGGTCCATCCTCACACACCTCTTCCCTCGGCCCTTCCGTTCACGGGCTCTTGGACACCCCTTCATTCACCTCTGTACGAGGCGGCTCCATCACCTCTTCACTCGACCCTGGACTTTCGGGTCCTCTCCATCCTCACGACCCGGGCCAAAACCACCGACCTCGGGGCGGGACATCCGCCAAGCGGCTGCCTCATTCCAATAGCGCGCCAAGCGGGCTTCCGAGATATCCGTCGGCTCCTTGACCTGGCGATCCCGATCCGGCGATCCAGATCGGAAACAAGCTTCCGCCTATGGGGTCAGAACCGGGAAACCTTGGTTGACCCATCAAAATGAGTAGAATGGGATTGCCTGGGAGGTCAATCCACCCAAGGTTGGGCGCTCCGGGAGGTCAATCCACAGCCATATGTTACTGCGTATATGCGGCGGGATTTATTTGGTACTAAACTCAAACAAACTATCTATATTATGTGGGGGCCCTATTGCGTTTCGACTACTTATATACGTAGGAGGTCATGTCACAGTATCTCGTTCAGGCTATTTTAGTAGCAGGTCACACTATCTCGTTCAGACTACTTTAGTGTCATCAAGCAAAAGCATCTCGTTTATGTGGGGGCCCTATCTCGTTCGCAAGTGAATACTGATGATAGACAAGCAAATAGAGCATGCCGTAGACTACTTTAGTAAAGTAAAGCCTAAATTGGTTGCTCATATAGGGTCCCAGTTCAGGTCTCTCAATCTCAGGAGCTGTTTTGTTGGTCGGGGAGATGTTGGGGAAGGCGGCAGAACGATTGATGCCCTTATGGAGCCTTTTTTTTGAAAAAGCACGCAGACCGAACTTGGTAGTTCATCAACCAACCGGGGCATCTCTATTCATCAACCAACCCCTCGAACGCACTTTGTTCGGCTCGGGATTGATAGCTAGCAATCGCTAGCAGCTAGCGATGCATCGGTTCCACTCACCAGGGATGAGTCTCAAAAACCATCCAACTGTGATGAAAGTGCCAGACTTTCTTCAAAATAATGCCAAAAGCCCCTTGAAAGGTCCAAGTCCAATGGCATCACCATGTGATGAACAGCGGAAACGCAGTGCCTATGGCGCACGGCAAGGAAAGCCTTTTCCAAGGCAGACTCAAGTGGCCACTAAGTTTGGGCCGGTACGGTCATGGAAAGTCAACAGGTGTGGATGGCCAGGGCACAAGGCAGTTTGTTTCACATCCTTTAGGGGGGATATCATGGCCATCCTCACCCTTCACTGGCAGCACGACAAAGTGCAAAAGCCGCTTCGCTCATGGTCTTGCGAAGCAAGGTGCTGTTGCCCAATCTCTTTGTGAGAGGGTCTGCAATCATCAGATTGCCTGGCACCCAAAAGGTGGTGACACCTAAGGCCCGAGCGCTCACATGGATCACCGCCACGTCGATTTGCGCCCTTCTGTCATGTCCGGCGTTCCCGGACCTCCTGCTCAACAAGTCGTAGAGGGCCTTGGCGTCCGTGACATGGATGCCACTCTGCTTGTCGCAGATCCGGATGCTCTTGACATCCTCAGCCTCTTCCTCAGGGAGCCGCACCACCATCGCCGACGGCTCCGAACCAAGCCTGGTGCCGTCCATGACACATGTGGCTGGGTCCAACACTTCATGCCATAAAGCTCTCACCCATTCCACCTCCGCCAAAGCATCGTCCATAGCCAAAGCCTCACTGCCGAGCGTGGCCTTGATGACCCTCTTCAGCCGGTGTGACTTCCAGCTGTTTATGCTGAAGCTTGCCTTCTGCCCGTCCAGGATGGAGCCATGGGCAAATGCCACGATGAAGCCTCCCTGCGACTTATTCTCCACATTGGCCATTGAAGCATCGGCCACCGTCATCCAAATGCCGTTGTTGGCCTCGATGGGGAGGATGCGCAGGACCTCGTCAGGCGTCTGCTTCAGTTCATTGACGGTCTTGTTCGCCATGAGGATGTGCTCAACCGTCGGGCCATCAGAACTCCAGCTCATGGCCATAGCGCATGCTGCACCAACATCTGGCCTCGCCTCCTTCCCGATCCAAAGCAAGGATCCTCCAACTCCACGGAGCCACGTGATCTCCTGCTCCGTCAACTTTGAGCTTTTGTCGCGAAGCCGTTCTCGAGGAAGGGTCACTGGCTTCAGCTTCTCTTCAATGTACCGCTTCATGCTCACTTGGACTTCATAGTTCTCGAGCTGTGTGAGCGTGCGGCCAATGTACTCAGCTGAGCTCTTGTAGACGTTGCGCCACTTTCCGAACTTGAGTTTGGAGCGCAACTGGTTCATCAGCTCTTGATGCCTCTGGTTGCCGCCTTGGCAGAAATCATCAACATCCAAAAGCACAACTCCTGCCACCTGGAGTGGTGGTCCACTGCTGAGCTCCTCCTCTGTGGGTGGCAGGTAGTACAGGCAAGGGTCGAAGACACTTTCCTTGTAGTTGAGCTCGGTCAGGTGCCTGCGAACCGTCTTTCGCCAAACTGCAGGGGCGTTCACCAAACCATACACGGCTGTGAGCACTCTGATCAAGTCTGTGCTCTTGTGCTGTGGAATGCCTGTTGGTGGCATGGATGCATAGAGTGGACCTTCAGCACGTTCATGCGGGTCACTCTGGCCAAAGGCGCTGGAGACATCCATGATGTACAGCTCATAGTTCATGCTGCTGATGACTTGGAGGCAAAGCATGACAGTGGTGGAAGATGGAGTAGGTGCAAATCTCTCCTGGGTCATGGCGTCTGGGTCCTTGTGTCCAAGGAGAATCCATCTGGCCTTAGCCTTCCAGTCCTCGCCCAGTTCACCAGCCTTCTTTGTGATGATGAAGCGGCTGGGCATGATGCGATGTGGCAGCTCTCGTCGAATGCGAGAGAGCTCATCAGGGTCAGTGATGACCTGGATGGCATTGGAGTTGACCAGGTTGGTGATCTCAAGGACCTTGGCTTTGTCAAACATGGCCTTTTCCTGGGCTGTGAGCTTCTTCTCATCAAGTTCTTTGCCACTTTGTTTGGTGAGGTACGCCAACGAGGACTCCGGCTCTTTGAGGGCATAGTGCATGTCCTTGTGTTCCAACTTGCAGAAGAGTTTGATGTCGCGGTTGTTGGCAATCACTGGAAATCTTCTCTTATCACCCCACTCAGTGACATCATCAGCCCGCCAGATGCCAAAGGTCTTGCTCCTGTTGGCAGTTCGTCCATCTGAAGGTGTAGGACGTGAGCTCCAGGCCAGTCTGACGTCGGTGAGTCGGGCATCTTCTTGTGGCTCTTGGACTCGTGCTTTCTTGGCTGGTTGTTCAGCCGGTTGAGGAAGAAGTGCTTCATAAGGCTTGCCTGGATCTGGATTTCCCGGTCGTGGCCGGTAGATGAGAGTGGTCTCAATGTTCTTGACTCCAGTGGGGAGCTTCTCATGGAGCTTATGGACCGAGAGGTTCTCCGTGATTGTCAGATCCTGAATGATCTTGTTGGCGTCCAAGTCCAGCGTGAGTCGGCGGACCACGTCACTCCACAAAGGACCGCGTGAGTTGGAGCCACGGTATCGCTTGGCCTCAAAGTCGTAGCGGGTCCAGGCTTTCAACTGCTCATGTGTGGGAGGTGCAGTTGGTCCAGTGGACGCTGAGCTCCGGGAGAGTTGATTCTCCACTGTTGCCTTCCACAATTCATCGCCTTCTCTCATGCCCTGCGGCACAACTGCTGCTGCTGGTGCTGCTGCGGCAGGTGTTGCTTGTTGTGTGCTTGACTCTTGTGATGCATGAGGTGGCTCTTGTGCTAGATGAGGTTCATCATCGGCCGAGATGGTCACAGTCTTTGGTGGTGGCTGTGGTCTCGGTGCTGGCGATCGGGATCTTGCCAATGTTGCTGTGGATCCCTTCGCTGGTGTAGTATCTGGTGTTTGTGCACGAGCTGGTGGTGGCGTCTTTGGAGCCTCTCGCATGATGGCCGGAGTGGATGGAGCACTCCTTGTCTGTGGGGATTGAACTTGCTTCAATCCTTCAGGGGGTCCTTGCAAGACCGGTGTTTGTGGTGCTCGTGGTGTAGCTGGTGCCCTTGGTGTTCCTGGTGCCTTCCGCTGAATGTTTCCAGCGGTTGGAGCCGGTTGTTCATCTCGGAATGCTGTGTCTGGTGGGTCGCCCTCTTGCTCCACATCGATGAATCCCAGCTTCTCAGGGTGGAAGCGAAGACGTTCTTTGGCTCTCAGCAACTCGGCTGGAATGACCTCCAGTCCTTGAGCTTCCAAATTGCCCATCTTGAACACCTGGGTCTTGTTGCATCGCCATAGTTCTCCACGACGAGTCACCCACACAGTGCTTCCTTTCTGAAGGACAACGAAGCACGGCCCCACTTTGGCTTGAGCTCCACGTTTCCCTTGTCTCCAAACGTAGACAGGGTCGCCCTCCTTGAACTCATGTTCTTCTCGCTGTCGTCGAGGTCGGGCTCGTACAGCTCGGTTGAGGCGTTCTCGCCCATCAACTTCCATCAAAGCTTTCCTGGCAGCTTGTCGGATCTCATCAGCTCGAAGCCAAGCTGCATCAGCTGTTGGTGACTGCGTCTGCTCAAAGGTGCCAGCATCATTCAGCAACTCCATAGCAATGCTGGGCTGTCGACCAAAGACTCGTTGAGCGGGAGAGAAACCGCTCCTGTTCGTCATGGTTTGGAGCGCCCATGCCACTTCGTGAACCATGTCTTGTACTTCTTGAAGATCAGCTGGTTGTCGAAGTTCACGAGTCTTGTAGTAGACCTCCTTGAACAGTCCACCACGGCGCTCAACTGTTCCATTCTGGTATGGAGAGTCACGGTCGATGACAATGGGCTGGATCCCCAACTCCTCCAAGCCTTCAACAAAAGCACCTTGGAACTCCAGGCCTTGGTCATACAGGAGAAAGCTGGGTGCTCCAAAAGTTCTCACCCATGATCTCAGGAAAGAGGACCAGACCATGGCCGAAGATCTCCTCGTGGCATCCACCATGGTGAAGGTGGAGTACAAGGTTCCAAGGCAAGTGACATTGAGGATTGGGTGCTCATCCGTCGGCTTGCAGCCCATGACAAAGAGCAAATCGACGCCAATGACGACGTTGAAGTCGTAAGTCCTGGGTGTTGCTGCAGGAAGTCGAGATGGCTGTCGTCTTTCCTTGAGACAACCTTCACAGACAAACTCCTTCATGACATAGTCGATGATGTCGGGTCGTGCGCCTGCAGCACGAAGGAGACGAACAAATTCTTTCATCTGTGGATGTCCCAGGTTGACATGTGCTCTTAGCACCATAGACTTCTCCTGAGTGGAGATAGAGGCATTCTTTCCCTCTTCTGTGGCAAGGACCTGGTTGATGGCCGGGAAATAGTAGAGTACCACCACGAAGGGGTACTTGACCTCGAAGCGCGGTGTCGCTCCTTGTTGTCCTCGTTCAAGTTGAATCCATCGGCCATCCAGGACTCCTTTCGCCCAAGTCCATCGCAAAATGCGATGCGCCGGTCCAGAACGTGGGATGCTGTCCGGCTTCCGGAGAATCAGCACTGCGCTGTCATGAAACTTGTGCCAGTGAAACATTTCTTTGTGGTGCATGGAGTCGCACCACTGCTCAAAATCGCCTCGGGTCGGCAGGTGATCTGGTAGTCCACGTTGTCGTTGAGCCCAGTCCAGGATGAGGCCGTCGATGATGGCGTCAACCAACTTTGGAGGATACTCCTGGGCAGCTTGAGGCAAACCACCAATGAAAGGTTCATGTCCTTCAAGACACTTGCATTGCTTTTGCAAGTTCACAGCGATGGAGTCGCAGGTGGTTGCAAACAAGGTGGACTTCCGGTTCAACTTCTGCCTCACTCGAAGGCCAAATCGGCAGAGGTGGGCCTTGACCAGGATCACTTCATCATGCTGCAGAAACTGTTGAACTCGTGGCAATGACCAGGACGTTGATGTGTCCGGATGCTCGTGCAAGCCATATCCGCCTCTTTGGAGCTGGTCCTCTTGAAGGTCCATGGAGTAGTCCATGTGGTCGATGGCGGGTCCAAGTTCTTGCTGAAGTAGTTCAGGGTACCACCTCAGATTCTGTAATGGAGAGAACTTGGTGCACGGCGGTGAAGTGATCAAGAGTCGAGGCTTTCTCTGCTGTAGATCTTGTCGGACTTGTGCTTTCTGTTGTCGATCTGACAAGTCCACGCCAGTGGTGAGATCCACTGACAATTCCGCTCGAAGACCTCGAGCTGCTGCACGTCGAACCACACGTGGTGGGCTGTAGACCTCCACAATGGTGTCTCGAGTTTCCCAAATGCTGCCAAAGACCTCGGCAACATCATCTTGTGCGTCTTCCTCTTCCCAAAGTGCCCAATAAGTGGTCAGGTCACCGAGCAGCATGTCCAAGCTGCCATTGATGCTCATCTTGTCGGATCTGGAAAGGGTGACCTCGTTCTCATACTCTGATTCCACCAGGTAATCGATGAACTCAGGATCGAACTCATAGAAGACCACATAGTCCATGGGGGCACCAAGCACATAGTCATGACCGGGTGTCGTGGTCATGTCAACAGCGCACCAAAGCCCATCATCGCCATCATGGGTCAAGATGACCCTCCGGCTAACAAAGGTGTTGGTGACGACTGGAGACTTCCCTCTGACAACATCACCATATCCAATGGCTACGAAGGTCGTGCTTGGGTTGAGGTTCAAAGTGTCCAGGAGGCCGCCGTAGGTCTCGTCAATCTCGATCTTGTCCGGTGGTGATTGGAGCCACCAGCAACTCACTTGTTGATGTTCTCGATCTCGAACTGGCCCATCCGGAGGTAGTAGTCGGGGAGCTGGTAGAGGTAGATGGCCAGACTGCAATTGGTGTTCAGGCAGATCAGCTCCGTGTGCTGAGCATCGCCATCCATCGCTGGTGCAGTCATCATCTCGCCTGAGTTGCACTGTGGGCAAAGGAATGTCCCCACTGCCGGTTTGGTGTGTCCTCGAAGATGATTCCAAGCCCGTCGGCAGGTGGGGTTCATGCATCTCCACAGTAGTTGCCCAGTCGTCTGGTGTCGATGAAGTAGGAGGCTCCCATTGTTGCAGATTCCGCAATGCTGAGCCAGGACATCGTTCTCCATCGAAGACATCGCAATGTCCTGAGGTCCAATGGGGTTGATCTCCTCCCACTCGTCGTCCATCGGCAGATCCTCCTCCAGTTCCTCCGGATCGGAAGAGAACTCCGGAATGGGGCTTTTCTTCTGTGGCATTGTCTTGGCAGCCGTTGCCTTTGCGCTCGACTTGGCTGCGGGCTTCCGGTAGCCCTGAGTTGAAGATCGAGTGGACTCTGCCTTGACGGACTCGGCCTTCTCCTCCTTGACCTTCTTCTTCTGGTAGAAGTCGTGGCTGGCATACACGAGGGTGTTGTTCCAGGTCTCCATCTGGTTGACCGGTGTCAAGGGCATCTGCTGCTCTTGGCCGCAGTTGAGACACTTCTGGTAGCTCATGTTCTTGTTGGCGCCATGCTGAGTCTTCAAATGCCGGCAGTGAGTGCTGTCTTCCAAGCATGGCACCAAATATTTGCCTTTCCCCATGATGCACGATAGGGGTCGGACACGATCCTCCCGCCTGGACAAGGTCAGGGTGGTTCCAGGCTGGACAGTGCTGGCAGATGCAGCTTCTGCCAACATCTTCTGTTCGGCCTGAGCCAAGGCCAAAGCCTTCTTCTCCAAGTCCTCGCGCTGTCGTTGAAGGCGACGGACTCCACGTAGTTGGGGCGTTCGAACCACCTCCATCAGGCATTGGCGCGCCAGCAAGTCCACATACTCCAGCAAGCGCAGCAGCAAGCGCCGCCAGTGAGCCAGCCATGCCGCCATGCGAGGTGGTCGAGGTTGAGGGTCGTGCCTGGTCTGGTAAGGGCTCCAGAGACCAGGCTTGACTCTTCGTGCCAGCGAAGTCGGATGGAACTTGAAAGCCGTGACCAAACTCAGTAATGCAAACAGCAACATGACCAGTTGACATGCGGTACATACGTTGCTGAACTGCCAATGACATGTAGATGATGGTCAGGTGGTGCATATCAATCACAGCTTTGAGATCTGTCAGGAAGTATGCTGGCAGGAGGAATGGTATTTCACCTGGGACCACTTGTACACGTAGTACTCCACTCTTTCCGGACAAGCCGATGGGGATGTAGGCTATCCGTGTTGATTCCTCCTGTCCGCATACTCCTCGAACTGAACCACCATGCTCATTGGACCATTGTACCTGGAGACCAAAATGTTCCCGCAAATGACGATCGTGTCTTTGGAGGGTGTCATGACCAACCAACCCGTGCTGAGCCGCGGTGTCGACGAGTGCCATGCCCCGATCCGGTGCCGAACCAAGAAAAACGAACGACAGGCCGCTGAACATGTATTCGCACGAGATCGGGTCCAGGTTGGTCGTCAGAAACTTATGTCCACAGTTGGCCATCACCGCTGGTGGTGACGTGAAAAACCCAGTGGACATGGTTGAGCCTCCACTCACATGTGAACTGCGGGATGAAGGGGCCGTCGATGCTTGCTTGTTCCTTTGCGGACACTCTCGAGACCAGTGTCCGATCTGCTTGCATTGATGGCAGCGAGATTTGGCCTTGATGTCATTGAGGGACATCTTCGAAGTGCCTTGACGCATCTGCCAAGGTCGATCAAAGCCTCTGCCCGTCCGGGCAGCCTGTAGCATTCGACGGTGCTCCAAATAACCACCGCCTCGTCCAAAACCAGGAGCTCCAAGGCCATAGGTTCTTGAACTGCCACCTTTGCCTTTTCCTTTCCCCTTCTTTCCTTTTCCTTTGCCCTTGCTATGCAGGCGCTGGTGGGTCTCGTAGAAGATCTCTTCCAGGTTGTCACTGACCATTTCAATGGCTTCAGCCTCATCCATGATCACTGGCATCTCATGGAGGAAGATGAACTGAGCCTCACTGCCATCATCATTGAGCGCGATGAGGTCCTCGAAAGGGTCGTCATCCTCAATCTCGCCATAGGTGGCAGTTGGCTCATCATCAAACATCTCTTCATTCATTTCTTCATCCCAGTAGGTAGCACTGCGCCACCTCCGGGGGGTACCAACAGCTTCATGATGTCCATGGCTTTCGTCCAGCTTGTCACCAAAGACCTTCTGGATGGCCATTTCAATGTCCTTGTAATCGATGCTGCCGTTGGTGACTACTTTCAACCTCTGGCGTTGGTCCTGGGTGAATGAGCCTTGCCTCAAAATGAGGTGACCCAACAAATGCCGCCCCGGACTGGTAGCCAACAGGTCCAGTCCTTGTTTCTTCAAGTCAGCGAAGGCCGCCTTCTTGGTGGTCAAGAAGCTTGTGAGCGTTTGGCCTCGCTCACGTCTTCCTTTGAAGATCGCGTCATCGAAGGCTGTCTCGAGGCGCAAGTCCTTCAAATACTCATGGGCGTCCTCGATGATGCCAAGTATGACCTTATGGCCATTGTCCGAGCAGATGTCGTCGACAGTCAAATGGGCCAGAAGGGAGCTGAGCTTCGAGCCAAGCGGAATGCTGTCGATGATCCGCTTTCCAATCAAGTTGTGAGGCAGTCGAGCCTCTGCCTCAACCAGCCAGAGTTGAAGGTTCCGGATGTACTCTTTATAGTTCTTCTCTGGCATGTCACCGCCCCAGGCTGGAGCGGGGTCCACTTTGTAGTCCACATACTTTTTCTCGCGAGCACCTGATTGGCTTCCGGCCGGTGTCGGAGGCCGGATGGCCGTTGCAGCTGCAGCCCAAGGATCAGGTTCTTCATAAAGTCCCGAATCGACGGGGCCAGGTACCTGAGAAAGTCGATGGACTTCAGGTCGTGGCGGACTCGCCATAGGGGACCTCGGTGGTCGCGGCGGACTTGCCATCGGGGATTTCGGCGGGGCCGCCATCGATGGGGTCGATGATGAAGTTGCTCCAACTCCGCCTCTCCAGAAGCGGTGCAGCCTGTCAGCTGACATACTTCCCAGTGAACTGGTACTTCACAAAGGTCAGGCTGATGGCAAAGATATCGCCTGGGCCCTCAATCAAATAGTTCGAACGAAGTCCCGGCGCCGGCTAGCAAAGTCGTAGGGCTAGCGTAGTGAAGGTGGTCGTAGACCAAAAACAAAACAAAAGCTCAAATCAAGCTCAAAGGAAAACCAGGCCAGGATGGCCGTCAAGCTCCGCCACGTCAGTGGCTTCTAACAATCCCCTGCTGGAGGGTGCCGAAGAACTCCTCAAGAATGAGGTCGATGAAGTCGAAAGAGGTCGGTCGGGGCGTCCCCCGCCGCAAGCTCTTCCACCTCTCCAGCAGAGCCCAGGTCGTCACCCGGGCTCCGCTACCACTGATGAACAGCGGAAACGCAGTGCCTATGGCGCACGGCAAGGAAAGCCTTTTCCAAGGCAGACTCAAGTGGCCACTAAGTTTGGGCCGGTACGGTCATGGAAAGTCAACAGGTGTGGATGGCCAGGGCACAAGGCAGTTTGTTTCACACCATGATCACCGTGCACATGTAAACTGAATTAAACTGAGATGTTTCACGTATGGAGAGCTCTCAGCATAGGTAGGAGGGTAGTCCTTATCCTCTTCTATAGAAACAATGGGGGCTATCATGCTAGGAAGCGCAGGCACTCCTTATCCCCCGTTGTTTCCTCTTTGTCTTCCCACCTTCCGCCGCCTGTTTTCCCTTCTTGGGCACGGCTTTTCGAGCCAAAACGACCCCCTGCATGACTTGGTCGGTGCACCTTCAGCATCGTGCAAACCACCTGGCGAATGGTCGTCGTCACCGGCTCCGCGTCGCCACGTGCCGCCGGGGCGGCCCTTCGGTCGGAAAGGGGCGAAAAGGCCCCCGGCTAGCGGTTGTGAACGGCGTTCCTCCGAGACGAGGCTTCAGTTCGTGGTCTTGAAGCCACCCGAAAAGGAAGATCCTGAAAACCCGAAAAGTGGTGCAAAGGATCCTCGAACTGGACGGAATAGGAAGCACTTAATCTGTCTGCCACATTCACCAGGCCCAAGGAGTGCTACTGTGAAGAAAAGCACGAAAATCACAGAGATCCTTTAAGAACAAAAAACATTCCAATCACTTCCAGGTCACCCGCCCGACACGTCCCGTGCAGCGTCCGTCCGTCTGTACAGCAGCCTGCCGAAACTCTTCCCACTCGATGTAGCCACTGCCATCCCTCGGCTTCACGGACAAAGACTCGGAATGACGTTTTCGGATGCCTGCCGAATCGAGGACCGCCATTTTCATGTGGACGGCTCGACCAAAAAAATACTTGAAAACATGCCGGAACACCGTCTCCAGGAGGTTTCCAAACAATGTTCTATGTCTCCATTAAGGGGTGTGATTCATCAACAACCCGAGATTTAAAGGCTTACGCCTGACAGCCGGGCGCCGGCCGGGGCAGGGAGGAGAGAGAAGGAAGGGATGGGGAGGAAACGGGTGGGAGACGGCGGCAGCATCCGCCGCGAGGAGGAGGCGGACTGTAGAGGTTGACTCTCTCTCCGACATGTCCAGCCCAGACGCTTCTCTCCGCAACCCCGAAAACACCGTAAAACACATGGCAATCCAGACGCGTCTCCTCGCAACCCCGCAGACAGTGTAAAACACATGGTTTTCGCCCAGGTTCAATCCAGACGCTTCTCTCCGCAACCCCGAAAACTCTGTAAAACACATGGTTTTCGGACATGTCCAGTCCGTGCTCTTTCTCCTCCGGTAGAAGAAAAAGAGCCAGAGAGCCAGCAAAAATAACAAAATGCTAAAAATGCACTGGTACTCGGGCAGCATATCTCGCACCACGTGCCTTCGAAAATGACCTCACATCAACCATATCCATGTTGCCACATGTTGGCCCATGTTATGTCATCCTGTCCGTATGTTGGCCTACGTTGCTGGGCGGAGCTTGGTCGGCGGGGGGGCGTAGCCCAACCTTCGGTGACCACGGGCTGCGTGGCCGGCGCCCGGATTTTGGGGCTCATGGGCCCGACGGTCGCTTCGGTCCAAAATCAAAACCCTTGTTGCTTTGGTGTCCCGTCTTCCGGGTCCAAACTCTGAAACCCCTTTTGGGAGTCACCTTGAGACACGTCCGAAAGTTCGATCTCTTGTGGCTGGACCTGTGAAGGGCGGGCGGAGTCCTCGTCACCAGCGAAATCTGCTGCAGTCTGGCCCGAAAGATCTGCCTGGTCCACGCCACGTCTCGTCTTTGTTCACCACCCAGACGCTCCTGGACCCGACCCTATGCAGGGCTCGGACCCGAATCCTCTGGAGGGGTCGGACCCGAACCAATCCCGGTTTTGAGGGACCCAGTCGGGCTGTGAACGGAGCGTCTGGGCAGGTTCTTTGTGAGTTCAGCCACTTCAAGGAAGTGGACTGGTAGGCCGTTGTTCGACCAGAATTGGCGAAGAGCCAAGCAGCCTCCAACCTTGAGCGTTCGCGCCAGCTTGCCATGTCTGCCGCTCTTTATTGCCACCACTACGAGGTAAAATGAGTTATGACTCTCGGGGTTGCCTTGGAACATGTACCCTTGTGAGGTTCACTCTGCACTTTGCTCGTTTCACCTCACGGCTACACCATCTCACTCCCAGTTCGCGGCTTCGGGGCTCCCCAGCGTATCAAAGGCATTGAAGGCCTTCAGGAGTGACTCGACCTCGCCACACTCGGCTCCCAGGTCGGAGGACCATCCGTGTCGGTCGCCCCACGCCCGGGCCTGTGAGGTCGTCATGACCCCGGCACAGATGGTTTACATTCATGATTTCATCATGGTAAACCCCGAGGATTAGGGCACATAGGGCACCTGGAACGGTGCATCAGAGGATTAGGGTTCACCTCCCGGCGACTCGTCCGTAGGACTCACCATCTCTTCCGTCCCAGCCAGCTCGCGGAGCCTGGACCAGATCGATCCTGGGCGGCTTCGGCGAACGGCTTCGGCTTTGGGGCGGTGTCAGAGGGGCCCCAAAACGCGAGCAAATCGACGCCTCTGAGGGGGGCCTCATCATGGCAATTCATGAAGAATGGGGAACTTCGGAAGACTGTGAAAGTTGCTTAGTTTGGCCAAACGGCATGCAGCTGCTACAGATCACACAACGAACTATTCTGGTCTTCCTTCATCGTTCAAGGCACTTGTGGTCACGCGCAAGCTGACGTAGGTGGCGCTCGCGAGGGTTCGACACGGTTTCCTGACGAGGTGTTCGTGGACCAGCAGGCACGACCAGACAGGCACCCCTTCCACCCCTTCCAAGAGACACCCCGACTCGGGCCGACTCGGGTAACTCCCGAGATCAAACAGTTCTTGAAAACGAGAGTCTGGTGACAGTCTGGGATTTGCAAGCAGTCTATTGAACTATGTAAGGGTGGGTACTTCCAAAGTAAATATGACGTAGAAACTGGACATATTGTGTGTGAAGGATTTCATCATATTAATTGGTTGTTGAGGAGTGTCTTAATGATATCTTGGTCCGCTGTCATAATTTTATCTTAGTTCTCAAAAAGACAATATTATATAAGTGGACCACTAAATACTATATCTGTCTTTCTCATGCCGTTTCTTTTATATTTCTAGGTTATTAATGAATATGAAAATAAAAACAAATAAATGGATTCCTGAGGTACAAATATTATAGCTACATCAATTGGAAGGTGTATTACAGGTAAGAGATATAATATGAAATAATATGTGCATCCCAAAGGATCAGAGTGGGTTCTGGTACCTCAGAACCAGCTGGTCCCTCGGTGAGTGGATTGAATGAACCACTGATTTTATGGCATATCTAATCTTGATGTTGGGACCCTCAGATCCATTCCCATTTGAGGGCCCATGATTTTGAGGTATAGTTGGTGACAATGCCCCACACACCAGACCATGCCTCAGCTCGCAGCCACCTGTTCTTTTTTACGCGCCGGCGGTGACCTTTGCCACCACATGCCGGGGTGCTCAGGTGTCATGATCGAGACAACTCTATGTGTAGAAGAGCAATGTATCGTTCCAGCGTCCGCAAAGAGACATTCTGTCGATGTGTAGCTCTTGCTATGCGGCCAACTCTCCCCACCCAATCTTCCGCACAAAGCAGTTGTGACATCCTGGGGTTTACCCTCTCCCTGCGAGTGACTTTTGCATGCTCATAAAAGTAATGATGTTTGGGGGTAAGAAGCCAAAGTGTTCTGTTGTTCTCCTTCTTCTGGGCATCCCTGCTAAAGGTATGCAACGCAGCATATGTTTGCAGGTGAGTCAAACAATTGTTGCAATAGCTGTTTGCTTCTGTCTCCGACATGACCATGTCAGCAGTGTCCATGATTCGCAACGCGGTGGTGTAGCTGTGCAAGCAAGTGGCCACCAGTCTGTCAACCGTTGATGCGTCAGCCCTCCCAGCGTAGGCCACCGCACATTCTGCGATCCAAAAACTCACTGTTTTTGATGGAATAGCTTTTGAGCTTAGCGACGGATATGAAGATCGAAGTTTTCTGTTCAACCTTGCCGGAGTAAATCTCGGCTGTGAAACACGTATGCGATGCTCTCTCATCCATGTCAAAAACTGTTTGTGAGCTTCCCGAAGTCTTTCTGCCAGCACATGTTCGTAGATTCCCTTGTCCAAAGGGCCCCAAAAGCCCGCCTCAGCAAGATAGACAATAGCGGACCCATTGACCGCTTTCCCTGTTCCAAGGAGCTGTCCGTGCATAGTGTCATGAAGCACTCGTGAGATTGGAATATCCAAGTCGAAAACGATGGATCCTAACTTGACAAAACGCAAAGGCCCAACATACATTGTTTTCATTTGGCCGGGTCACAAAAAACAAAACCTGCACAAGTATAAGCTAATAAGCTGTGGTTCGGTTTGCATGGAACTCACTTAAGCTCGGTGGCACAGAACAATAGGGAGCATCCTCTTCAAAGTTGGCAAGTGTCATGGCCACATTGGGGTGTGTCTTTTGAACTCCGCAGTTGCTGCAAATATTGTTGGTCTGGTAGTTGAACAAATGGTATTGGGACTTCACCCATTTCAGGTCCCCCTGCAAGCTGGAAAAACAAAAGGCATAACCGCTGTCAGACCAATCAAAGAGCAGAGCACCAGGGTCAACCATAGCTTTGACACGCGGAATGACCGAGGACATAATGTCATCATACGTCCAAGGTGTCGATGAATATTCAGTGTAGATGGCTATGGGCCAATAGCGGGTCCATGAATCATTTCCGTACGCAAGATCAGAGGACCACCCAAGGATTGTGATGGCCCCGCATTCTGATCCCTTCCAAGCAGCAATATCATCTCCATAAAACGACATAGGCACCAGTCTTGAAAGAGCAGGGTACGTGCAACAGCTGTTGGTCTTGAACCACTCACAGTTCTGCTGGCAATGTTTCCAGAACTTAGCAACTTGTTCTTCGGTGTGCTGACCAAACATAGCTTTTCTCCAGATACGGTCGCCCTTGTTGAAAAGAGCTGCAGCCATAGAATCAGGCTGGATCACATGGATGTGCTGCCAGGTGACTCTTGCTTCTTTGTGGTCATACATTCGGGCCTTGACAGTTTCAATAGGAACCCCGAATCTACGGGACATAGTACTGAGCATCGTATGAAAGTCCCGCTCTGTATTGTTGGGATACACACCTGCAGTGCCTAACTGTGATAGGCGGTGCACAACATCTTTCTCCTCCACGACCCCACCCTTCGATCTACACCACTCCACTGCTGAAGTAGCATCACGTTGAACCTTGCAGGACCAAGGGGCAATACACCCGAACATGTTGTCTTGAAGTTACCATGCAATACAAAACCAAAACAACAAAATAGTTGCGTTACTCCATTCATGGAACCTTGACGGCACTTGCTTTGCCTGACGCAAAGCTTCCAATCAGTAGATTCCCAAAGTCTTGAGCTTTTCTAGGTTTGGCATGCGCTGCGAAATTAGCTTTTGCATCCAAGATGGGTCCGGTTTCATGTGGAAGCGTTGTCCGAGGTCGCTTCGTTGATGGTTCCTGCGGGCCAATGCTTGGGAGATCTTGGGAGGCAGAGGCAGGTTGTGAACCGGGTTCATGGTTGACCATGTGAGGTTTGAAGACATTTTTGAATCAACCACAGGCCTCATCATTGGCCAGATCATTCAAAGCTTGCTGCCGTAGACGGGCAACTCCTGGAGCAGTTGGGGTTTAGTATGTCACTCTAACATGGTTTCTTTAGGGTATATGGAGGCCGACCAGGTACATAACTATCACCAAATTGGTGATACGTGATAAGTATCCCCAAATCATCACCGAAAACTATCCCCAAAATAGGTGATAACTGTCAACAAATCAGATACAAATACCTATATCACCAAAATGGGAGATAACTATCCCCAACTTGAGGTCAAACACGGGTCACAGAGTCATACACGGTGCCCCTATCTTGGCACATGGCACATTTTCCAGTTTGTCTTCTTTGGTAGTCCCTCAGTGGTTCATGCATGCGGCACATGTAGCTTGCAGTATCCTGCAGCGCTGTCAACTAGCTCACAAATGGATGCCTATGTAGCTCTCAAAAAAGCACAGGCAAACCCGAATTAGCATCAACTGCGCTTAAAAGCACAGACAAAACTCAATTTAGCATCAACTATGCTAGGGTAGCACAGGAAAAAAGCAAGTGTAGCATCAGTGCTCTGGATCAGGTAGATTTGCTCTTGGCGGCTGCCTTCGCCTGCGAATGCATGTGCTGCACGGGTGCCCAAACAGGGAGGGATGGACTGAAGACCGCGCACTCAACACACATAAAGGATATTGGGTTGCACTGCTTGGACCGGGTCAACCCACCTTGCCAGCATTCCTTGGCTTAGTCAACGTAGTGGCTTCTTTGGCATCTTCTTGGTAGAGCTGCAGACGCTGCATCGCAAGCGTCACAGCAGCATTCAACTGCACAAGAAAGTCACCCCCCTTCTCCACCTGGCGCATACAATAAGAAGTGGGCAGTGATCACATCATGGTTGATGTTGTTTTGCATATGCATGATCTGTTGGAACATGCCTTCATGCACAGGTCACCCAGCTGCAGGAATGATGATTCAAGTTCATGCGCGTGCGCGACAAAGCTCTTGCCTTGGCACACAGAAAGCAAATCGTTAACTTAGCTGAAACACATCCATAGTTAGAACAACATGCCATGTTACTCAAGGCATCCTGGTGTTTCAGATGGGCCAGCTTCACTGGCCACATCTTGGCCTGTTGAAGGTCGGTCATCAATTTCTCCATAGCCCATTGTCCCCGTGCCACAGGGTCCTCCGGCATTTCATTCCTTGGCGTGTGATAGGTCATGAGATTTGGGAGCTCTATGTATAAACAAAAACAACATACATTCACCAAGGGTCTTCTTTCGTCGGGGCTTGTCTTGAGGGGGCTTGTCGGGTTTCGCTGGCGGTGTTCGACGATTCTGCCCCCCAGCAGGTGGTGGTGGGGGTACAGACAGGCTCTCATCTGGTGAGGGTACAGGCGGCGTCACCTTCCCACCTGCCAACGCTAACCCAGGCAGAGCTGGCACATGGCCAGTAGCACCTGGCACATGGCCAGTAGCACCTGGCACATGGCCAGTAGCACCCCCCACATGGCCAGTAGCACCAGAACTAAATGATGGTGGCTCTGCCTTGAGCGCCACCCCCCGAGCAGCACCCATAGTGACATTGGCCATGCTGCTATACCGTGCAGCGTCAGCCATTTGCCCAGCCTATGCACACAAGAAGTCTTGATCACATATTACATGATCATTTGCTGTTTTACATATACACACACAATGAGTTGTGACCAATTGCTGGTTGAACCTTGAAAGGGTCATGCCTGGTCACCCACAACATCCGTTCCATAGGACTCTTCCAAGCGATCCTCAAACTCATCCTGCTCAACCTGGTCCAAATCTAGCATAACGTGATATAAGGTCGCTGATGGATCATCAGGAAGGTCAGGATGCTCTTTGGTTTCACCGCTGGCGGTTTTGCGCTCCACTATCCGATTTACCAACTCTTCATCACCACCATGCAGCACCAAAAGCTGCGCACGTGTCTTCCATCCTAGGCAGAGGTTAGGCGCCACGTTTTCTTTGTTTGGTGTCATGGTGTGAGGCAGTCACGCATGAGGTCCACGCCTTTTCTCCGTGAACCGATCACTCGATCAGTGCGCGCTTTGGTATGCCGGATTGAGAGCCTCAACGAATTAAAGTCTATGAATGTTCGATACTTGTGCATGCCATGGTGTGTATCTATGTGCATCTTAAATACACATGTTATCCATCCAAGAAACCGTGACCAATCCTTTCCAGCCTTTAAGAATGCCATGAAAACAGCTTGCTTGGACGCACGCGATTTCGACACAACAGCTTGCTTCCAGGCATTGAGGATTTCCGCTGGGATGTCATGGTTTTCTGGATTGTCCAACTGCCTGCACCACACACACATACTTCAATGTGTGCAGTGTCTAGGACAAACAATCATACGCAAGCAAAAAAAACACCGTACAATGAGCCTGCGCATTTGTGCGTAATGTGCTTGGCGTTCTTTGTAAGTGTCAAAGGTGACCTCCATGCCAGCCTCACAACATCGTATCATGACCACAGTGCTAGCCCAAAGAAAACATCACCATGCATTAATTATAGAATAGGCAAGTAGCCGGAACCGAGACGTGGATGTTGCTCCTCCAGCTGGCTGCGGGTGCAGGCTTGGATTCTGCTCCAGATGTGTGTTCTGCGGATGCTGGCACGGTCACTGGTGGCTGTGTGTTTGCAGGCACTGGTGTGCTTGCTGGCAAGCTGCCCTCTGAGGTTGGCTCCACGGGTGTAAATGCAACCTTTTGTCGCTTGTTGAGGAACTTGGGTACAGTAACTGGAATGGCTGCTGCTGCTGGCGCTGGTGGTTCAGCTGGCGGTGCGGTCACTGCTAGGGGTGGTAATTCAGCCGGGGGCGCAATCACAGCTAGGGCCAGGGTTGGCGGTTCAACTGGTGCAGTCACTGCCGGTGTTGGGTGTTCAGCCAGGGGTGCAGCCATTGGTGGGGCTGGCGGTGCTGGAGTGACAGCTGCTGCCGGTTTAGCCGGTGGTGCTTTCACTGCTGGTGTTGGCTGTTCAGCCAAGGGTGCGGTCACTGCTGGGGTTGGCAGTTCAGCTGTGGGCGCAGTCGCTGCTGGTGTTGGCTGTTCAGGTGTAGCCGGCGCTGCAGGTGCTGGCAGTGGATGTGTCTCTGTTGGTACCAGTGGCATATGGACCAATGTCGTAGCCAAAGCTGGTGTAGCGACCATTGAGTTGCCAATTGCTGGAACATCGACATGAGCTGCAGTAATGATCGTCGCTGGGCTTGGACCTCCGACCATGCTGCCATCAGACATGGCAGCCACACCTCCTGGAGGGTTAAGGTTCTCATCGAGCCACATACGAAAGCACAACAAATCTTCCTCTGGCTCGTCCTCCGCAAACTCAGGAACACCATCCATGGTGTCTTGACCAAAGATCTCTCGCATCACGTGTTGCCTGTATGCTGGGAACATGGCATGTTGTTGTGCTTCTGCAATGGCTCTCTGCATGCCGCGATCGTCAAGTTTGAACACCCTGTCACGATGCCAGTTTTCCCTCCCAATTGGATCATCCAATCCTGGACACGCATCAGTAACTCGCTCAGCATCAGCCTCGATTCCTGTTGGTGCTGGTGTTGGTGCCGGGCTGGATTGTTCCACAGAAGCTGCATGCACAGGTGGGTCCGGCACTGGCTGCTCTGAGCTGCAAGCTTCGGGTGTCTCACCCACTGTGTTGGACAGAGTGGGGCTTGGATGCAATGGCACGGGCACTGCGGCCGCTTCTGCTGGAAGTGCTGAAGCCAGGGGAATGCTTGATGTGGATGGCTCCACCTTGCTAGATGGTTTTGCTGTGTTTGCTCTCAAAAGGCTGGCTGCGTGTGAAAGGCTCTTGCTGGGTTTTACAGCAGTAAGTTCTGTTTTGCTGCTGTATTGTGTGTCCATGCCATACAGTGGAGCCTTGGGCTTGGCAGGCGGGCTTGGCGTGAACTCTCGGGTTGCCATTACCGGCTTTGGCGGTGGTGTGTTCACACCAGCTGGCTTTGATGTGTTTGCTGATGACTTTGGTGGCACAGCGCTCACCATGGCGGCTGTCTTTGGTGGTGAAGTGTTCCCCAGGGCTTTCGGCGGTGGCGAGTTCACCTGTGTTGGTGAGATGTTCACCATGGCTTTTGGCGGTGACATGTTCACCGTGGCTGGCTCTGGCGGTGCGGTGTTCACCAATGCGTTTGGTGGCAGCGAGTTCACCATGGCTGGTTGCGGTGGTGAGATGTTCACCATGGCTTTTGGTGGTGACGGGTTCACCATGGCTGGCTGTGAGGTGTTCGCTGATGCTTTTGGTGGTGACGGGTTCACCATGGCTGGCTGTGAGGTGTTCGCCAATGCTTTTGGTGGTGACATGTTCACCATGGCTGGCGTTGGCGGTGCGGCGGTCAATGCTTTTGGCGGCGGCGAGTTCACCATGGACCCCTGTGGTGGTGTGATCACCAATGCTTTTGGTGGTGGTGATTTCACCATGGCTGGCGATGGCAATGAAGCCAAGGCTTTCGGTGGTGATGCCTCAGAAGTAGGCCATCGTGCATCAGTAGGTTCACCTTTGATGTGTGTCAAAGGTTGTTTGGGAGGAGGTGAAAATGCCTTTTTCGGCACTACTTGCTGTGGAGTTGGCGGTGGTCTGCCATCGGGTCCCACCAGAGGGCTTTTGACTGCACATGCGACCATGGTTTTTGCTTTCTTGAGTGGTGCAGCTGGTCTAGGGACGGGTGCTGGGGAATCTGCCGGGGACGTCGAGTCAGATAAGGTCGCCATAGACACCGACCTAAATCAATCCATAAGAGTGTTTGCGTGTCTACATCGTCGTACACATGTGCACATATAATATAGCAACATGTGTAACACACCAAGTGACTCCCTGAGAGTCATGGTGGCATCCATGTGAGGGGATACATCAAGACATTGTGGCCACATCACTGGCGACACCTGCCCGCAACTGAGGGGTGCTATGGCAGAAACCACGGTCGCAGATGCAGGCCTGGCTGTCAGCATCAATGGTCGTCGCTTGGGAATCGGTGGCCTGGGCACGATATCGGATGGACATATGGACACCCTGCAGCACCCAAAAAACAACCATGTCATACAGTCCTCCATCATCATCATCATATTATTATCAGCATGCCCCCCCTGCAGGGCCACCAAACATTTCAACTCAAACCACAAAAAAACAGTGAGCAGTGAACAATAGCTAGGGAAGTGTGCTATGTCACCAGCCTCAGCACTAGCCCCCTGGAATGCCTCAAATAAAGCTCGTTTGTGGTCCAAACCACAGGGGCTGAACATAGGTTCCTCCTCCCAAACATGTTCATCTCCCAAAGCAGGAGCCAGGGTTTCCATACATGCACAACAAATGGTCCTGAACTTTGATGAGCCTTCTCTCAGGCATGGCGAGAACACTAATGTGGCACACTTGATTCACAAGCCTCCTTCGAGCTTGAGACACTGCTACATGAACCGCACACATAGTGACAAAACCTTCTCAAGTGGCAGAAATCTATCTTACGGTATCTTACGGTATCTTATGTAGGGGTACGTGCAAAACC
>CAXAMN010013224.1:1137848-1149952 GCA_963970005.1 Durusdinium trenchii
CGTGTTTTACATAGATCGAGTAGGTCCCACCACCACTCCTCTGCGGTAGTGGTGATGGTTTGGGCCGGTACATCATGTACGTCAGGTAGGTCCTGCGCCACATGGCG
Source organism: Durusdinium trenchii (assembly GCA_963970005.1). NCBI lineage: Eukaryota > Dinophyceae > Suessiales > Symbiodiniaceae > Durusdinium > Durusdinium trenchii. Next base: position 1,137,956 of record CAXAMN010013224.1, read on the forward strand.
AAACATACTAAAGGCTGTGGCATTAGACGATGGTTTTGGGTTATATCGTGTCGGCCCAGTCGTGCAAGCGAAAGACATAGCGCAAAGAAACAGTAACAAAATGAGACAAACAACAGGTCAGGTTCCTCCTCATCACTGTCCAGGAGGACAACCATGTTGGTGTCAGGTCCACGGACTGAGACATCTGTGAATCCCGGATCAACAGGAGGTGCCTCAGGTACCTCGCAAACCTCAATCTGGACTTGGGAGTTTTGACTCTGTATGGCTTCCGGGGGGACCACACAGGTCACATCCTCCACAACATGTTCACCCTCACATGCCCCAGGGTCGAACCACTGGGATTGCCCCATCAAATCAGCTGCATGTTCTCCATAAGGTTGGGTGTCGAGAGTTTCCTCAGTCAAAACATACAAAAACTGTCTCAAAGTCATGGGGTGCGCAACATTTGCGAAACATACCCACAGCTTAAGTGTCGCTTAGGCTCCAAGACCTGTGTGGCAATCATCTCACTATCATCCACGCGCACATCACCACAGCTTTGCACAGGAACAGAATCCTGTGGAGGTTGAGTCTTGGCGTCAGACCCTTCCGGTAGCACATCTACATGGTGATCGTGATCAGGCTCCATGAAGTCACCTGATGCGCAGTTGCAGGTCATGGCACATGGGGTTGCTATGGGCAGTAACACTTCAGCATGCTCCACCGACTTGTTAACACAATGACATCACACCGTCCACAAATCTTGAACGACAACACCCTGAGTATCGAACAACTTTCACCGTCGGAAATTTCCCAAATTTGAACTTCCCCAAGGGGATGATCACCACTCGGTTCACCAGCTTCGACCTGACTTGATTCCTCCCTGGTCGGAACATCGGCAGGCAGCGGGGTCTTCGTGGCGCTCTTCTTGCAGGTGGGCCTGGCCCTCCGCTCGTTGGGTTCCATGACAGCTTGAAGCTGCACTCCAATCTGTGGCGAAGCAAATTGTGCAGAACAGCTAGTCCATCGTTTCACAGGTATTCACTTCAGACTACACGTGCACAGGTTGTTCATTTCACAAACATAAAGCTAGGCCTCAGTCACATTGCGCCGTGTTAGGGAGCGGCGCCAATATCTTCTGGCATAGCTCAGGAGGTTGTACAATGCACATGCTTCCTTAGATTCTGCCCAACATGACATGCTTACAACATGTGGCATGTGCCTGAGGTGTGGCACCCTTCAAAGCCAAAGATCCCCAGTGGCCCATGTGCGACGGTCACGCAAGTAACGTGCCTGAGAAAAATGAAACGCAGCATCCTTGTCCATGACTTGGAAGATATTGCTGAGGAAGGTTGCAGTGTATTCACCTCATGGACCCATGTTTATTCACATCGTTCCCTCCTACTCGCACCAAAGCACCATGCACCACATGGTTAAACATGTAAACACTTCAGGCGACTTGCAGCTTGAGGTCCAAGTTACCCTGTGGGCTCATCTCAAACAATCGAAGCACTAGACCAAGATGCGATGTCAAGTTTTCATAAGTGACCCGGGTCGGGTTGATAGACGGGAACAATGTATTGGATGGTGGGGGCGTCTGGCTGCAAGCTAACAAAGTTTCAGCAGGAAGTGCCATCTTTATAGCACCTGAGATCATGAATCAAATTGTGAGAGGCAGTGGTGAAAAAAAGGGTCATACACTTTAGACATCTTTAGGCACTTTAGACACATTGCAGTCATTTTGATTAAGCAGGGCGCTGATGACATCAGCTTCCTTTCCATCCATGGCTGCACCTGTCTACAGCAATTAGATGCACCTGGCCTAGCCTCAGAGCCACAAAGGTCCCTGACGATGGAGGGTGCATAAACAACCAACTTTTGGCACCATGGGTACATGGACAACCAAGTCTTGGCACCGTTCTTCAACAGCGCTCCCTGTTCTCCGGCTGTCCTCCATACGTGGCCAGGCGGGGCATAGTGGCTCCATTGCTTGGCACAGATCATGCGTGCCAAGAAAAGAGATCGCAGTCGGAACATCACTGATGGTTCAACACACCAACCCACATCACTTCCAATGACATCCGGGGATCATATTCCAAACCAAAAGAGACGTTTACTCTTCATGCTAGGGTTTCATTCCCAATCCAATCCTCAAGCAGCTACCCTTTGGACCCTCGGGGCCCTCGGGCCAAAGACAGTGAGGGACCTGGACCCTCGCTGGCAGAGGTTTTGGGCCCAAACCCTCGGTGTGAGGGTCGAGTACCTCAGTGTGAGGGTCCAACGATCCTTAGGGATTAACAAAAATGAAGCTATAATTGTTGTATTCTTAGGATGTGTGATTCCTTCATATATTTTATGAGTCATATTTTAAAATATTGTAAAGTAGTTTGTTATCACACAGCATCACAAATCCGTTTAGGTTGGGGATTTACCCAGTTCGGGAAAAGAAAACATTCACCCGAAACCCGTCAAAACCAGGGCAAATCGTGCTTCCCACACGCTCAGTGGAGGGGTCGGACCCGAGATTCTGGGGTCGAACCAATCCCTATAGCTTTTGAGGGACCAGGGGCAGTGAGCGGAGCCTCTGGGTTCTCCCATTCTTTTTACCGGGGGGAGCACTCCCCCCCCCACCCGGTGCGTGGCGATGCCACCGTCCCCACCTCTCTCGATCGCCCATCCAGATTTACCGAGGATGATCCCGGGCGGTTTGGGCATGTGCCAAGTGTTTCGACGTTCTGTTTGAGGTCGACCATCACCAAGGCTAGGGGGTGCGCTTTGACGATCTCTTTGTGTGGCTGGTGACGATCTCTTGCGCCCACTGGAAGTCGATTCCTGGTCCTGGATTCAGTTCTTTTAGGGGATCCTTGGACCCTCCATAGAAGGGGCCGAACCCTGCTGTTCACAGGGGGTTCATCCATTTTTCAACCCACCAAGGCTGTAGCTCCGGCCATCTGTGCTGGGGTCGGATTCTCGGCGTGGCCGGGGGTCGTGCGCCGAGGTGGTGCGCAGATCGCCGGACCGACTTCGGCCTCGACGAAGGTGGTGGTTTGAGACCTCAGTCAAGGTGTGTCAAGGTGTGGAGGTGCTTGGCAAAGGTGTGGACTTGCAGAATTCACTCTGGCAGCCCAGGGGCCCAGAGGTGATGTGCCTGGTTTCAGGGGAAGTCTTTTCAACCACGCAGACCCCCCCAACGCGGCGAGGTAAACCTGCTTGGTCTTCGTGATCGATCGACCACAACACCACACGGCGCTGGATCATGCGGATCGATGGATCGAGAAAGGAGTCCTGACCCAAAACCCGCGCTTTTTGGGCTGACTTCTTTGGGTGGGCTTGTTGAGGTACCTACTAGCGATGGCCTGAAAAACCTAGAAGCAATGGCCTCCAACTTGTTGAGGTACACTCCCGGAAACTCACTTGTACACTCCCTGAGGTCCTGGCATTCGTGATGGGACGGTTGTCCGGCTGCATGAGTGAGAAAATCAGGGTCCATGTGGTCTTCAGCGGGGGTATTTCATGGTATCTCCAGTGGTCCGTCTTTTTTTAAAACTATGCGGGGATCGAAAAGTGACTATCATGCCAACATCTGCAAAGAACATGTTCACGCTGAGGAAGTCCTTCAGTATCATGTCATCCATCTTACAAAGAGTTTAAGTCTTAAGTACCTGGATCTGTATCAACTTATGGATATGAATTAGTTCCGACCCCCTGGGTTTGGTTCGGGACATGGACCAGTCTACAGACCATCCATGGGACTGGATGACAGAAACCTACATTGACCCTTAAAAATATTAGAAAACATCTAAAAAATCGCCCCTGGCCTGACCGGCACAAATGTTCCAGTCCCATTTATTGTTGGGGTAGTGAACTACCCCACACAACCAATCCAACCATCGATCACACCGCCAACTGTGTCCCCGGCCACAGGAGGAATTCTTCGAAGCTAATCTGGCCGTGCGCACGGGCCCCCAACAATTCTCCAGGCTGAGTCAGATGTTCTGTTCTTCAGATCTTCCTTCAAGTCACCTCAAGTGGTTCTCCAGGTGTCCCAGGGTATCGCTTTCTTCAGACCTTCCTTTCAGCCACCTTCCCAGACATGTTGCACACTGATCTCCCCTCCCAAAAAACATAACACTTGTTGGATTCCCATTCTCACGCAATTCTTCCCCACCCAGCTCCTTCCTCTCCTTCCACGCTGCCGCCTCCTCCCCTTCGAAGCTCAAGATCGCCGCCGCGCGCAAGCTCGCCGGAATCGGCTCGCCGGGTGCGCATCGCTTCCTGCGAAACGCAGGGCAAAACCGCAGGGCAAACGAATTGAAACCTGTTAGGGCCTAACAACCCTCCAAAGGAGACCTGTTGGTTTCGGTGCTGGTATAGGCTTCCAACAACCATTGACTTAGTCGCCGGGTCATCCTGAACAATTTTACGAAGGATTTCACACTACCAGGTCGGTCCCATGTGGGAACAATCGTGTGTGTTGCTGGGGCTTCAGCCGAATCACTCCGGCAGCATGGCGCCATTCACCCAAAGTCAGGAGCCCCGTTCGTAGCGTCCGATCGCCCCTTCCACAGGTGACATGGTTCATGTGTTCAACGGGACGAGGCATCGAACAGCTCTTCCCCCAAAGGCATCGAACACATGTGACCAGCGGCACCACGCGGCGCTGGTCTTCATACAGTTCATTCGAATGATCGTTGGTAGCACAGGGCAGCACAGGTCCCCCTTTCGCGAGAAAAGCGCCCGGGCCTTTCGCAGGTTTCATGCGACCAGGTTTCGGTGGTGTTCGTCACATCCAGGGTTCCGAACCGTGAGCTTCGGAACGACCGGATGTGTACATGTTCTTGAAGAGAACTGTTCACGACCTGGTGTGACCCATCGAGAACTCGCTCGTTCACGAGCGGTCTGGACCCGGACTCGTTGGACGTCACGACCTTGCTGCCGTGATCACTCCGAACTCGTTTCTGTCACCCGGTCAGATCCGGGTCTACCGAAACAGTGGTGCAAAAGACCGGACCTTGCGGTGTCTACCAGCACCGAAACCACCAACAGGGAGACCCAGCATGGAGGGTTGGGTGGAAGGGCCCTGTCCAAAGCAGTGAGACTCTGTGGGCCAGTTCCGCACCCAAGAGTTCTCCGGAAAAACACGTGCACGGTCCATTAAGGCCATGCTTTTGTCAACCAAGGTGACTGGAATGAGGCTGGGCTTTTGCCAACCCTTCCAGACTTTCATCTTTCACCCCTCACTACTGCTGATTTGGGACTCAGACGTGCCGGATCACTCTGTCGCGGCGCACCCCCTCACGTCACCATCAACTCGTGAGGTCGGGCAGCTGCGCGAACGCGCAGACGGCTCGCGCGCTTCTTCGGGCGCGCGAACAGCTCGCTGGCTCGCTCAGATCTGGGATCTCATGGCTCATCAAGGAGACCCAATTGACCTGGTCGGCTCTCGAAAGCCCTCCGTGAGTGGCGTCGCCCGAGTTTCCCACGAAGGACCGGTCCGGACAGGGTTCGGGAAGAGTCTGCAAAACCTGGTCAGTCCCAAAAATCCGAGTGGGCTCGGGACCGAAGGTCTCCATCGGATCCAGGAGGGTTGAGGGGCGCGGCGATCAGAGAAGAACTCTGCGATCTTGATCAAACAGTTCTGCAAAGAAGCTGTTCAAGCTCCCCAACATCACTGTTCAAGTCAAATCTAAAGGACCAATAGCCCGTAGCGGAATTGCGGACGGACTGGCCGCCCGGGCGGGCCTGTTGCCTAGTGTTTTGGGTGTCTTTTCCAAAATGAAGGACCGGGTCGAATCAAACAGGGCACGTGGACACAAAGGGTTTCCTTGCAACCTTGTGAAATCTACAACACCGATCATCTTGCCGGGTTAAAGCAAAATGAATACCGAAGGTTCCAACACCGGGGGCGATGCTGCCCTTTGACTCTCCCCACATGCTGCTTGCTTCTTGCAAAGATTCGCCCATGGTTCATGTCTCGGACTTTTGGGTGGCCCAGTGGCACTTTTCGAAGAGCCGCCGCCACTTCTCCTTCTCCAAGTTTCGTCCAATGAAGACCTTGAACAGCCGGTCCCGGTCCCGGAGGAAGGAGGATACCGGTTCCCCGAACGTCACGTCACTTCCACGAGCTCGCCCTGGATGGGACGAGCCAAACCACCCAAACTCCGTGTGACTCCTGGCACAGACATATTCGTCTGATGTGTGTGTGTGTGTGTTTCACAAGCATGTCACAGCGTTCACATGCATTCACTGTCGGCCGTCGTGACCGTCGTGCGTCCTCCCACACTTTGTGGTGACTTCTCTCTTCGTCCAAGCGAAGCCCAAGAACCTTCAGGGTGTTCAAGAATCATGTCTTTCAACCTCTCCACCCCTAGTCAAGAGTGGCCACCCCCACACTCCACAAAACCTCATCACACCGCGTCCATCTCTCACCACCTCTCACCTCTTCCTCTCTAGCGGAAAAGGCACCAGCTGCGAGATCGTCGGCTTTCCACCGGGCCAGTCGCCACGGGGCTCGAATTCACACATGTCCTCGGGCCAGGTTGAGCTGTTGAAGTGGCTGAGGTGCTGTCCAGAAGTAGCTGAGGTGGTGTCCAGAAGTGGCACGTGCTGCGCACTGGGACTTGGTGAGTGGAATTTGGAGTTTGGATTTGTTCATGGGGAGAATTAGTTGGAGTGGATTTTTGTTTCAGGGGAAGTCTGAGTGGATCTCGAACGCATTCCGTGAAAACAGGGCCAAGACGAGTGGGGGTACGCAGGGTTCGCAGGTTCGACGATGTGAAGCTTCGGCGATGTTTGGGTAGCCCTTTAAATGGCATGTCACTTGGAAGAAAAGGTCGCATCGAACAACCGTTCGTCGCGCAGGCTCTTTACGTCCGGAGCAGTCCGAGCTTTTGGAGCTTTTGGGCTCAAGTAGGCGGAAAGAGAACCATGTGCCACAGTGGGAACCACTGGCCAACCACCAAGTGTCCTGTCTTGATGTCCCAAAACTCCACCCCGAAGAAGCCTCTAAACCTACATGCTCGAAACCTCCCACCCGTCGCGGGAGCCGAAAAAAGACCAAAGATGGAGCGCAAGGGTCATGGACACCTTGAAGTACAGCTCGCCGCAAGTTGCCACTGGTCTCTTTCACGCAAACCATGCCCTGCAGAGCTGGGGCACCACCATGTTGGTGAACCTTTATGACCGAAGAACCCTTGGTTTTACGGTTTTTACGGATGTTACACGACCAAAACACCACATCTTACAAACCCAGGTCCTTCCCATACCCAAAAGCTGCAACCGAACGGTTCGTTGTTCCACGTCCCTCTGCGGAGTTCAGAGTTTGAAACCCGGAGTCGGTCCACAGCCAGGGCTGAAAAAAACCGCAGAGGTGGAAGAACCCTGTCTTTTAGACTATCTGATATAAAGGTACCCCCAGGTGATGGGTCCTTTTTCCATTGAACCTCTGTTGGATACCTGGATCTTTTGTTGAACCGACATGCAGAAGTTCTGCAGAACGTGGCCGGTTTTTGTGGATGACAGGCAGAAATGATGCATGTCGTTGGAAGATCTAGTTACATAGGGCTTGACCCAGGGAAGGAAAGGAATGGAAAAGAACGACCCGTTTCAGAAAATTGCTGAGACTCTTTGGCTCACGTTGGGGCAACACGTGGCCATGTTTCACCAACCAACGAAAGAAGTCACTCCTGAGGCTTCTGTACCAACGGGTCGAGTGGTGCAAACGACACTCCAGGATCTGAGAGCCCAAACATGCCCAGACACGCCCAAAAGCTCCCTCAAAACCGGATTGGCCTAGGGTGGAAGAAACCTTCTCGGCCAAACCATCAAACGTTATTAAAATGAGGACCGACTGGGATTAGACAGACTGGACAGATCTCCTGGAACGACATGGTGTTGCTGACGATCCTGGAGAGATTTCAGCCGGTTCCTACCTCCCAGACCCCAGAACTGATTGATGGGGAGGGAAGGAAAGGCGCTTGTTGTTTTCATCGGGTTGTCCGGAGTTTTTTCCGAGACTCTTGATGTATAAAACCAATATATACCAGCACCCTCCAACAGGTCACCACCTGCGACTTTTAAGTCTCCAAAAGCCACCAGAGGAGAACTGTTGGAGGGTGCTGGTATATATATTACCATATATATGTTATTATATAACCCCTTCACATGAAGGGATTCGTTTAATCCAATTGTACGGGGTGGTGTTTTGGATCAAGAGTCTTCATGACCCTGTCAGTGTGTGAATAAAAAGAAAGGTGGTTTGTCGCCTCACGCTTGCTAGGCTTGGCCATGCCACCTAGGCTTGGCCATGCCACCACGCTGGGCCCGATCCGTCCCACCTTGTATCGGTACAAGTCCACCGCATGCTCCGCACGCAGGGCATTCATCACCTCCCAGACATGACCGTGACCAACATGACCGGGCTGCGTACATTGGATGAAGCATCAAGTACCAAATGAGCATGTGGCCATCCACTACAAGAAAACCCAGTGCAACCACCCTTGCGTTTGCGTCTGAAGATCTCCGAAACTCACTGGTCGCCGCGTGTCCACATGACCCTTCTCCAATTCGCCCGCTTGGGGAACTGTCATGGAGCAACCCCGTTTGCAGCTTCCTGTTTGGAAGACGGAGGGCCGCCCCGTCGCGTTGTGAGCCCCTGAAGCGGCGACCGCAACAGCCAACGAAGTGAAGTTCAACAGCCCACACCCCGGGCCTGTCTGAAGCGCTCCAGCACCAGCGGCTTGTGCAGCACGAAACCTGCTCTTATCGGTTCAGAGCCGGACCGTGAACAATGAGCATTTGTTCACATGAAAAGAGGAGGATGAACCCTTGGAGTCGGTCGAAAGTTGGAGATTCAGTCAAGGGGTGCATCAAAGAAACATGATCTACGACATATCTACACCATTATTCAGGCAAGTTGTTGTGGTCAGGATCTCAACGTTCTCTGGCCCCAATCTTCCGAACCCATTCTGTCATTGCCTCGTTGGTTTCAACCAGCATTTGCTTCACCTGCCTCACTCTTGACGGCTATGGATTCACCGTTCCTTAGGAAAAGCTACCTACATGTTACTCCATGTATGATATTATAAGGTATATAACTATTCCATACATGGATGGTCTCGGTATGGTAGAACTTACTTAGTTCATCACAGTACTTATAATTTCACCATTGTGATCCTAGTTTCTCAACGCAGAAACCTTTCATGTGCTGCAGGTCATCAAATAGGTGTCCATGCATTAACAACCCTTGTTGGGATGTCATCACCAACGGAAGCCGATCCAAGCCGAGCCGATCCAGCCCAGAACTGCTGCCAAGAAGCTACAGGTGCCCACGCCCGAATCATGCCGCGAGCGTTCCGGAGCTTCTTCATGCCCATGGAGGTGCCTTGGAAGGCGAAACGGGAGTCAGCCGGGAGTCATGGTGGCCCTAAGAATCCCGGCCCGTTCCGCAACACATTGGGTTTGTTTCGGGTCTGAACCCCTGCGAAGGTGTTGGGTCCGACCCCTGCCATGGAGGACGATTGGTTGAGCTATATTGAGATTGACACGTTTTACCCGTCGCAGCACCACTTGCCATAGCTGCCAAGGCGACATGGTCAATCTGAATGACTGCAGAGGTCCAAAAAGAGACTGCACCGAAATCCAGATCGTTTTCAAGCAGATGAATGCAGATCTAGTTTTGTTCTTTTGCCCGAAAACTCCACCAGACCATTCCCCCTTCTGAACCCTGCTCGTGTTCTTTTTCACCACTCCGAGATCCAGAACGGCTCCGAGTCCCGAAGACCGGGGATCTTCGGACCCTCCGAACAGTGCCGTCCGGACGCCGCGGACACGGCCTACACCACCTACACGGACCGAGGTGCGCGCTTCCCCAAAAGCGTCCACGTGCAGGTGTTGTTGGTTCAAGCGTCCACGTGAAGGTCCAAGGTACTCATCAAGCCAAAAACAGCTCAACCCAGATGAAAAAAATAACGCCATGTCTGCAAGCGTCCTTTTTCTGGGCGATGTCCGTCCATGGGGAAAGAACTACCAAAAGGCGGTTCCCAAGAATGCGAGGAGCTTCCGGGGCGCTTCTGCAAACGTTGCATAAGACTTATAAGATGCTTTCCAGAAGCACCCGGTCAATGCACCCGGTCGACCGAACCAACGTCTTCGCGCCTTCTCCACCATCCCATCCCACCCATCCACCGTTCAACCGCGTGGGGTGAACAGCTCGGAGACGGCGCCGGGCTCGGGCGCGGTGCGGCTGGAACAGGCCATTGATGCTATCCAAGGCGCCCGTGGCCATGACCGTCGGTCTCGTGGCCGTGACCGTCGGTCTCGTGGCCGTGGCGCGCACGCTTCAGCGGAGGCTCCTGGGTGCCCAGCCTGAAGAGGACAAGGCGAGGCCGGCGAAGACAGTCGGTGCGTGGAGAGCGCAAAGGGCTGTCGACTTGCGAAATCACTCGACTCAAGGAAGAATCCTTTAGCATTAATAGGAATACAATTTAAGGATATTTAAGGAGAATATATGAGAATATAGAAGAATCACAGTCCAAAATCATCAAATCCAGGGCATCCCAAACCCCAGTCCAACATCCGTTCCAACCACGTCTTTCCAACGACCACCGGCGGTTCCGTTCCGCCGTTTCCCACCCCCAGCCCCTTCGTGAACCGTCGGGTGGTTCGCCGCGTGGCTCTTGGATGACTTTGTCCAAGTTGAAGCTTTCCACTCGCAGTAGCTCATCCAGTGGAAGCTCTTGAGGCCTCGGTGTGGGGTTTCCCCAGTCTGGGGGGGTTCCAGTCGGGAGCCAGCGGCGGGGGGCGGAAGCAAAGGGGATGGGGAACAGATCACCCTACGAATCAGAGGCTATGTACAAACTCGTCGGCCTTCTTGTTGCTCGATGCGCTAGGCAGGTGAATCAAAAGAATAAGATAGATAGGGCAGTGGAATCTCTCCCGGAGTCCTTTCCCCGCGGGGAAACGCTCGTTGATAGGGGCGCCATACACAGTCCCTTCCACCAAGCCGGAAAGCGGAAGGCACTAAGCTTGAGTGACAAAATAGACAAGGAAAATCCAAAAACGAATCTCGCTCCAGCACTGTATCCACGTCCTTTTTTCAGTTGCTATGATGCGAACTCAAGTGCATCTCTGGGACAAACGAGTGAAATGTTTTCGAAAATGCACAACGTCTTTGTTGGAGCTTGAGATCAGCCAGCACGGCTAACCCCTCATTGATATACAGTTTTTGCCGCCTGCCAGGCAACAACTTGTCCAAGGAACCTGGCGTGAAAACCGCCATGTGGCCTCGTGCCGAGGTTCAAGCTGGTTTCAACACTGGTTAAACGATTAAAGCCCTCCGGGCTAAAATGCTGGGACACAGCACACGTGGAGTTGCACTGTGTCCAGCTGCCAAACCCACTTCAAGACCATCTGAGGCGTGAGGGTGACGCTTTTGGAGATGCGTTGCCTTTGACATGCCAAGTGGTCATGCCAAGTGATACTACTGTGGGGGTGCGAATGGAGCTCAAAAACATATCTGAATTCTCCAGCAAAAGCACTTCGCCGGTACGAAGCATGCCATAAAGGCTATAAGCAGGGAAACCCCAAAGGAAGAATGCTGCTGGAAGAATGCCCAGCCTGTCATAGCTATGACTGCCTGCTCCGGAAGAGGCGGCGCTCGGTTTGGGATTTCGTGTATGCCCCATGTCTCCATCAACTTGAGAGGAGGGAGACACGAAAGGTAGGACAGCGGGAAGAGAAGAGAACGCGAGAGGCAGGAAAACTAGACGACGAGTGGCCCGAAAGCATTTTTCATCACGTAGGAAATCAGAGTGCGAGTTATCCGGTAAGTGTGTAGTGAGAAGTGTTAAGTCGAGTGAGTTGAGGTAGTGTGTGGGTTTCTGTGCGTGTGTCTATGTCCGTGTGGAAACGAGTCTGCGTATGTGTGCGTTCGTGGAAGTTGAGGGAGCGTGTGCGTGTTTGTGTGCGATGCGGCCTCCCAAACCCCCCACCGGCGGCCAAGCGGTGACAGCCCAGCTC
>CAXAMN010013224.1:1164139-1178006 GCA_963970005.1 Durusdinium trenchii
GGGGGGGGGTTGAATTGAATGATCAATTATTCGACCCGGACGCGCCAACACTTGCTTCGCAAGACAAACTCAAGGTATCCCCTAAAGGGCTACCTTTCGTGACCTCCACGAGAGTTGCAGATGACCCTTGACTTTGGACCAGCGTCCTGAAGACCTGCAATAGTATCGGAGGCCGGAGCACGGCCTTCCCCTCACCTATACCTGACTCTTTCGCAAGGTCTGCCTAGGGGCCATCTGGGAAAGGGCCAATCGGGGGCGGAAGATACAAGGCCTTTGGTGCCAACCCCGGCGTCGACACGAGAGTGCTTTGTTTGGTCTTCGTTCCAAAATCAGCCGACCTGGCGGGGTGAGGCACCGAGCGCTCGAAGCGACGGGTGCTCGCTTGCGCCCGGTGCTCGGTCGAAGCAAAGGGACACGCCGCCGCAGACGGGAAGAACGATGGTCGGCTCCGATGAGACGCACCGACTCGTCCTACAGGCCACTTCGTCCACCTGAACTGATGGTTGAAATGCAGCAGACCTGTTTCATGACCGAAGTCCATTGGAGATCTCCCTGTCGAATGCCTATTTGGGGCGTAGCACCTACGAGGCTCCCTCCATCCGATTGGCTGATTGCACCATCCAAAAGAAGAACCTTCTGGCCACAAGGAAGAAGCCTTGTTACTCTGAAAGACAACGGGGTGGCTCGCTTACAAGAGGGTCTTGGACTATCATGGACTATCATGGACAATCTAGTTCCAAAAAAGTGCCGGGTCCCTCCTAGCTCCACTCTTGGTCCAAACCTTTGGCGGAGAAACTGGTTTGGTCCCCAAGGGAGGGTGGTGAGAGATTCTCCACTGAGGAGGTTGAGTTGATTCACCTAAATCATCCTAAATCCAAATCATGTGAGATAGGTCCCTCCTGCCAAGCAGCCGTTTTGCGAGGCTACATCGGAGTATAGGGCAGCAGCTGTTCATACTGCCTCGGGTTCAAGAAACGACAACAGCCTCTGCCATAGCCTCAAAACAGGCAAAGGCCCTTAGGTGAACCTGCTACTAGATTCCAATGATCTAAACCTGGACCTAAACCCCACCACAAACCTCATACCCAAAAACCATCAAAAAGAAACACTCAACCACCCACTCTGGCTCAAAGAGAGCACCCACATCTTGCGCTTGCTTTGAGTCACTCCACTGCCTCAATTCCGGGACCCACCTCTCTTCCACTCTCCCAGCAACGAATCGCACGCTCCACCTGCCGCACCACGTCTTCTCCGGCCACGTCCACCTGGAGAGCTTGCGCTTCGCTCCAGTGCTGCGTCATCCGGTCAAGACGAGCAGGACGAAAGTGACCGAACTTCAGGATTGGTTAAGAACCTTCTACCCGCAGAAAACCAATAGGTCACCACCTGCGACTTTAGAGGACCTGCAAAAGCTACCACAAGAAACCTGTAGAGTTGGGTCCTTCAATGATTCGAAGTGACCGAACTAGCCACTGGGATCACGCTCTAGGTCACTGAGAAGGTCCTGGTCGCGGTGCGTGCTGGGCAACATCACTTCAGGTCATCAGCTGGGAGGCCCTCGTCCGTCCCACACCGTTCGTGGTTCAACGGTCCCATCCGACCAGTCCGGCTTGAGGGAACCCGATGCCGAGGATGCGGGCGAGGAGGGCCGAGGACGGCGCGACGAGGGTTTTTCAGGAGAGAGAGAGAGAGAGAGAGACAAACCTTTGCGGAGGTGAACGAAGGAAATGGACGAAAAAGTCTGTTGTCCCACTGAATACGACGTCGGAATTCTTCAAGCAAACATTGATCTTGCTTGCCCCTTCTGTGTGGCTCACCCGCAGTAGAAAGAGTCAAAGAAGACATGTTCTTTTTCCATACCAGGTGTAGGAGCGTCAATTGGATTGGAGGAAATTGATTCGACCAGGCAAAAAGAGAAACACACCACACAGATCTGCTGGGTGGATTCTAGCAAGAAAGGTGTCTTTTTGCCCAATGCCCAACAAGAAGAACGATCCCAACTCTACTGTCTTTGCCCTTGCTGCCCAATGCCCTGTCATCTCCTGGTACCAAATCAGTACCCTGAAACGCCATCTGTGGAGGGATAAATCCTAGACATCCTACACCTGGACTAGGGTGGGTACTAGGAAGCTCGAAGAAGCGCAAGAGGAAGGTAGGGCAGGAGCCCATTTGGGTGCCGGATATAATAGGGAGACACCCGATCGCCGCTGGCTGGGCAATTTCCCGAACCTTCGAGGTCGGAACGCCGGCGGTTCGGTCTCCCTATTTTCGATGACCCATTTGGGCAACGCACCTTTCTGTGCTACCAGGCGTTAGGTTGCCGAATGACACTGCCATGAACCACGGAGGCGAAAACCAGGTCAGACCGCCGCCCCCACCCCCGCGCGAGGCAGAGCCCCCCTTTTGCTGGACTGTGCTACACTGTCCGCGATGAGCCGGTGAATTTCGACATAAGCGTATTACGATGCGTAGAGTACACGAACGTGGGGCCAAAGTCTCAAGGATGAAACTGCTTCTTCAGCACAAGAACAAGAGGTACTCGGAAATCAAGAAACTCATGGATGTGTCCAAAGTCTCAACCAGTTGTTATCTGAAGGAACACGCATTGCCATATAAGAACCCTATCCGGGTTGACTCAGATTGTGGACATTTCGTCCGATGCCGAACGTCCAGGACGAGTCCTGACGTTCTCCACCTGAGCCGCTGAAATCAACGACGCTCATCTGCTATTCCGGCGCCATCCGGCAAGGCCTGCGATGGCGCAAAAGCTGGTCATGTCAAAAGGTGCTTTAGATATCGCAAAGCTTAGGCTCTTAGTATGATGGGTATTAATTAGTATACCAGTTTTGTTCTTGATTCGTTTAGCAAGACTTTGGGTCCCAGTAGACATGCCCAGTTCTTGTCAGTCACGCAGCATTGTGGTGAGCTGGTGGCAAAGGGCCACGAGATTTAGGGAACGGTCCTGCAGTTTGCCATCAACCTCCTTTTCAAGGTTGGGAATTGCAAAAAGCAGCAGTGGATGGCGTTCACATCAGCATCCCATCAGAAATCCGACTTGGCGCATTCATCTTCAAGACGAAACAGTGGATGACACTCTTTGAGCCACCTGCGTCACGAACAAAAAAAACTAGCCTTGGAATCAGCTGGAGCCGACTTTCTCAAAAATTGCGATGGATGCTGATTTGGGAACTGTAGTCCAAGTGAATTGATGAAACGCCGCCTCAGTTTGCACCTCAGTTGGGAGTTCCAGTGCCCGGCATGTCAGCTCGATCCTGGAAGAGAAGCGAGTCGCATTCCCAGCAAAACGTGGGCACCGTAGCACTCGAGTAGGAGGAGATCAAGTTCACTTGCTGCAAAGGATTGACTCAAATGCCATGGATTCCCAAGTCATCCCCACTCCCGGCTTCAACGAATGGCATGGGTCTCATGGTCGGACGTTCGAATCTCCTCCGTGTTCTGCACCTCAGTAGTCATACGGCCCGTGCGCAGCTGCATGTGCAGCTTCATCACGGAATCAAACTGTACCTGGAGGCAGCCGAAACTGTGAGACTCAGCGACGACCGTGCGGTTGAGCTTGCGCGTGCTTGCGCGTGGGAGGCGCGGGTGCCGTGGTCTGAACAAGAGAGTGCTCCGAAGTGTTCGGCAAAAGGGAACGAAGTATGAAATTCAAGAAAGAACACTTGAAAGGGCGCAGCTGCCCTCATGACCCCTCCCCTTTGATTGTTTGGTGTCACTATTGAGAGCAAAGACAATTGAATTGCTTGACTGAGTTGGAAGCAAATGGAAGAAAACAGGAGAAAACTCAACAAGAAGACCTTTCAAAGGTCTGGCTTCTTCTTGGAGGTGCCGACACCGCCGGACAACGATGAAAACGGGTCTATTTGGGTGACCCAAACACCCCGGTGGCGCCAGGACTTCGGATCCGTGATGAACCGGTGTTGACAAGGTCCAGGTCTCTGGGGGTTCTCCAAAAAGCCACCGGGCTTGGAAGATAAAGTAGTAAGGCCAGGAGCTACTAGTAGCGTCTATGTCATTGTATGTCTATGTGGGTCTGTGTTGAACACTCTTCGGTCCCCAATAGGGCCTCCACGAATGAGTTCTGCGTTTCTTCGTGAATGTGTCGTGAAGGTGGTGAGGAGCGCTCCCAACCCAGACCCCTTGGCTTCAACTTGTGACAGTGTACTTGCAATGAAGTAGAAGTATCCAGAAAGGGCACATATGGTTGTGAGTCACCAAACCATGGAAGATAAACATCCCTAATAGAGGACTCCATGCATTTTCGGCGGTCAACCAGCGTTCTCCGGTTTTGACCCACGGCCATAAAGCATGTTCTACCAGCATGCTCTGAACAAAGGTGCCCTTGGAAAAAGTCCGCCCTCCTTTTTCGTTCCAACCGGCCGGTCAGAACTGCAGTACGGATAACTGCAGTACGGATTTCTCCCGTCTCCATCGGAGTGTAAATCGACCCCGGCCCGGGTGTCACGGGAGCGGGGCGATTGCCATTCTGCGACGCGGCCTTCTGCTGAGCTGTCAGCAGAAGCTTGCCACTGGGAGGCTCAAGACCTACCACTGTGGGTAGCGACAACGTGGAGCGCTCATGCGGAGCGGAGCTGGAGCGGAGCGGAGCTTGGGATTTACAAAGGGCGGAGCCGCAACCACACGGGTTTTCAAAAGCACGTGTGGTGATACTTGCCTTTTCATCAGCATAGACCAGCCGTGTGGTCGGCAGAAATGTTGCATGTCGTTGGAAGACCCAGCCAAGGTTACACGTCGGATCCGACGTTCGCTTTTCGTTTGGTTCGGACCGTTCAGAGTCGGGTCTTGCACCGGCGCGCACCGGCTCGGGTTCCTTTTGATCGAGGGGTTCCGGGGTCGACGAGCGCCATCTTGGGGGAGCGATGGCCTCGGGTCTTGTTGGTTGATCGTAGCTTCTTGTTACTATAGTAGCGATGGCCTCCAACTAAATAGTAGCTTCTTGCTACTAGTAGTAATGCCAGGAGCTACGAGTAGCTTCTTGTTACTAGTAGTTGTCCTTTCAACTTCAACTATTGTCATTTCACGTATTTAAATCATGATGGTCATGGATCTAGGGTGATTGATTGAGAACTATGAAGGGAAGTTCCTGCCATTTCCGTGGGTAATTAATTAATTTCATGATTCACCCTGTGTTCATCCAAAATCTTCAAAAAATACTCCCAGGGATTCTTCTGGTTCAACTAAAAATGCATCCTTTTCATGCAGCGAAAGCCTCACGACTTCTTGAAACAGTTTGGGTCCCAGCACGCTGAGATACTCATTGACTGCATCAACCCATCTTCGCCCCAAGAAAATCCTGGAGTTCACAATGAGGACAAAGTGCGGGGGGGGTAAAGAAACCGAGAAAATAATCCGGAAAAAATGTTTTCGAAAAAATGGAACCCAAAACAAAAGATGTAATTATGGCAGAATGAATGGCACCTGGCATTTCTTCCTGGTGTCAGGGTGTCATGTCATGCAGGTCTTGAAAGTCTGAACTGAAGTTCTTTGTGTCCCTGACAGGGGAAAGGTATCCAGGAAACCTTTATGCCTAACTAGGGATGGGCCAGAAAAAATATGTAGTAGTAAGTTACATACGTATACATACATATATATATATAATATAATACAATATATATATATATTGTATTTTTTGGTCATGGGGTCACCTTGGCACTTTGCCAACTTAGCACTAAGTGGAGGGAGATCCCTCGTCAGGTGCTCTCATTCGATTCACCCCATTGCTGGTGAATCCGCCCCACTTGGGCCGAAGGCCCCCCCAGCCCATCTGAGCCAAAGCACCCAAAGCTGCAATGGAGAGGGCACTGCCTGAGGCTCTGGGGAGCTGGGGTGCCACACATCGAATGGGGCGTGGGCGGTGGCACCGACTGCACGGGGCCTGGTCACCGACCCTGATGGTGCACTGGATCCCCCATTGGGAAGGGTGGAGGTGCGGAGGGTTCCTCCCTGCTTGCCTCTCTGCCTCGTCAAGAGTCGAAACATCGAGCAATGTGAGTCGAAACATCGCGACTCTGGGGGGCTCCGTGGTTGGACCGGGTGGGACTTCGGGTGTTTGATTGGAGCTTCTTGTGGCACGTCTTCGACTTTTGGACCATCTCAAGGCTTGAACCAAATCACAAGTCCTCGGTCACGAGTCGTCCCGTCGAAGCACCAGGACGACGAAGTCACCACGGGGGTGGTGAATGGACACCCGTACGTTCGTTCGTGGTGCTCGTTCATTCGTTCCATGAAACACGGGTATACTGGAAGGAGGTACTGAGGACGGAGCTGGGGCACGAAAGATCACAGACTGGATGGGACGAAGCTCCACCCCACATTCGACGGAGGACGGGGCACAGCCAAGCACGACGTGCTGAGAAATCCGTCCCCAAATGCGTCCGAAGGTGCTTCGATTCAATGCCATCCAAACTACAAGTGAGTCAAAATGCTCAGGAACGCTTTGGAGCATGAAACGGCTATCGGTTTGGCGCCGGCACAACGGATGATGCGCTACAGGCGGCACGGCCAAAACGGGCGAGCCGCGGGTTTGGACATAGATTCAATGAGGTTGGTTGTTGCCAGAAACCCCCTTTATCCTTTGAAACTACTGGAATGGATCACACTGCCCTGCCACCCCCTGAGCTGGACCTCGGGTCGGACGTCGGGTCGAACTCGGGAATTCCTCAACGACAAGAAGGTCGACCCCCCAAGAACGCCGGCGGCCGAAGTGAAGGTCCAGAGGCCAACACCTCTAAGACCCTGGGAAACTTTGGAGAGGAGACAGAGGAGTCCTAGGGTATGAGAAGTCTCGACTGATGGGAGGGCTTGTAAACTATATGCATCAACCTCGTGGCATCAGAACCTCTGCACCCGTGGCAAATTCTGCCACAACTCCAGCCATCTCAACGGACCATGGTCTCCCAGCTTAAGGACCGAATTCTTGAAGTCCCATCCGACCGAAGCAACCTGGGGATGCTTCGGAGTCCATGACTTTGAAGATCTTTGAAGAACCAGGTAGTCGTCTTGCAATGCGAATCAGGAACCAGTCCAACAACGGAACTGCCTATTGTCTTGCCCTAAAGGATCCTTGGACCCTCCATAGAAGGGGGCGAACCCTATAACAAGGGGGTTGTACCCTCAAAACCCTACATGTGTTTGAGGGTCCGGATCCTATGCAGGTGGTAGGTGTCATTCGTATACCCTCCGCAGCAACACCCCACCGCGGTCCACACGCCGGCTGCGTCTGACAGGGACGGCCTGATCCCTTTTTCCCCCCCAAAAGAAAGGAAACGCACCATACGCCCATCGCAGGTCGACTGCCGTCCCTCTAGGGGTTTCTACGCCCTCCGACTGAGTCCCTTCGCGTCACCGTGGCTCGGCCGTGGTTCGGCCGTACCTGGACCTCCCATGAAACTCCATGCCTGGGAAAAGCAAAGAACCAGAAACAGTTTCTGGATGGAACGAAACCCAGTCCCAGCCATTTCCGGATTTCAAGTTGGCGCCAGATTGGAACAACCATGTGCTTTCTGGTTTGGACTGGGTTTAACAGGTGGAAGTCATGTCGTGACTCTCCGGCAAACGCGCCAGCGCGCGCGAAACCGTCGAGCCGTCGCCTTGTTCAGCAGCACTTTGTCTGCAAAGGCCACTTGCTGCGCTGATTCGTTCACCGCGTCCGCGCTGCGCTCCTGCTGAACTTCGGTACGTCCAAACTTGCTTCGGGTCGAAGGATGAGTCTCGAGGTGGAGTGGGAAGTGGAGAGGAAGTGGAGTAGGTAGGCTTCCCGGAATCAGGGTGAGGTGAAGTGGATCGAGTTCACCACTCGCGTTTGGGCTTCAGACTTCATGAAATTCAGGGCCAGGCCATCCACGAAACCACCATGAGTCTTCCACACTCCGTGTACCTACAGGGCTTGTGAAAGCGCGACAGGGAGGCAAAGTCTGGGACCACTTGAGGCAGAGGGATTCGATCCTCGAGTTGGTGATCAAACAGACCACGGAGGTCGCCTTGCCTCCTTGGACCATGAAAACAACGAGTTCGGTTGAGCTGGTGTAGTGCTATGCTCCTTCGTAAAGCGATGGTTCTTTCGTCAAGTCCATTCAAATCAATGGTGGTTTGGAATCCTCGAAGAGATCTCCTTTGCAATCTACACCGCCCCTGTCATCACCAAAGGTGATTAGTTTGCAAATCACCGGTGGTTCTCATCTCGGTCAAGGTGATGAGTTCCTGACCGCCCCTGTCATCACCTTTGCGAGCACATGAGGCAAGGCTCACAGCCACACACGGTCGGTACACGGTCGGTACACCGTACACGTACAGAGACATCGTTTCAACACCCCGGGCCCCAGGCTCCAGGCTCCCACTGGTCTTTCGGCACATGCAAGTTATAAAAAGAGTCGCCACAAATGTGCCAAGTTCGCCATGTGTGCGAAACGAAGAAGACAAGAAGAAAGTCCGAAAGTGATATAACGGAAGAAACCCAGGGTCGACCCGCAAGAATCCGGGCTCGTTCCGCAACACATAGGGTTTGGGAACCTGGTCCGGACCCCTGCTATGGAGGGTCCAACCAACCCCTGCCACGGAGGACCTGTTCAGATTCTTAGGGTAAGCTATAGATCCAGATCACACCCATCCCCCAACCCACCCCTCGCACCCGCTGCAGTTGCTGCAGGAAGTGTACCGTGTCGATCACCGTGAGCACTCCATCCACGCGCGTGCGCTCGCGGAGCTCTTCATCCACGAAGAAGGTCTTGCAAACAGGACCTCACGGAGCTCGCACCACGGCCACTCGACGGCGATAGCATAGCCTTTCTTCTGAGCCCCGACTGAGGTGAGGTCCCATCAAGTTCGACCAACGAAGCTGTGAATCCAACGACAGGAAAGCACCATCAAGGATATCAGCATCTTCAAAGGGGTCTCCAATAGACTCCCCTACACTACTTAGGGATCTCCATTGAGCACCCCTTTGAAGCTCCAGGTATCCAAAATGTGTGCTACATACGTAGGAGGCCGGCCGCCCCTGTTTCCCAAAAACCTGCTTTTTACGAAATCCCAGACGATCCTTCGGGTCCCGACCTTAGTCGTAGGAGACGGACCTGACGTCTGTATTGGTCTCGACCTGGTTCGCTGCCACCCCTTTCCATTCCTGGACTGAGAGCGAAGGTACAGGCCTATATATAGCCTATAGCCTACCCCATATGTACCCCTGTAAAGGGTCCCAGTTCAGGTCTCTCAACCTCTCAACCAGTTGGTTCGGGTCCGGTTCGTCACAAGAGTTGGGCCGGAACCGGAATTGGGAGTGCAAGGCACTTGTCAAATAAGAGAATCCCGGTTTCTCCAGAATGGTTTTACACCTCCAAATGGGATGTGATGTGGACTAAATGGTGCTTGGACCAGAATATATGATAATATATGGACCTTGGGTTCCAGACTCATCCCAAATCGTATCCGCACACACCCCAACTCAAGCAGACCTACCTGTCAGCCTCTGTCAGCCTCTGTCTACCTCAACCCTCCCGCCATCCATGAAATCCATGGACGGATCTCCATAACCATATGAAGTGGGATACTCTATGGGACACAGCTACGGACAGAATAGGAATACACTCTATCCGGGAGGATTAACCCTGGGCCGCCCTCCACATATGGCGAAACCGATTCTATAGCGACACAGCTGGGTTCTTCATCCTCCAACCACCCCCGGGTCCGCCCCGGCCCCCCAAGGTCCGCAAGGTCTCGCTCCGAGGCTCCCGGATCGGCGAGGCCGGTCGTCTCAATGAGGATCCCATCCAAGGCACGCCGCGCTGCGGGGCCGTCCTGGGACCGTGCGCGGGCACCACCGTGCTGCGGGGGCGAAGCGACGAAGCCAACCCACGATTCGTCGGCACGGGCAGATGGCTGGAGGTCGAATCCGGCCCTGAACACCTGCAAGTGTTGCTTGCTTTGAGAAGCCCCAAGAAAAACATGCTTCAGGGGAGTCTTCGTTCATGGCGGCATGTCGCAAGCAAGAAAACATCTGGACCGTGGTTCTTCACTCCACAGTAGACTCTTGATGAATAGACTTCATTGAAAAACCTCTTCGGACCTGAGGAGTGCTTGAAGAATCAAGAGTCTATTTGACCCAGAAGTCCAGATCGACCTTTGTTGCCCTGAAGAAATACAGTCCGAACTTCGGGCTCTACCGGTCCATCTGACCCGTCCGTCTGGCAGCTTCCGAACTGGTTGTGTCTGGGTAATGAATCTTTGACTTCCAAGACCTGGTTTTTGTAGTCCTTAGTTGATTTGGTAGAGCCTATTGAATTAATGGTTGTTGGAAGCCTAGGGTTTACCTTCACAACTTCCTCCGCTGAATGTGTGCTTTCTCCGAAAAAAAATGGTCGCAGGCCTGCGCAGCTTGCCTGTTGGCTGCCTCTGCGTCCGCCTGGAAAGGAAAACCCTTCGGAACACGCAACCGGCCGGGAAAGCTTCCAAAAGCGCCGTGGCGACCAGCTGTAGCGGCCAAATCACCGAGCTGAACCCGAGCTGAACCTTTCAAGTGCTGGACGTATCTCATGCCCTTCGAAGTTTCTGGGATGTGGTTTGTTGCCAGAAAAGGCCAAAAACATGGATGCGAAACAAAAACACATCTTCTACCTTGTGCCTTGTAGAAAGGTCGGTCGGGCCAGAGATAGGTGGCTGCTCTTGGCAAAACGATGCTTCACTCTTTAGGAGCAAAGCAGCTGCATGGGAACCCGCATGGATCCCGCATGGATCCCGCGCGCGGGACCGCTGTGACCGCGTCACCACGCACCCGACCATCCCATGACCAGCGACACGAAAAGGGCACCGCGACTCCCCGAGCGAAGTCGGTCAGCAAAACGGTCCCAAAGACGACCAAGGCGGGACACGTCTGGGAAGGCCGCGAACCTTCAAGAGGATCTGCTTCACAGCTTCGACTAGGTCGCTGCGGACCGTGCAGCAGAGGCAGCCATTGTCCAGCAGGATCACCTCAGTTACTTCGCCATGGTCTTTTTTCAAGAGTGCAAAGAACCACGGGCACACGAAGCTTAATTCCAAAACGATGCAAAACTGTGAATTCTGTACACTATGGATTTGTGGATTAGACGTTTCTCTTGCTCAAAGGAAGAGAAAAGGGTCGAACTGAGGTGGCGTTTCGGATTTGGAACTCTACTCCTGGAACACAAGTCCTTTGATTCCAGGACGTAGATATAGATGATATAGGGAGCGGGTGGACGTAGATTATAGGTCGCAAGGAATTGGGGAGATGGCTGTGATGACGCTTTTTTCTCCAGAGGAAGCGGGGCCGAGCTCGACGCTGGAAGCGAGACCTCTTGGACGACCAAATGGTGAGGTCGTATCTGCCATGCATCAATGAGTCCCTGGAAACCCAAACGCACAAACAACCAGAAACAGTTTTGGTTGCTCCGGTCATTTGTTGGTCCTTTACATAACAAGCGGTTACTAGTAGGACTGGGGAGTTCCATCCAGAACTGTTTCTGGGTTGCGACTGGGTTTCCAGGAAGTCCAGAAAGTGGAGAAGACATGAGTTGATTGGTGCCAAGCATCATTACCCGATGCTATCCGATTTTCATAACTGCGGGGCTCTTGTAAATCAGCCAGCATTGCTGAGGAAACCCGTTTCAAAAAGAGGCTGAAGAACTTTTCAGAGGCCAAATCTGTCAGGAAGCCCCTTTTGAGTTACATTGCAACAACTTCAGGGGAGAATAGGCGCTAATGACTCCAAGCGAAAACATGACCATTCCAACTGCCAGGAAGCACACTCTGTTATAGTTTTCACTGTTCTTCTCCATGACTAGTCTCGACATGTCTCGCCAGTGTTCCGCTGCAAAGCAAAGCGGAACTAGTTTCGATCCTGCCCCTCGAGTGATCAGCAACACTTATAGGTCACCGCATATGACCATATGAAGCTTGAGAAAGAAACAAAGCAGCGATGGCTGATGATGGACAGTGAAAACTAGTCGAACTGTCTCATCCCCATCCACAAAGATTAAAATGACCTACAGAACTGCGAAAGCGGATCCAAAAAAAACGGTCTCTGTGTTACCCAGCCACTCAGGGCCAAGCGACTGACTCTTGAGTCCTCTTCACACCAGAAGCTTCCAGCAACTGATTGTCGATACCAATCTGACCCACCTGTCGCGATGTCAGGACACGCCAACAAAAAGAGAACGAACATGAGAACCCACCAGGTGCCATCTGACTCAGGTCATCTTCAGGTTCATACATCTTACCAACGATGCCATTTTAAGCTCATAGCGACCCAGCTGGGCTGGTTGGCTCGATGAAAAAGGCAGACATGTTGCACAGTTGGAGGATCAACCGGTCGTCCATCCACCGGCGACCCTTGAAACATCTGCCCGGCGGTTCCCTGGAGCGAACAGTGTCAATGGCGCCACGCGACGGTGGCTGGTGACAGGTTTTAAACAAACAGAACCAAGCGAATAGATCACAAGTGAGTAGATCACCGGTGAATATCCATGTGGCTTCTCCCTTGGACAATGGTGGCCCTGTGAAATTTTCATGTTTATCAGAGAGAGATTTCTCCGCCAGGTTTGCAGTACAAGCAAGATGCCATCTGCTCTGAGCAGAGCTTGCCACGTAATTAGGTTCCTGGGTTCCGATGGACTGGTTGATTCACCTTCAGAGCTGCCTATCTGCTGGTGAATCAACCGCCTGAAAAAAGATGCACCCTCTGGCGCCCCTCCCCCCCCCTCCCGGACGAGAAGCCTCATTTTCGATGACCGCGAAGCGAAAGCCGTGCTGGGCCTGGACAGATCCCAAAGAATGAAGCGTCGGGTCTGGAAATTGGGATGAGTCTGTGGCAACTGGATGAATGATCTCACCAAATTCAACTTTGCAAAGAATTCGGACCATCAAAGGATGTTCCTCTACCCAGACCATTTAAAATATAGTTGACCTATAGTGTTGTAGTGTAAAACCCTTTCAGACAATGGTTGTTTCGCCAAACATTATCCCGGCAAGAGACCCCAAACAGTGGGTGTGAGGTCTGTAAGCAGAAAGTCTAGAGATCTAGACGCATTGCGGTCCAGAGAGGCGATGGTGGTGATGAAGTGAAGGTGGGTGTGAGTGAGTGTGGGTGAGAGGGAGTGTGCGTGTGAGTGAGAGTGGGAGAGTGAGTGTGAGTGCGGGGTGAGAGTGAGAGTGAGAGTGAGAGTGGGTGTGAGTGTGAGTGTAAGTGAGCGTGAGTGAGAGTGAAGGTGGGTGTTAGTGAGTGTGGGTGAGAGTGAGAGCGTGTGTGCGTGTGTGTGTGAGAGAGTGAGAGTGAGAGTGAGAGTGAGAGTGAGAGTGAGAGTGACAGTGACAGTGACAGTGACAGTGAGAGTGAGAGTGAGTGAGTGTGAGTGAGCGTGAGTTAGAGTGAAGGTGGGTGTTAGTGAGTGTGGGTGAGAGTGAGTGCGAGTGGGAGTGGGAGAGTGAGTGTGAGTGAGTGCGGGTGTGAGTGAGTGTGAGTGAGAGTGAAGGTGGGTGAGTGTGGGCGAGAGTGAGAGTGAGTGTGGGAGAGCGAGGAGAGTGAGAGTGAGAGTGAAAATGAGAGTGAGAGTGGGAGTGAGTGTGAGTGAGTGTGAGGGAGAGTGAAGGTGGGTGCGAGTGAGTGTGGGTGAGAGTGAGTGAGTATGAGTGAGTGTGAGTGCGAGTGTGAGTGAGAGTGAGAGTGAGTGTGAGAGTGAGTGCGGGTGGGTGAGTGTGCGTGTGAGAGTGAGCATCTGAGAGCACAAACTACTGCGCCTGCCACGAAATCTGCACTTCGAGGTTCACAAAGTGCTGTGCCTGCCACGAAATCTGCACTTCGAGGTTCACCAAGTGCTGTGCCTGC
>CAXAMN010013224.1:1178016-1194286 GCA_963970005.1 Durusdinium trenchii
CCTGCCACGAAATCTGCACTTCGAGGTTCACCAAGTGCTGTGCCTGCCACGAAATCTGCACTTCGAGGTTCACCAAATGCTGTGCCTGTCACGAAATCTGCACTTCAAGGCTCACCAAGTGCTGCACCTGCTACGAAATCTGCACTCCAAGGTTCACCAAGTGCTGTGCCTGCCATGAAATCTGAATTCGAGGTTCACAAAGTGCTGCGCTTGCCACGAAATCTGCACATCGAGGTTCACAAAGTGCTGCACCTGCCACGAAATCTGCACTTCGAGGTTCACAAAGTGCTGTACCTGTCACGAAATCTACACTTCGAGGTTAACAAAGTGCTGCACCTGCCACGAAATCTGCACCTGCCACGAAATCTGCACATCGAGGGTCACAGAGTGCTGTACCTGCCACGAAATCTGCAAACGAGCCACATGTCCAAAAGTCACGATTCACTGCACCTGGCACGAAATCTGAGCTCCTTGACGATCACCACCATGTCCAAAGTGCTGCACCTGCCACGAAAACTGCATTTCGAAGTAAAACAGCTCCGATCCCTTGCACCTGTCACGAAAAGTCGACTTTGGAGCACCCAAACACGAGGTTTCCCTTGCGCCTGCCACGAAAAGTGACCACCATGTGCGAAAATGCGCACGGCACCACAACGAGAGCGCAGTCGCCTGAAGCACCCGCCGCGGGCAGGCAGATTTTGCGAGCCTGCGCAGTCGAAGTGCACATGGACGATGTCGAGAGGCATGAATGTACTGTAAATAATAGCAACGAATTAGCCGTTCACGCCCGCGCTTCAGCGATCTAAGCATCAGCTTCCTTTCCCTTACCGTAAGAACCCCTCAGTGTGCCCACACTGTTGGGGAAAAATGCGGTTGAAAGTGTAGGGTCTAGGGTTTTCTGCTCCTTGTCTGGGCCAGAGCCAAACACAGCTAGACTGACCGGCTAGACCCAGACAAGGCCTTCAAGATGTAGTTCAGCAGTGTAGTCTTGCCTGAAAAAAAACAGCGCAGCACATGCAACAGCGGTAGAGAAAGAGGACAGTAGCATCAGCAATTGTGGGACGGGACATCGATCTGGCATGTTCTTGCACCCTCCGCAAAACCACCAATTTCACAAGCCATTGATGGAACCTCGCAGGCTTTCGCATCGTCTTCTTATCATTTCTGTCCTTTCGGGCGTCCCAGGCGTCCCGGGCGTCTCGTGGCACCACGGGCGATCGGGCATCGCTCCGGGCGCCGCGCGGAAAATCGATGGTCCGTCTAGGTCCAAGTCATGAGGCGCCATGGGTTGGTTTAGGCAGGCGGTGCGAAGCTGGAGTTGGGTGCTCCTGGAGTTGCTGGTTCAAATCGACTGTTTTTTTGGGGTCCTGGATGAGGAGGCTGAACATCCACATGAAACCTCAATCGTGATGAGTGGTGGGGCACACGTCAAACACTCCAAAACACACGTTGCACTGACAGAAAACCAGGGATCAAATCTGAAACATCTAATGTAGACTGTTGATTGATGAATCAAACACTTCACATGAAAAATTCTTAGGAGCCTTTACCCTCCACATGAAGGAAGTTTCATTCATCCACCGTTGAAAAAAACCTTCATCCTGGCACGGCTCCGGTGTGCACCAACAAAAACAGCTCCGGTCCCTGAGACGTCTTCTCCACGTCTCAAACCGCCCAAACACCAGACCCTGGGGGTTGTCCCCGCCTGCTCCGAGGAAGCCCGTCAGCACGGTGATGGGCACCTGAACCGGGATGCGATGCACGAGGACGAGGGACGGGGTGCTCAGAGCAGGCAGGGGATGCGAAACGAGCAGGACCGCCGACTGCCGGACTGGTCGAAGCTCGAACTGGGAGCAGTAGAACTAGAAGTGGCCGAAGTGACAGGCCTATTTGAGTGACCTGAATTGCGTGGATCTGAAGCACACATTTGGTTCTTTGATCGTCTAGGTACTTCAGGTATCTTGGCCACAATCTTCAGGTGAGTCGGCCACATTTATGGTGTCTTTTTCGTCTTTCCCAGACGCTCCTGGACCCTCATATGGAGGGGTCGGACCCTCATATGGAGGGGTCTGGGATCTCAAATCCCTATGGTTTTGAGGGACCAAAGGCTGTTTGGAGCGTCTGGGTTCTCCAAATCAACTTGAGTCAACTGGCAAAGAATGTTCAGGCACTTGAGTCAACTGGTGGGAATTCATGGAGTTTTGTTGAATCCGAGATTCTTGATGGCTGGAGCATATGGGTGTATAGCTCGAATAGGGAGACGTCTCCCAGGCGTTCCGACCCTCTGGGTTCGGTGAAGGGATTTCTAGACCAGTCTACGAAGCTGGGCCAGACTGGTCTCCCTATTCAATTAGCCTAATAACTGGAGCGCCGAGAACCACACCTGAAGCCTTCGCATCGAGTTGACTGCGCTCGCCCGTGGAGAGAAATGAAGCCGGAACCGCTCGCCATGTGCGGCACGCACACATGGCCCAATGGGGTCCGTCTTGCCGAGGACCGACCGATCGACCGACCTTCATAGAAGGAGAAGTAGATCGATCACAAGTTCTTTAAAGGAAAATATAGATAGTAGATAGTAAATAGTAAAAGAATAAAACAACCATGTATATAGACTGTAAAAATCTCACCCGCCCTCAATTCAGCAGATTCAGCAGAATGAGAAGGACCAGAAGCCTGCCGCCAAGTTGACGAAGACTCCAGACCCCCCGAACCTCTGGGTTTGACTTCGCGTTGTTCCGCTCCTATCCCACGACCAGGACGCGACGCGCCGAGCGCGAGCATTCTCACGCTCGAAGCCTGGCGCTGGCGCTGCTCCTGACGTTCCTGTTCCTCCAAACGCTCCAAAGCTTGACGCGCTTCCTTGAGGCCCTGCTGCAGCGCTTCGCCTGTGTGTTACGCATGGAGAGAGAGGGAGGGAGAGGTTTTCGACCTTGCGGATGCAGAAGATGGTGGATAAAGGATGAGCAACCCGATCTGGTCCCACATGCCTTTTTCTCGTTGTTTTGAATGATTGAATGAGGGGGACCTGGGATCGGAATTTCTCGTTGCGTTTTTGTCACCCAGGTTCATCAGGAAGTTTAAAGCATGTGGACGAAAACAGAGAACACGCCCAAATCGACTGGTGGAAGACCAGGTGTGCTCTACAAAGAGCCCATGGTTTTTGTTTAGTTTTCTTGTTCTTCTTCTTCTCCTTCTTCTTCTACTCCTCCTGCTTCTTCTTCTTCTACTCCTCCTGCTTCTGCTTCTTCTTCTTCTTCTGCTTCTTCTTCAGCTGCATTGTGAATACTGTATATAGTTGTGCGCGCTTTGGGGCATCCGAAGCGCCACTTGCCCAGCTCACCCCGCCTGAAGCACCCATATCTTGCGCCGCCCTCAGGTCCCGCTGCCCACGCGCGGGCTGCTGAAGCGCCAGAAAGACCAGGCCCCGGTGCAGCAGGATGCAGCTGAAACTGGCGCGATCAGTACGGTACGGCCGTGCACAGCTGGGCGCTTGTTCCAAGAAAGGTAGCCCCCAAAAATAGAGTGACGGACCATGGATGAAGTCACCTCTTGGGTGAACCAAGAGAGGTTAAGTGACCTTATAGGACCAGCCTGGGGTATCCATGGAATAGTCTATCAGGTTCTTCAACCTCTGTTGGAATGCCAAATCTGATCAGTTACCTAAGAAGAAGCTCGCTGTCGACATGCATGTTCATGGTGGGAGGCGCATTGCTTCGTGCTTCAGTGGTGAACCCCGTCAATGGCACTTAAAACCTGCGACGCCGCGAAGGGGCTCTAAAGCACCGGCCATCTGGCCATGTGCCATACACTCAGCCACTGACCTAAGGGCCTCAAGATCTGTACATGATCCACATGTAATCTAAGCATGATGGGATACCACCAGGGCCTCCCATGCTCCGAACATCGTTTTTCAGCTTGCATCTTCATGCATCTAAGTCGGCTTCGACTTTCGAAATGACTTGGCATTGGCCCCCTTCTGCCCACCCGTTCGCATGAAAGGATGGTTCGCTCCATTTCGTCCACGTCGTGGCGAAATGGAGCGACCGACGCGGCGATCTGACCGGGTGAAGAACATGTCCATCTGACCAGTCTCTTTGCGCCAAACGCAGAGAAAGAGGTCTAAAAACCGCCAATACTTTTCTTCCAACTGGCTGCCAGTAGAGACGCCTTTCCGGATGAGAACACATGTCCGCCTGTTCTTCGCTCGTCCCTTCCGATCCTGCCGGCCCCCGCCTTCGGATGTCCTCCATGCTTGCACCCGCCTCCTTCATCGCAAGGCCGAAGCCTCGCGCGAGGCCCTCTTCGGACAACTAAGGCCAAACGGACGTGACCCGAAGGCTGTGGACGTGACCCGAAGGCTGTGGACGTGACCCAAAGGCTGTGGACGTGGTGCAGTTTGCCCATCGCTGGCGAAGTCACTGCTGGGCGGTGCGAAGAAGATGGACGGTGACAGAGACACGGCGGCTTCAGCTGGCGGCTCGGATGGGCAGGTTGGACGGGTGACTAGAAAAGGTGGAAGGTGATACCCTGCAGGTATACGGTACACAGTCGACGAAAATGCTCTGACTCGAGCTTGACATTTGGAATTTGCTGGCAGGATCTCTTGCATGTTCGTTCCCGCAAAGAAGTTGGTGGCTCACCACGTCAAATCACTGATTTTACCAGGGAGTGACAAGCCTCCATATCCCTAGAAGTCGAACCACCATTGTTTTACTAAGGATTTTACACTACAAAACCAGATCAACCATTTTAAAAATGCTCTTTGACTTCCAGGGTATACCATATACTTACTCATCCATGGGAGTGATCTAACTGTCGAAGTTGGGGCGGCTGAAGGCGTGAACAAGGTCGTGGGATCTTGTTACCCTTTGACTCACTAACGCAAGGGGAAAACCATACAAAACCACCCGGTTTGGTACAGGAGAATGGTCTTCCCAGCCATGTTCCATGTGAATGAGTCGGAGTATACCTCCCTCAACATGTTAGTGGGGTTCTCCGAGAAGTCCTTCTTCCATGAGAGCGGAACTTCCTGAACTCACAGAAGCCCATCCGTGGAGCGGAGGGGCTTAAACTGCGACAGGGTCAGATGGGCTTAAACTGCGATAGGGTCGGTGTGTCATATTTCCACCCGGTCACGAGCACTTTCCCGGGTGCCGGTTCGGAGGAGGTCCCGGAGGCTCGTTGGGTACCCCAACACCACATCACATCCGCTCGCCCTGGATGTGACGAACCAGAACAAAAAGGCCCTCCATGTGACGAACGAGCGTGTGGTTTGACCTTTTCATGTGCCTCCCAGACCGAAGCGTGGAGGACGTGGATGTCGGACACGGTGAAAAAGAAGCTAGCTAGCTGTTGAATACATCATAAAGGTACTAAAGGCAACAAGAATAAATTGTTCAATACATGTGTGTTGAGAAACAAATCCAAATAACTCAACACACTGATTCTGGTTTACAAATCCATCCATGAATCGTACAAGAATCCATGTGTCTCAGCCACCGGTGGCCGAAAGATCCCCTGAAGTGGTTGGTGTTTGAACCCAGTCTCCATGTGTTCCAAGTCGACATTCATGCATACTCTTGACTAATAAAGATCCCATGCCTCTTCAGAGGTTCTTCAACCCAAATGCTGTTTTTCTGAATCAAGCTACATTGATTCGTTGTGAGCCAAACCCGTCCGAGCCGTCAAGTGTTGAACACTCATGGAGCCCATTTTTAGCGGCCAGGCCAAAATGAATTGCTGCCCATGTGGCCACAGAAGAGCTTTGCTGAAGAACTCTACCGTCCCACCGTTTTCAATCAAGAATACGTCCATGGGTCAATGAGCATGGGTCCATGTGCGGAGACGGTGTTCTTGTTTCCTCCCGGCTGAAGAAGCCCATTCTTTCGCTTTGGCCCATTGAAGCAGCGCCACCCTTCCTTTCCCCACCCAGAGCAACGCCTGCAGGATCTTTGTAGAAGCTCCTGGCGACTCGCAGGAGGGCGAGGGCGACTCGGGATTCGAGAAGCGAATGGCGCCAGCAGTTGGTGGGCGAACGATTCAACGATCGAAGAGCAAAAGATCGAAAGTCCCAAAAGGGTGACACTCCGTGAAACCAGAAATGCCATGAAAGTGGAGCGCCAGGGATCCGTTTTTTGGAAGTCACGGTGACCTCGTTCGAGGGTCCGTATTTCATGTGGCTTCCATGGTTGGAGGGACGGTCCCTTTTGGCCGTGAGCCACTTATGGGATCAGCTCTTCAGCCGTCGAAGAGACCGGAGAGAGACCGGGACATCAACCCTGTTGAGAGACACAGCCAAGCAGCCTCAAAGCACAGTAGCTGGGATATACACAGCATGCAACTCTGTGGCTTTGATCGAGTTGGTATAGTATAGATTAGTGGATATATGTGTACAAAGGAAACAAAATGGCTCACAGAAGGGCGGGAGTGAAACACAGCATGAAGCGTCTCTCAGAGTGTTTAGTGGGTAACCTGTGAATGATGAATTAACTCATTGGATTGAATTCTCAATGCATCCCTGATAATGGATGCTTGTAATCCTCACCATAGCCCATACCATACATTTGAGGGTTTTGTTCGTAGTAGCTGCATGTTGGATGAAGATCAGTTGCTGTTGCTGTTTGCCGCTGTGAGGCTCGCCTGTCTCACCGCGCTGAGATGAAGCCATTTTCTGCGCGTTTTCGGGCTTCGATGTTCTCAATGAACCCGGAGGGTGTTTATCATTTCCAGGGAAGGCTTCCAGGGAAAACATGTGGACACCTAGGCTGCAGGATGTAGGATTTGAATTTTCTTCGGGTGACGTGGTGGCGAAAAAGCAAACCTGTCCTTTTTCCACCCCTTTCCCAGGTCCCTATCCGACACTTGGAGTCTTTAAAAGGCAAAAGGCCAAAAAGTCGAAAGTCAAAAAGTGTGGCAAAAAGAAACAACAAAAATCCTTCCAGCATCCTCCCTGCCAGGTCTCCAGCATAGAGGGTTCTGAAGGGCCCCAGGTCTCAATTTGGTGACCTGTGAAGTTGGATGCTGGTTGAAAGAATTCAGTCTCCAAGGTCGAACGCTTCACCTGCAGCCGCGCGAGCTACAGTATCTACAGTCTTCAGTTCGCGAACGAAGCAATGCCAGAAGTCACAAGTTGGGGGTTTGAATGGGCACCCCCGACTTCCTCCAGTCGTTGGGCACCACAGTGGTGGACCATCTGGGACCGGTGCGGCAGAAGGCATCACCCGCTCCTGGTATCAATGCCAAGCTGAAGGACACAAGGCTTCTCACCTCGGTCCCGCCGGTCGGCACACTGCGCTGGCCCCGCGAGGTGGAACACGGTGGGGTTTCCCACCGGTGGACACCGGTGGAAAGTCCCTGGCCATGGTCTCAATCACTACAAACTAATGGGAGGTCCAAATCCTAGCAACACCAAAAGGAGAATTTCAACCCCACATGCATGATCTGTAACTCAGCCAGTCTTTTTGTGGACTCATTTGCCAGGAGAAGATCGCAGTGGATCTCTTCCCCTCAATTCCTCTCTGACAAAGAAAAGAAGACATGAACAGGGGCTTTGATTCAGCATCATCGAGGGACGTCAAAACAAGATCGAGTTGGAACCTCCAACAGACTGCGGAAGATACATCCAGGCGCGGGTTCTTTCACCCGATGAAGACAATGCAAGAGCTCAACCACACTGCCAGGCTAAAAAGATGAAAATCGGTCCAAAGAACTGTTGGACATACCACAATTCCCATATATTCCCATCAACCAAATTGGCAGGACTCGCACTCACCTAGTCGAGATGAATGATAAGGGCATCTTAAAAATCGATCTTGCACAAGGTGAAGGTGGAGGTTTCACATGCAGCACCCCGTAGAAACCTCAATAACTCGCTCCTTTCCTTTGCACTTCGTTGCACTTCCTGCCAAGTCGCTGAAGCTTCTCATCTCCATCATCAACACCTAGCGGAGCTCCAGTGGTGGTTCTGGGCTCCACTTGCCCAACCGACTAGTGGTTTTGAGGTGCTCGTTGGCCCTACCAGCATCCTCCCTGCTAGGTCTCCAGCATGGAGGGTTTGGAAGGGCCCCAGGTCTCAATTGGTGACCTGTGAAGTCGGATGCTGGTATATATTAGTATTTATACATTATGGATTATTATTATATACTGTATATGTGTGTAATAGACCTGGAAACCTCCAAGAACTACTTTTTGCTGGTACATCGTTACGTGGATGGCACCCCCCCTTTTTGTTGGTCTTCGGAGGTCATGGTCTGCCCTGAAAGCCATGGCATCGTGTATGAAGTCTCTCAGGTTGCCACCCCACAATTGGCTCCTCTCGATCGAATCATTCTCCAAACCCTTCGTGTCGGACTCCACCCCCCCAAGCAACCTCCCCAGTGGTCATCACCTGGAAGCTCCGTGTCGAGGAGGTGCTAAAACACCTGACGAATGTCATGGATATTTTTTTGTGACCATGTTCGGAGCCCAAACAACGGGTCAGCCTTCATGGCTTCCATCGGCTCGTTCTCCTTCAGCTTCCGCTGCACCTCTTCTTCCCACACCGCCATGGCTGGACAATCCGGTGAAGTTCACTGGAGATCGGCAAGCTGGACAGTCCTGTGACCCCCGAAGAGGGTCCAAGATCTGGCTTTGTGTTCTATGCGCACACAGATCGGTGTAAGCGGTGTAAGCCAGAAATCCCCTGAACTGGGGCGGTCATCGAAGCAGAAATGGATGCCCAAACACGACCCTGAGCAGTTCAGTCCTTTCTGGGGGGTTCCCAGTCCCAAGCAGAAACAGTTCTGTAGGTGTTCCTACCTCCAAGCCCGGTGATCCCCGAACACATCACTGAATACATCAAGAGACTCTTTCCGTGACACCCCTTGGTAAATGGCACCAGCGACTGAGATCCTGAATGCATAGGAAGTGGCGCCAGCACTGGGCTTCGTTCCATCCAGAACTGTTTTCTGGTTGGGACTGGATTGCCAGGCCCGGGAAACAGGTGTCTTTGCCCTGCAAAGCGACACGCGCTCGCCGGACATCGCGGTCATGCGACCTTTGGTCGTTCACCGGCTCGCATGAGTGGTCCACGAGTGGATGCTGACACTCAAGCCAAAAGGCGGCAGCAAAGAACCGTCGTACACTCAAGCATCTGAAGAGGTTCCAAAAGCCGATGTGTGTGTGAACCTTATACTAGGACCCACAAGGGGTGGTTAATGGACACCCCTTAACCTCTAAGGGGCTATCAACCCCTTAGGGTGTCCTGGTACTGGTTATGGGTTTATGACATTCAATAGGAGATTGCAATAGGAGGCCGCCGGCCCCACTTGCTGTAGCCCTTTCTTGGAGGCTTCCGGCATTACAAATAAGATGTGCGAAATCGGTCTACACTCCCGACACTCCCTGAAACAAACCATGGTTACGTGGATGGCCCTTCCCTGTTTGGTATTCGGACATATTTTTGGTATTTCCAGGAGGCCAGGACGTCGGGGAGATGAGAAACAGTCTTATACCAGGACCATCCAAGGGGTGTCCTGGCTGGACTACCCCACTCTACCTAGTGGCTTCCAGACAGGGCACCCCGACAGGATGGTCCAGACAGTCATGTTCCAAGTCCATAAGATTACATCGGTCTATGAAATCACACAGAAACGAAAAGGCACACACCCTGTCAATGGCCAATGGGGGGCCAATGTACGTGTCCTCTGTGATCTGCAGTGACCTCAATGACCTTCCAAAACCCTGCCGCCTCTAGCCGTCCAAAACATGTTTGAGCTGTGTTGTAGTCTAAAATCTGTAGTAAAATGGTTGTTGGGTAAGAACCCTTAAATCCATGAAGGGTCAGGAATCCCAGCAAAAATCTGGTTACCCATCAGCAATTTCCATATGCTTTTTTGTGGAGTGGCTTCGTAGTGCTCAAGTGGATCCAATCTGGAAGTTTCTGAAGAAACAGGAGGAAAGCTTGTGCCATGATTCAATCGTTCATGATTGTTCCGTATCTACCATGATTCCCTACGACATACGATGGTTCCATACTCTCTCGTTTTGGGGATCACTCTATAAGCAACCAGTGGCTGACCCAAGTGACGTAACGATCCAAACTCTTTCACTTCATTGTGCAGCAACCACCAACCAGCAACCGGCGTCGGCGGCCAACCAGCCAGACCGTGCCGCTTGAACGCCAACCACGTGAAGTAACGCCCTTCTTGTAGGATCTCCCGATGAGTGCTATCCTCACTGCAACCATCGTAGACTCTTAAGATGAATAAGCCTCCCCAGACATGGATTGAAAAGCCTCTTGAGGCCTGGGTTGATGAATCAACCGTCTACAACTACAGTGGAAACCCTGAGTCAAGCACCCCTTTGATTCGTCCACAGTTGGACCTCCGGCAGGTCTCCCCCCGAGACCCGGGTCTTTCGTTCCGAGTTCCGAGACCCGACGCGAACGTCAGGCCGTCTCCTCATCGCGCCCTCGAATTCCTCCATCGTCAAGAATCCTCGTCCGGAGCCCAACGCCCGGAACTCATCCAACGCGGACCTCGGTATCCATCGTGGGTGGACGCGGTGCATGGGAGAGTCCCAACGTCTCCGCCTCGTTTTCGGAGCGTTGGGACCCAGCATCTATAAAAGAGCTATACCGCTATACCTGGACCTTCAAAGGGGTGTCGTGGCTGGAGATCCCGGATGATAGTGGGCTGGGGCGAAACCAGCCAGGTGACCCCTTTGAAGGTGCTGGGATGTACTTGGATGCACTGATTGCCTGTGTGTGTGTGTTCTGCGAATCCAGCAAACTAATCCTATACCTGGTGACTAGGAACTTGGCTCCACAAGCTTTCTGTTCCTTTCCGAAGAAAAAAAAGTCTTAAATGATTTGGGATGTCCAGGGCCCATAAAACGGAAGCACCGCCGTGTTCCAGTCTTTGCCCATGGAAGTGGATGCCATGCCCTGGTTGGTATGCGAAAAATGGTCTTCCTTTTGAGGCCATGCCATCCACAAAACCCTGTTAGTTCCAGGGAGTGTACTAGGCAGCCTGCTACGGCTGGACCTTTGCTCCCTCCCAACGCACCCCTTCGCCCCCTCCCAACGCACGCCAGGACACTTGATGCTCGTCACCGTCAGCCGGTGCTTTTGTGCCAACTCAACCGCTTCTTTGAAGGAAATAATGGAGAAGCTCCTGTGCCCACGAAAAACCCAACTCAATCCTACAACTCCGACCTCGAACTCGATCCCTGTGGAAGCGAAGAAAGGCCACACGACAACGAGTCGAAAGCGTGGAGACTGCGCCCACGAGGTGCTCGGAGCAAAAAGGTGCTCCCAGGCGTTCCCGACTGGATGGGGTAAGGGATGAAAGGGTATCATGAAGGGAGTGGGTCAAGCAGCAAGGCCCCATACAGAGTGTGGTATGGTTGCAAGCGAGAGATCTTGTACATCCTTGACGGTGCAAATCGAAAGGATCCACCCAGGATGAACGCCGAAACCGTTTGGTCGGAGGGCCCCCTCCGACAGAGTCGAGCCCTCCTAGGGCTCTTTGAGCGTGCCAAAAGGCAATGAACGCGACCAAGACATGCACCTCCTACCAGTTCCAAAAGAGGGTCCTTCTCCACGGCCGTTGGGATGGGAACTCCATTGGACTCCTAGTGTTCATTTCATGTTCGCCCTCATGTCCAAGCATCTCCAAGCCAGGGGAATGAATGGTCAATGCCAGGTTTATCTACCTGTGGTTGTTCACGCCCAGGGGTGTGCCGGTATCCCCTCTATTCATCAGTCAACCAAGAGTAAAAGGCCACACACGTCATCATTCCCACTCCTGGATGTGAGTGGAGCACTGGGTTCCTGGCACGAACTTGGAGCTGTCTCAAGACGGAGTTTGGGGATGGAATGGTTTGGGCTGATCCCCTGCTCATGCCTTGCGTTTCTTTTTGAAAGAGACATCTTCATGAAGGGGCGGCTTGTCCCCCTGCTCTCTAGAGGGGCGGCTTTGCTGGCTGGCCATGCATCTCATTTTTGTTTCAATATGGACCAATAGGAGTGGAAAGGTCTCTCAGCGTCCCACACGAATCAACATAGACTCATAGACGATGCAACAGCCTGAGTCTCATACAAAAGTATGTCCATGTCTGCAAGTCCTAAATTATCTCTGGCAAGTTCTTCGAACGTACACATCCCAATATAACATATGCCTATTTAGCTTTGTTGCCCCTTGGCCATGTTCCACGCATCAAACAAACATCATCTCCTCATATCCAACAACACGGTCGCAAAAGCATCCCCAACCTCCCACTCAGAGTATCCAAGCACTGAGAACGAGAAACTGCCTCTCAAACCATGTTCCGCCTTCACCCCGGGTCGCTGGCGCCACATCTAACCGTGGTTTTTCGGTGTATCGGACTGGCATCACGTCTTGTCATCCAGGACAACGCCCAAAGCCTTACTAGAAAGACCCGAGGGCGGTGGGTACCGATACCTATCACGGGCGGTGGTGCACAGGGGACGTCTAGAGGGTCGATCAATGGTGGCAGTGGAAGTGGAGAACACATACCTGGGAACTGGCACCAGGACACCGACCTGGCAAGACCACATGGCGCCATGAATCATCCCCACATGGAGCCACATGAGAAGGGAATCGGTGTGCATTCAAGCATGGAGAACCCACAGACAACAAACCCGTTGTCTAAGCCGCCCACTTGTGGGAAGGGAAAGTCGACCAGTCATGACCCGTCTATCCGGTTGGAGGGAAGTTCCTATTTCAATAATCCAAATAGATTCATGTTCAGACTGTTCAGCGGACATGTTTCTTTAAAAAAATCCTTGCTCCCTTGGTTTCTTTTCGGGGCATGGGCATGGATGTTCACCCCGGAGGTCCGCCTCAGCTTCCTTGGAGCTCTGCCTGAACGCCGATCCCGGAGCGACTCCGATGCCCACGCCCACGCCGGTCGCCGATTGCTGATCGTCGAAGGGTCTCCAAGCCCGTTGGATTTGAGTGGGGTGTCCGGGCCAAGGAGGTATTTCAGTGACCTGATATATAGGACCCGAGCTACCTGGCATACCCTGGGATAGTCGAACAGTCGGGTCCTGACCCACCCGACTGATGTCCCACCTTTTCCTGGGTAGGGAGTGACCACTCCTTGCGCAGAGACTTTTCGGGCCCTTTTTCAAGCTCTTGGCCACCGAAGAGGTCAAGGCACTGGACGACCAGTGGCCCCTCTTGGACCCATTACCGACCCGACCGGGCCCGGGAATCGGCCACGATGGCCACGTGAGGGCTCTGTGTGACGTGAGGCGACGTCGGTGTTCATCATCCGGTGAAAAGGGCTCTGTCGTGGCCGCGTGGTCGCGTGGTCACGGCTCTACGCTGAGCCCCGAGGGTGTCGGCGACTGTCCGAGAAGTTCGCGCGTATTGAACCACATGTTCACCGTGACCGTGTTCGGAACAAACGAACTATTTGTGGCAGTGCACTTGCTAATCCTCTATCGGTGACTGTTGATGAAGCTGTCAGCCAGTTTGATGTGCATGGTTCAAGGTTAATTAGCCACCATGCCTTGTGCCTGGCAGCTGGTGTGGGAATTCTTCGACTTGAGAAGAGAAGCTCTGAGTTTTCCTTGATCTCCACTCATCCCTTGGCCCTTTGAAGAAGAATTTCCAGAACGAAGTGGTTTCCTAGGTTTCCGTCTTTTTGTATGTCTCACTGTCGACTGCAGGTGGGAAGAAGGAAGAAAGACATGCTGAGGCTCCCAACAAGAATCGGACAACTGACTTGAGGGGCTTGGTTATAACATCTTCTTACTTGTGCTTGGCTTTTTGGGGGGATGTATCCGATCCCCTCCGTCTACCCTTCGGGCACCCGAATCGGGCACACCGCACCTCGAAGGAGGCTCCGAACTCGTGCCAGCCTGGCAGAAGCGCGGCGATTCGCCATGCCGAGGGTCGTGGGAGCACCCGGCCAGGTCAGCTCCACACCTCTGGTGCGACGGCTCAGACCTTGGGCACTCAGCCATCCCCATCCAGCTGGCCATCCTCGTGCCTAACCGAAAGAAGGCCCAAAGCTCGGTGAGACCGGAGAGTCGGGGGACGCGCAGTCGCCCCCAAATCCGGTTGGTGACGCACAGTGGCCCAGACCTGGAACTTCCAACGAGATGCGGAAGTTCTGCCTCACTCATCAAACTATAGCTAAGCTCAGGCAGAAATTCTGCATCATTAGTTGGAAGATCGGGGTATCTCCAGCGGTCCTGGACACCTCATCACCCACATCTTCTCGTCGGCCCGGTTCTCGTCTGCACGGTGCAGACCGGTGCAGACCAGCGGTGACTCCACCCGTGCCGCCACGGCCTCTCCAAAGAGTGGATCCTGGCGAAGCGGATCCAACGCTTGGCTGCCAGGAACCGGACCCTTCGCCGAAACTCGGACCCGAAGAACCCAGGGATTCACCGGGGACGGTGACACACGGAGCCTGAGCCGACCAAGAAAGCCTCCCCAACCGTCCAAAACCAGGACCAAAGGTGAAACGCATTGGTTGTACTCGTTGGAAAAGCGAGAAAAGAAAGAGTATAGATCCTGGGTGGAGGGTAAACTAACACAGAACAACGAGGTTCAGGAGGCTATACCCGTACAGCGTTTTGCTCTTTCTTTGGGGCGTATTTGTTGCTCACTGGTTTCGAAACCAGGAAGCAACAGCTCTTCTCTCCAAATACGTTTTCAAAGAAAAAGAAGGGGTGAAGTTTTGCTGGTCTCGTCAAGTCCGTCCCCATCACTGCTTGAGTTGCACCATTTCTCTGTTCTAGTGGCACCTGGGAGGGTTCCACGGAAACTCTTCAGTTCCAGTTGTAGAAGTTGTGCCAAACGTCTTCGTTTGCATCTGTATAGGCTATAGGCCATATTTAAACGTCCGTTTTTCATTGTAGAAATCGTTTTTGTAACTTGCACTCCATGCAAGTCAGGAACTTGCGTTCACTTGCTTGCTTTGTTTTCCTTTCCGCTCAGGAGGGCCACCAGTTCTTTTAAACCCATGACTTGTAGAGGCAACTCTTGTAGACACCCCGAATATTCGTCAGGTCCTGGTAAAGGCCGCGTTGGGAACACTCTCTTCCAGCACCACCCATTTCGGGTGTTCATGGGATGGAAAATACCTGGTCAGGGCGGTCTATAAAACACCCGACCTGGGTGGTGCTGGTTCCGCCTCTCTCCACCTCACTCACTCCTTCCCTTCCCTCACAGGGCCCGGACCAGGCGGCGCGCACGACGGCTCCGCGGAGCCAGCCCAGTGGAGGCGGAGCCCGAAGAGCCTCCGCCCACGTGCTCGCACATAGAGTCGACAGACCCACCCGGGGTCTCTGAAAAAGAATCCGTGTTTTGGCAATCCCGGGTGACTTTCCTCTGAAGACATGAAGCCTTGAAGCCCTGCTGACGACCTGAAGTCCTCCCCAAGTGTTCTGCGTGCTGAGAAAACGAAGCGGACAGATTTCAAGACACGGTGCCGAGCTTATTGAATCACAAAAACGCAGGGGGAGGAGGCGCCTCTCACCCTCGACCACGGTGGGTGCGAACCAACAATGTGGGTTTGCATCTTTGTCGACTGAAGGTTCGCAGCGATTCCGACTGGAAGCGGTCATAGACGTGTCCGAGAAGGGAGAAGTTTTGGTTGGTTTTCGACCTGGAAATCCAGTCCCAACCAGAAACAGTTCTGGTTGCTCCAAAAAATATGGCGCCAACGACTGAGATCCTGAATGCACAGGAAGTGTTTGGGACTGGGTTTCGTTCCATCCGGAACTGTTTTCTGCTTGAGAATGGATTTCCAGGTATACTGTATAGGGGATGGATCGGGACTTGGTTGATCAGTCTCGAAGTCTCATTGTAGTTTGCTTAAAAGCCTCATGCGATGTAGACTTGATTGAGTTTAACTCACGCTGTATCATCTCCATATGGTTGCTCCTTTGTGAATCAACAGTCTACATTAGATGTGGCTGTACAAAAATGTGGTTCTCCACATGTCAAAAATACGACCTTGGTTCTCCACATGCTGCTTCTCCACAGGACTCCAAGAAAACCTCGACGTCGACCGAGTCGGTACGTTTCTCTCATCACCCAGCTGGCCCCCCAGCTCGTGCCCTGTCTTTTTCTGCGAGCTCTGCAATCCCTAGAGTTTCTTTGACCCACCTACCAGCACCCTCCAACAGGTGCTTCCCGGTGACAACAGGTGCCCAGAAACCACCTGTTAGGGTCTCCAAACAGCCTGTTGGAGGGTCCTGATAGAGTTTTTAAGAGTCTGAATCCCGAACAACCCTTGTTTTGCTGAG
>CAXAMN010013224.1:1224286-1258993 GCA_963970005.1 Durusdinium trenchii
CATCCTCTGGAGTCTTGAAGCTCAAGGGGCGTCCAAGACAAACGTCTTGCAACTGGCGGTAGATCTCCAGAATCTCTGAGTAACTCAAAGGCCAATCTGACGCCATCTTTGTGGCCAAAGAGCAGGCCTGCTGCTGCGCCATACAGCCCAGGTCGTCAGGGCTGCAATCTCGCAGCGCTTTCAGATCTTGTGGAAGGTCTGGCTCGGACTGTAGCTGCAGCCATGCGGTGTCATCACATTGCGCATCCTGACATGAAGCATATGCACCAGCCACCAATGTCAAGAAGCCCTTGGCCCCAAACATGTCAAAACGTCTCGAAATAAAAAGGGGAACCAAAATGCTGCCGTTGCATACAGGTTATATAACGTTTACGTATACAGTTTGTGGCTGAATGCAGCCTCCAAAGCTTATGGTCAACACACTTGGCAAGTCTGCATCAACACTCTGATCAACTCCCAGAACGACTTGTGAGATTCTTGTCTGATGTGCAAACATTCGTGACACCAACCTCCGCATTCTGCAACACCAACCTCCGGGGACTGCCTGAAACCCTACCGTAACCGTTCATGGGGATCAACTGAGGTTGTTTTGTGGAACCGCAAGAGAGACCTCGAGTTCACGACCAATCTCGGCCTCCAATTCTTCCATGCATCACCAATTCTGCACCTCGGCCGCTTATATAGCTCTTTCTGCAAGTTCTGGCACCATGAGGCTTGGCACTAAACCCGATGAATCCGATGAAAAACTTCCCAGAAACCCGACCAAACCAATAGAAACTGATTGCGTTTAGAAGGACATGAAGAAGCCAAAGGAGACCTTAAACTATCGGCGCCTCCATAAAAACAACACAAAGCATTGACTGAAAAAAACACGTGGGTATGGAGCGCTGAAGGCCCATTCCCTCTCAGCAACAACCATAGTATCCATTTGACCCGCTCTTTAGGGTCGGCGTCTCTCCAGCGCTTTTGGTCCTGCGCTCCGAACTTCCAACCCAAACCGAAGCGATGCGAAACCTCCTGTCCTGCGTGACACGCAGCCAGAGGCAGCGGAGAGGTGTGGAAGGTGTGGAGAGGTGTGTTCTTTGCTTTTTGTTGGGTCAAAGACCTGGAGTGTTTCTTGAAAGAAGAACCACTCGGTGAGTCCGGTACACTCCAAAACTCGTTCCCACAGTCTCAACACTATTGAAACAAACAACAATTCAAGCTAACGCAGTGCACTCCCTCGCGCCCTTTTACTCTCACTTGAGCCAAAAGTAACAGTCGTGTCAAAGACTGTACATATGTATACATCACACAAGCAACTCTTTACAAAAGGCTTTTAAACATTCGAAAACGCTGAAGCACTCTTTCAAAACTTCAAGAAACAAACTACAGAGTTAACGTCCGGTTCTCTCCCTTTCTGAACACGAACCAAACAATACAAAACAACAAAACCAAACAAAACAACAAGCACGAGCGAGGTGGCCATCCAACATATGGATTTCTTCACCCCCTCT
This sequence comes from Durusdinium trenchii, assembly GCA_963970005.1. Classification (NCBI taxonomy): domain Eukaryota; class Dinophyceae; order Suessiales; family Symbiodiniaceae; genus Durusdinium; species Durusdinium trenchii. The sequence continues at coordinate 1,225,783 of CAXAMN010013224.1, forward strand.
TGGACATTTCGCTCGGAACAACTGGCTGACTTTAAGCCTTCTTATTCTTCTTCAGTGAGGACAGACATTTCGAACACAGGTCCTTAGACATTGGCGCGACCATGCCTGAGCAAGACGGATTCAACTGAAATTTGCTCCCACTCACTGGAAAATAGACCTTCTCACACTGCCACAACGACTTAGGCAATGGTATATCACTCACCGTGATAGAAGGTTCCTTCTTCAAACGACTCTGAAAATCAGCATGCTCACAACGCCGACTCAGACAGCAGCAGGTCAGCAGGATGTCACAAATGACTCCCGCTGCAAAGACCAGCGCGGCCGCAGCTTCCAAGCCAAGCGCAGCAAGCGTTGCTCCCACATCCAAGGCTGACATCACACCTCAGGACGGTATGGGCGAAATATCAAGCTTCGTGCAAGCTAGATCTTGGTTCTACGAAACTAAGTCCTGTTCTACGAACTTCTACGAAAACGTGCCATTCTGGGCTCGAAAAATTGCATGACTCTTAATTCGGCTTTAAATCCTTTTAAGTATTAGCTCGCAAAACTTCTTGGGATAATGTTGTGTCTCCTTCCAATTGACATCTTTGGACGGCAAATGATCATGGTGACCATCACAGACACATGACTTGAGACTTTCAAGTACACGGGTACTATCAGTATCTATTCTCCAAGTCTTCTTGACCACGCCTCAACAAAGGTGGAATATAGAGCTCTCTTTCTCAGAAACTCTCTTGTCTGGTTCCATCCCCAATAAGCGCATCGCTTCGGCCATTCAATCGATACGAAATCAGCAACTTCTGATAACCGTAGGAAACCTTTCCAAAGCTTCTTTTGGATTCGATACAACTCTCGAAGATGACTCATGTAATCCTGACCAAACTTCTTGAGACAAATATACTGAAACGGACATCCTCCGGTACACGGAATCGACGACCATAAGACATAAGACAACAAGCTTACCGTTCTTCTTGTGGCTCAACATCGCTTCTCTTGTCTCCTCGATCGTATCCGTACGGGTTCCGTCATCTGCTTCCGTAATCGTCAAGACTTCAACACCTTCCAAACGTTCTCCTTCAGCCTTCATCTCGGATTTTGGTGACGCGCAGAACTCAACAATCACAAGACTCTTACACGAAACCTTCTCTAAGATCCAACACCACCTTCCGATCCAATCGTACGGAATTTCCAACGTATTCAGAAAACCTCGAACAACTCCGATCTTCTCCATGCGCTGCAACGTGACGGTTCTCGACAATGCCTTAAGGGTCATCAGACCGGCACAATTCTCTGTACCTCGAACGAATGTGATGGAAATCACACCTTTGTATACCGCATCCTGCAAAAAACAGATCCGAATATCGATGTGTCTCAATCTTCTCAACAACCCTGACGTCTCAGTCACATTTCGGGCTGCCATCGAATCCGTAAGCAAGTTCGGCGCTGGTAACTCTTCAACTTGACAACCAAAAACATGTGCCACAGCATGTTGGATACCTATAGTCTCTCTCGCTCCTTCAAACAAAGCGTACAATTCTGCTTCGGCTGAACTACAGGCTACACTCTGCTGTAATCTACTGTAGGCTTTGATGCAACACTCACAAACGAAGATAGCTGCTCCTGAAGTACTCTTCCTATTCGTTGACTTTTCGGCTGCCCAACTGGCATCGACATAGGTCGTACTGCTTGGGACACCCGAGGACTCATAGCTTCTGAACTTCAACTTCCGATCGGATACAGAACGGATGTAACGGATACTCGCACGCATCGCTGTTTCATGAACTGCAAGTGGTTGAGCTTGTCCTCGAGCAAGCAGTGAACACAACCAGCAAAGATCGGGTCTTGACTGTGCGAAACGTTGATGCCGCTTCGGGCGACAACGGCTTCTTGTCCCCTTCTCGATCTCAATCATAGAGCTGAAAAAGATTAGGCGTTGCCTGACTTTCCTTTCCTCCTGGATACAAGGACATCATACTTTCGTAGTACTCCTTCTCCATGTACAGGGCAATCGTTCCATCTTCTTCTTTCTCGATCCTTTCCCAAGAATCGAATCTTGTCTTCTTCAAGCTTTCCTGTGACTTTAAGTCGCAGCTTCTTTGACAATTCATCCACGAGCAACTGAATGTTCCTATCATCCCCAACAACCAACAGATCGTCAACGTACATCAAAACGATCAAGTGATTTTCTTCCTCGGGCTCTGCAACTCCTTTCTTGTACCTTCCGGCAAAAATCGTCTTCTCCGTCACACATGCTGTCAACCCTTCAAGTTCCAACAGCTGACGATACCAAGACATCCCGGCTGACCTAAGTCCGTTCATGGCCTTCTCCAGGATCACAATCAGAGGTTCTCCGTTCTCGTCTTCCATACCAACAGGCAATGAAACAACTGCTGGATGAATCACTGGAGCATGCAAGAATGCCGTACTTACATATAAAACCCATGCATGCTGCCTTTCCAACTCCATCTTTCTTTGATTTCCTTCGGAAACTCGACTTCTGAGCTAGATACGACAACACTATCTTCAAAGCTTCTGACGAACTCGAAACTCCTAGTTCGGCTGCAGACGGACCTGTGGCGAAATCACGGACAACAAGTCTGGATCGAACAAGATCTCCTTTGATAGCATCGTCCTTGTTCACAACGACCCGTCTTGTGGAAATGACTCGAATTCCATGATATTACACAATATTCCTGAGCTTCTTTCTTACTCACAACTTGACCTGTCTTGTGCTTCTCTAGGGCAATGACTTCCGTATGCGTTCCCTCAAATGTAGCATCCACATTCAATGGACCTTCACCTATGTCTGAAGTGGCTCTCGACGGCTTTCGAAGAACAATCCATCGTCCTCCAAACCAAACTTTGCATGATCGGCTTTCGAATCGAGTTCCTCCACGTCCTTTGGAACCTTTCTATTGTATTCTAGTACCCCCTCTTGAACTGATGACAAGAACATCTGAACCTCATTAACCTCATCATCCGAACATCGTGTCAAGGGCTCTTTCACGGTCTCCCACAACTCCTTTCCGAGATCTTGCAAGCTCGCAATGGCATTGCCTTTGTCATCGTACATGTAGAGCCGTTTGATGGGAAATTCTGTAAATCCTTTCCAATGCTTCGCATCTGCTCTGAGGCTCCCGGCTCACTGACATGAACCTTAAACTGATCTCGAGGAATCTCATCAACCGACCTTTCATCAACAGCATCGACGTAATACGTCCTCTGAAAACCTACCAGCTGCTCCTCGGGCATTGGCAGTGAAGATGCTGCAAACAAAACCTTTCGACTTCGACGGTGAACTCGACGCAACACAAGCTTGTCAAGATCAACTTCCCAATGATCATGATTTCGATTCTTTCTTCCTTTTGGTACCTTTTGGAAGATATCTAGATCCATGGGACCCTCTGGTGACTCAGGAACTTCAAATGTGTCTGGTACTTCAGTATCTTCAAACTCTCTCGAGCCACACGAGCCACCATTGTATTTGCCTGACGAACAAACTCGTAGGAATCATCACCTAGTGGCGCTGCTTTTGTGCGCTTCGTGCTTCCCCTGGACCTAGGTAGAGAGGAGAGGTGAGAGTACTAAGGAGCCAAAAGCACCCATGGTCTAAGGAGCTAAAAGCACCCATACACATACGCTCGCAAAAACACTTGGAGTTTTTAGCTGGCTACTAACTAGAGTAACTAGATGTCCAGCCAGGTAAAAACTCCAAGGACAAACACTAAGAACTGTTGGAACCTTTCTGGGCCAAGACAGCTTGACATAACAAGACAGAAAAGTGTCTTTTGGGAACCATGCCCGAGCATCATGAACACCCATGATGAGCAAACGGGCGCAGCGAAAAAACCACCTCCTGGCTTGATGGCGAGCAGCTGGGCAAGAGCGTTGCAAAAGCCGATTGGTGACAAAATGTCATGATGGGCACCCAGTCGAATATCCATAGGAATCGCTTGGCGAGACGCCTCACAAGTGTGTAAACTTTCTCTTGACTAGAAAGCGTGTTTGATCAAGCTAGCAACCCAACCAGATTCCTTGAACATGAAAACACCTTTTGCACCCCAATCCTGCCACTCCCCGATAATCACTGCCATCTCCCCAGCAAAGGTCTCGACATGATCCAAGGGTGCAAGTGGGAGGTTGGTGCTGAACATCATGCCAACCAATGTCAGCAATGCCTCAGATTAGTTGGTAAAGGTTTGTCTGCAGTAGGACCTTGTTTCTTCTATATAGATATTTACCGATACATATATCTCTCTGTATGTATATGTTATATATAAATCAGTATATATCCAATTTGGGTGGAACACTTCCCATCTGGCATTCCGCCTTTTTCATGATGTCCATCATGGAAGAAAGGGAATGTCTCAAAATAGGGGCGCCCGAACGTTTTTTTTTTGAACTAAAAAACACAGATTTGGGGCGCCCATATAGGCACCCCTATTTTGAGACATCCCCATAGAGATTCCAATACACCCCAAGAGGTGCAAGATGCCCAGCGTTCAAACCCGTCCCCAAAACATTTACACCTGCCCACCTCCACTTTGCAAAACCAGCCACTAGCGGAGCTCCCATCCATCTGAGGCCAGCCATGGTCCACATCTTTTGCTTTTGCTTCCAGGATGCAGGCTTGGGACTTTTTTTCTCATGTTGGAACGGCAAGCGGTTGCTGGCAGACATGGCCCGTTTTCTAGAATCCCTCTTGGAGATACCTTTGACCATGGTTGGGACGCAAGGCAAGCGAAGGGCTGCGAAAACTTGGACTTGTGACTTGAGGGCAAATCTCAAAGGAAGCAATATGATGTTGATTGAAAAGCTGTAAGCTTCTTTTGAAGAACAAGTGTTTGGTGTGCCAGAGGCTCCAGTGATATACAATAGCTTTTCCTGATCCAACTCAAGCCCGGAATGTAAGGCCGCGCGCTCTCTCGCCTCGACCTGGTGGATGCTTTGCCATCATCTGCCTGCAAGCCAAACAGTCACTTGTGAACTTGAAGGGATGGGTCATGTGGTGAGGTAACGGCGAAGGTAGTGGCGAAGATCAACATTTTACTGAAGTTCACGGTTTCCAGGGAATTCCTCATCGCTCTGACCCCGCCTCCAACAAGCAAATGGTCTTGGGCCGCTCGTAGGATCCGAGCCTGGTTAAATGAACGCAACTTTGGTTTGGGAGGCCCAAATTCTGATTTTGTTGTGAAAGTGCTTGAATCAAACTCATCAGAGTACATCGGTTCATCATCGAAAACAAAACACACTGAAAGTGTTTCTTGAATCTTGAATCTTATTCTTGGACTTCTGGTTGGGCGATGGATCCAAGGAACCCCTCACTGCGCCTCGATGCGCAGCTTGCCAGCTGCAGCGCCGCCAGCTGCCGCAACGTCATCGTACCTAGTGGAGCGTGAAAAAGAAATGGCTGGCTTCCATTGTGAAGCCATCGCTAGTAGGTTGGAGGACATCGCTCTTGGGTTCTTGAGGCCACCGGTTGGAGGCCATCGCTCTTATAGGTTCTGAAGCCATCGAGTACGCCATCGCTCTGGTAAAGAACTGCTCAGACTTTCCGGTGGAAATGCTGCAGCAGGATGCTCAGGCAGCTTGCAATTGCTCCCTTGGTAGCAAATGGAAGACTCGGGAATTATACAGCCCTCCAAGCAGCCTACTATGCAGACTTACGAAGAGTCAACATGAGCGTGCCGGAGGGTCTTCTGGCCAGTCTTGGCTATGCCATCACCCGGCCGGGCAACTCCTTCCACCTCCATCAAGCGCAGAGAGCTGCCGAGCGCTCAGGTGTTTCAGGGTTACACCAATGGAGCGTCATGCTTCCCACCAGTGCTCGGGTCTCACAAGAGGTCTACGAACCGCTCTTGGGCATCCAATATCCAATGCTCTGTAGCCATCGTCAAGGCCAATGGCACATCGGCACCACCTCTATTCGAGCCAATGACCTGGCAGCCACAGGCCTACGTTTTGTCAACTGGCAGCACCAGGATGACCATGATGCCGCCCGAGCCGACCCCCCACCATCGCCAACCATCTCGACCTACCACAGGAGGGGGAGCAAAGAGACACTACCCTTGTCCTCACCACGACGCGGAACAGCGCTCTCGCGCTCCAAAACTACTTTCAACGGAAAAAAGGCCAATGCTGAAACTGCAGTCAAAGTAGCGGGAGCTACCGCGCGTCACTGCATCATTCTCCATGGCCGATCCAACTTCCTCAGCGGAAGTGGGCATCAAGAGGAATTTGACAACGAGTGCTACACTCGAGCCAATGTCGCTTATAGCAGAGCCACTGATCTCACGGTCCTTGCCTGTCCCGTGAATATGCAGGGCATTCCAGGAGCCCTTCAGGTCATTGCTGCTCTTCTACATGGTGTTTGCACTATCCATACGGGCAGTAAAAATGAACAACGCCCACAGGTCAAGGGCCGGCTTCATGAGGACACAGCGGAAGTTCAGACCTCCACTGCCGCTTTTGCAGCTGCAATCAACCCTCATTCGCTGTGGCAGGGCCTTTTGCTGGTATGCCTTGTTGAACACCACCTGGGAGTGGCTAGGCGGCTGCGACTTGTCCTTGCTCACCAATCGCTTCTGTACACAGCGGAAATGTCATCCCTGCCCTCGAGCGGCCGGGTCTTTGAGAGTGGTCTTCTTTTTGGATATGCGCCAGACGGAAGGGCCATGCCTGATTGGCTAGTTATTCCAGACAATAGTATGCCAGCTGCGTGGAGACTTTTGCATAATGCAGCTAAAGCAGGGGAGCGCTTCAGCATCGGCAGTACCATTCGGTACCCACCGGGGCAGGAAACTGCTGCCAATCACCCGTGCCGCCACGCCTCTCCAAAGAGCGGATCCTGGCGAAGCTGATCCAACGCTTGGCGGCTGCCAGGAACCGGACCATTCGCCGAAACTCTTCCGAAGAACCCAGGGATTTACCGGGGACCCGGGTGACACACGGAGCCGGAGCCGAAGACGGCAGCGGAGTGGCCAAGAAAGCCTCCCCAACCGTCCAAAACCAGGACCAAAGGTGAAACGCATTGGTTGTACTCGTTGGAAAAGCGAGAAAAGAAAGAGTATAGATCCTGGGTGGAGGATAAACTAACACAGAACAACGAGGTTCAGGAGGCTATACCGGTACAGCGTTTTGCTCTTTCTCTGGGGCGTATTTGTTGCTCACTTGAGAAACCAGGAAGCAACAGCTCTTCTCTCCAAATACGTTTTCAAAGAAAAAGAAGGGGTGAAGTTTTGCTGGTCTCGTCAAGTCCGTCCCCATCACTGCTTGAGTTGCACCATTTCTCTGTTCTAGTGGCACCTGGGAGGGTTCCACAGAAACTCTTCAGTTCCAGTTGTAGAAGTTGTGCCAAACGTCTTCGTTTGCATCTGTATAGGCTATAGGCCATATTTAAACGTCCGTTTTTCATTGTAGAAATCGTTTTTGTAACTTGCACTCCATGCAAGTCAGGAACTTGCGTTCACTTGCTTGCTTTGTTTTCCTTTCCGCTCAGGAGGGCCACCAGTTCTTTTAAACCCATGACTTGTAGAGGCAACTCTTGTAGACACCCCGAATATTCGTCAGGTCCTGGTAAAGGCCGCGTTGGGAACACTCTCTTCCAGCACCACCCATTTCGGGTGTTGATGGGATGGAAAATACCTGGTCAGGGCGGTCTATAAAACACCCGATCCGGGGTGGTGCTGGTTCCGCCTCTCTCCACCTCACTCACTCCTTCCCTTCCCTCTTCGTGCCCGGACCAGGCGGCGCGCACGACGGCTCCGCGGAGCCAGCCCAGTGGAGGCGGAGCCCGAAGAGCCTCCGCCCACGTGCTCGCACATAGAGTCGACAGACCCACCCGGGGTCTCTGAAAAAGAATCCGTGTTTTGGCAATCCCGGGTAACTTTCCTCTGAAGACATGAAGCCTTGAAGCCCTGCTGACGACCTGAAGTCCTCCCCAAGTGTTCTGCGTGCTGAGAAAACGAAGCGGACGGATTTCAAGACACGGTGCCGAGCTTATTGAATCACAAAAACGCAGGGGGAGGAGGCGCCTCTCACCCTCGACCACGGTGGGTGCGAACCAACAATGTGGGTTTGCATCTTTGTCGACTGAAGGTTCGCAGCGATTCCGACTGGAAGCGGTCATAGACGTGTCCGAGAAGGGAGAAGTTTTGGTTGGTTAACCAGAAACAGTTCTGGTTGCTCCAAAAAATATGGCGCCAATTTGAGATCCTTTTAATTAAGGAAGTGCCTGGGACTGGGTTTCATTCCATCCAGAACTGCTTTCTGCTTGAGACTGGATTTCCAGGTATACTGTATAGGGGATGGATCGGGACTTGGTTGATCAGTCTCGAAGTCTCATTGTAGTTTGCTTAAAAGCCTCATGCGACTCATGCGATGTAGACTTGATGGAGTTTAACTCACGCTGTATCATCTCCATATGGTGGGTTTTGTGAATCAGTCTACATTAGATGTGGCTGTACAAAAATATGGTTCCCCACATGTCAAAGATACGACCTTGGTTATCCACAGGACTCCAAGAAAACCGAGCCGGTACGACCGAGTTGCTACGTTTCTCTCATCACCCAGCTGGCCCCCCAGCTCGTGCCCGTCTTTTTCTGCGAGCTCTGCAATCCCTAGAGTTTCTTTGACCCACCTACCAGCACCCTCCAACAGGCGCTTCCTGGTGACAACAGGTGCCCAGAAACCACCTGTCAGGGTCAGGGTCTCCAAACAGCCTGTTGGAGGGTCCTGGTAGAGTTTTTAAGAGTCTGAATCCCGAACAACCCTTGTTTTGCTGAGGACGACTTTGTCCCAGCTCAACCATTTATTGGAAGAAGGGAATTCTTTAAGAGGAAGTCCGGTTTCCACCGTGCGAACCAATGGGTTTGTTGGAGTGCGAACCAATGGATTCGCTGCCAGCGTTTGGTCAGAACCGAGGTGTGGTCCAACCATTCGGTCCCACAACTTCGCTGGCGCAAGGCACACTGAAGAGCCCGTCAAAATGACACCGGCATAGCAACTAACTCAAACGGACTACAGGCACCCAGTCATTGAGAAGTAAGAACTCCAGGCTATAGCTATCGCTATCTGGGGAAAAAAAATGCCCTGCCAGCATCATTGGATGGCCTGGTCTCTGAGGAGTCGAAGCAACATTCCCCAACGACGGGGGCCCATGTGTCTGGACAGATCCATCTCAGGGAGCAGTCCAAACAACCTGCTCATCTTGGAAGGTCCATGAAGGTCCTAATGTCTTTGGTCTTTCCTTCCACCCAAACGCTCCGTGAGTGGGTTCACAGCCCGTGAGTGAGTGAGTGAGTGAGTGAGTGAGTGGGTGAGTGAGTGAACCTTGTTCGCCCGGGTCCCTCAGAATCCCAAGGATTTGAGACGAGAAACCAAAGACCCGTCTAAAGAATTTGGGTCCAGGAGCGTCTGGGGAAAAAATATGAAAAAATAATACACACCCATTGGTCCCCTCCGCCCTCCCCAGCCTCGAGAGACAGATCTCCTGCACCGGCGGAAGAAGAGCAAAGGAAGGGCGCAGGAAGAGCAGCTTTTTGAGGAGATTGAACATCCATAGAAACGACGTCCCAAGTTTGCCAGGGGAAATGGTACAATTACACTCCAACGAACACATCACATGTGCACTTTCAGTGGATGTCTTTGAGGACGTCAATAGGCATTGCATCCACAAGCCATTTAAGGCCCTTTTGTTCGATCACCCGTATCCCTTACCTGCCATTTGACGTATCGTCGGCGCGTGTGATAAAGGAGGGATTGTGTGTGCGGCGCTTGAGGGATCCTACATGGTAGCGGAGCCCTTCGTGATCTACGGACTTTGTCATTGACTACCTCGAGTATCTCGAGTATTTCAGGATCCCGGACGATGACGATTACAAGGACGAAGGATGGAGTTCCAGGATGGAACGGAGATCCAGCATCTTGGCTGGAATTTCGCCAGTTCGTGGCATCTACCAAGTTTGAGGCCCGCTACACGTGCGGACCAAAGATCGCGGCAGAGCTCACCGGTGCTGCGCGCACCGCCATCATGGGCAAGAAAAGTAGTTGGCTGAGCGAAGAACAGGGGACAGAGACATTGTTGCAGCACCTTCAAAAGACCATCGGGGAGCCAGCACTGCCAGAGGTGGGGAATTTCCTCCGGCAGTACTTCAAAGTGTTGAAGAGGCAAAAAGGGGAATCTATGACAGCATTCTGCGTGAGACATCGTGATGAATATGAACGAATGTGCAGGGCATTGGCAAGAATGCTAAAGGAACAGAAGCAGGAGGTGAAATCAACAATGCCGAGCTCTTCGCAATCAGCAGCGGCAGAGAACGTGGGAGAAATGGGTGACGGACATGGCAAGATCCTTGGTGGGAGAACTATTGGTGGGGCTATGGAAACCACTGGTACAACGGGAATTGGAAGTCTCATTCGACAAGCAGGACATGGTCACAACAGGAATGGTCTCGTCGATCTGAGGCCCAAGAAGCAGAAGAGGACGAACAGGTCAGCATCCTACCAGACGCAGTCTTGGGATGGATGTTGTTGGAAAAGTCCGGCCTCGACACCATGGAGAAGAGCATCATCCAGGGAGAGGTGAAGGGCAACTTCACTTTAGCAGGCATTGAGAATGCATTGAGAGCTCACTGGGCCGACGACGCCATCAAGAAGAGAGATGGAGAGGGACGACATTCCTCCCTATTTCAAGGAGAAGAGGATGATGAAGAGTATGAAATGCCATTGGACGAGGCAGACGCCTTCTATGAGGGATGGACTGAACGAGAAAAAGCTTGGTATCAAGAAGCCAAGGAAGATGAGCAGCATGCTTGGCTGCAGATGCAAGAGCAAAACGCACCTTGAAAGAAGCAAGAGCACGACAACACGAAGTCAAGATGACAAGAAAGTTCTACAAGTCCTACCCGATTGGAAGTGGTGGTAGGTCAACCAGCTTGTTGAGCCGCTCGAAGATCGGCCGTTTTCCCCGCCATGAACGGAGGGGGCTCAAGGCGCCTGCGTGAGGCACGTGAGAGTTGGGCCAAATGGTGGCCGGACAGAAAGTGGATCCAGAGCATGGGTCATGAGCTTAAGTAGAATGGCATGTTCTTTCACATCCTTCGGGGGAGACTTTCATGACCCTGGCTCTTTCACCAAGCTAAATTGGGCGGTCTTCATCACTCGCCTCATCAGCGTGCTATTTCCGCATCTTTTCGTGAGCGGATCGGCCAACATCTGGGAACCTGGAACCCAGTATGTTTTGACCTTCAAAAGTCGTGCTGAGATGCAGATCACAGCGACATCGATCTGCGCTCTGCGGCATTGGCCAGCGTTTCCTGACCGCCTGCTGAGCAAATCAAACAAGCTTTGGCATCAGTCACATGGGCTCCAGTCCCGTGGTCCCTGACCCGGATCGAGGCGATCTCAAAGTCCTGCGAGCCATCCAGCACACAGCTGCTGGGGTCAAGCAGTTCGTGCCAGAGAGCACGAATCCACTCCACTTCAGCCAGCGCATCATCCATCGCCAAGGCCTCTGAACCAAGCGTTGCCTTCACAACGCGCTTCAACTTGTGGCTTCGCCAGGAGTTCAAGCTGAAATCAGCGACCTGGCCTTTCATGATGCTCTCGTGAGCTAGCGCCAACACAAAGCCACCCTGCGCACGTTCGCCATGGAGGCATCCGCAACCGTCATCCAGATGCTCTCCTCTGCAGGGATCGGCATATCCTTATGAAGGCGTCCATAGTTTGCTTCAGCTCGGCAACCGTCTTGTTGGCCATCAGGATGCGCTCCACCGTTGGTCCTGTCGACGGCCAGGACATGGACATAGCGCATGCAGCGCTGCTTCATGCGCTCCTTGGTGAGGGTCACAGGACGGAGCTTCTCCTGGATGTATCTTTTCATGCTCACCTGAATCTCAAAGGACGGGAGCTGGTGCAGAGTTCTGCCAATGTAGTCGGCTGAGCTGTCGAAGACATCCTTCCATTTGCCGAACTTGAGCTGCGTGCGAAGCTGGTTCATGAGCTCTTGATGACGAGCATTGCCACCCTGGCAGAAATCATCAACATCTAACAACACAATGCCAGCCACAAACAGCTTCTTGCCAGCCATTTCCTCCTCCGTGGGCTTGAGGTAGTAAAGGCATGGATCGAAGACACTCTCCTCATAGCCCAAAGTCAACAGCTTTCGCCTGACGGTGCGTCGCCAGACTGCTGGAGCATTCACCAGGCCGTAGACTGCAGTGAGCACTCGGATGATGGTCTGTTGACCATAGCCTGGGATGCCACTTGGAGGCATGGAAGCATAGAGTGGTCCTTGTTCACGTTCGACCGGATCACTCTGGCCGAAAGCTGAGCTGACATCCATGATGAAGAGGTGGAACTGCAAGGATGACAGGATCTGAAGTGCCAGCATCACGGTTGTACTTGAAGGCGTCGGTGCAAATCGCTCTAATTGAAGGCTGTCTGGGTCTCTGTGTCCCAGAAGGATCCAGCGTGCTTTGGCTTTCCATTGTTCGCCAACCTCGCCGGTCTTCTTTGTGATGATGAACCGGCTGGGCATGATCCGGTGGCTGTATTTGTCATGCACCCACCTGATCTGCTCTGGGTCAGTGATCATCTCGATGGCATTGGAGCCAATCAGGTTGTCGATCTCTTTGATCTTAGCTTCGGCTAAGAGCTTCTTTTCAGCATCATTCAACTTCTTTTCGTTCAGCTCTTTGCCACTCTGCCTGGTGAGGTAGGACAGCGAGCTCTCTTCCTGGAGGTAGTGGTTGTAGTAGGTGTCAGTCTTCATCACCTTGTGAAAGACCTGAAGGTCCCGTTGGTTGGCAACCACACTCAGTGAGATCATCTGCACGCCAGTGACCAAAGATGCAGGAGCGCTGAGGTGCCCGCTGATCAGTGGCTGCTCCTTCCAAGCTGCGCTTCATGCCCGTGTCCACCAGGCGTGCATCTTCTTCTGGTGCCTCAGGTGGATCAACAACTTCATTCGGGCCATAGAGAGGTTCTTTGTAGTCCTCACCTGGATCAGGGTGTTCAGGAATGGCCTTGTACACCAGGACAGTGAGGATGTTGATCACTCCTTCTGGCAGCTTGTCATGCGCTCGGTGAATGGGCATCTCTGGTGTGATGGCGATGTCTTGAATCTTCCGGTTCGTGTCGATGTCATACGTGACTCTTCGAACCACATCATTTCAGAGCGGGCCCTTGCTATTTGAGCCACGGTAGCGCTTGGCACTGAAGTCATGGCGCTTCCACATCTTGAGAACTTCTGGATGGCCACTTGAAGGCTCAGGAACATCTTGCTGCGCCTTTCGGTTCTCCAGTGAGGCCTTCCAGAGTTCATCTGCGTCAGTTCCTTCTTCTCCTGCAGCTGCGGACTGTGGCTGCTGCTGGTGTGACTGCTGATGCTTGCTTGCTTGCTGATGCCATTGGTTGTTCTTCTTGAGGTTTTGCCTTGCTTGAGTCAATCACTTCATCGATGACAACACGTGCAGGCGCTGCCTTCGCAGGTGATCGTGCGCGGTCCCTGCGCTGCGTTGCAACTGGTGTTGCTGGCTGCTTGCTCTGCCGTGCTGGTGTACCAGGACCAGGTGTTCCTGGTGTGCCGGGTGCAGGTGTCGAAGGATTGGGTGTTCTCAATCCTTCGGGGGGTCCTCGAGGTGTTCCTGGGACCTTGCGATACACGGTGTGTGGATCAAGTGCTTCTTGCCGTGCTGATTGCCGTGTTGCTCGCCGTGCTGCTGCAGCTGCTGCTGGTGTAGGTGGAGCCTGCCTCGGGGCTTGTTCGATGATCTCCAGATCATCTGGTGGGTCGCCCTCCTTGGTGACATCGGTGTAGCCAAGTTTCTCTGGATGGAACCTCAGTCTTTCCTTGGCCTTCAGGAGGTCGGCCTCAATGACTTCTAGCCCTTGTCTCTCGAGGCATCCCATCTCAAACACCTGACTCTTGTTGCACTTCCAGAGTTCTCCACGGCGAGTCACCCATACAGTATCGCCGCGCTGCAAGACAACAAAGCATGGGCCAACCTTTGCCACATTGCCACGTCGACCTTGTCGCCAAACTGAGACAGGGTCGCCTTCTTTAAAGTGGTGGTCTTCTCGGGCTCTTCTGGGTCTGGCTCTGATGGCTCTTTGAATCCTTTCTTTGGCGTCGACGTCCATCAAGGCTTGACGAGCTGCCTTGCGGATCTCCTCAGAGCGGGACCAGGCGTCATCGGTGGTCATGCTGTACTCATACTGTCGGGCGTCACTGAGGAGGTCGAGGCCAAGGCTAGGCTGTTTGCCAAAGACTCTCTGAGCTGGAGAGTAGCCAGATCTGTTGGTCATAGTCTGTAGTGCCCAGAAGACCTCATGCACCAAATCTTGTACTTCTTCAATCGTGGCAGGTTGCTTGAGCTCACGGGTGCGATAGTACACCTCTTTGAAGAGGCCACCTCTTCTCTCAGTCACCCCATTCTGATATGGAGCATCCCTGTCAATCAGCAATGGCTGAATGCCATGTGATTCGAGCATGGAGATGAAGTGCCCTTGGAACTCCAATCCTTGATCCATCAGCACGAAGGATGGTGCACCAAATGTTCGAAGCCATACGGAGAGAAATTTGCTCCACACCAACTCTGAGCCTCTCCGGGTAGGATGCACCATGCTGAAGGTGGAATACAATGTTCCAAGGCATGTGACGTTCAGAATTGGATGCTCAGTGGTGTGACTGATGCCATGCACAAACAACAAGTCAACTCCCAGCACCACATTGAAGTCATAGGTGCGAGGTGTTGATGCAGGGAGTCTGGTGGGCTGTCGTTTCTCTTTGAGGCATCCTTCGCAGGTGAACTCCTTGAGCACGTACTGCACCACATCATTTCTGCTGCCGGCTGCCTTGAGAAGCCTCACAAATTCTTTCACTCCAGGATGTCCCAGATTGACATGGGCTCGGAGGATCATCTGCTTCTCTGCGGCAGTCAGGCTGGAAGACTCAGCAAAGCTCCAGTTCGGCTCTGGGTGAGTGTAGAGGATCACCACAAAGGGCTAGGAGACCTCAAATGGAGAAATCTTCCCAGAGCTGCCCTGTTCGAATTGAATCCACTTGCCATCCAGCACTCCTTTCACCCAAGTCCACCGGAGACATCTGTGGTCTGGGCCTTGTAGTGGAACTTGATGTTGTAGGGGCTTACGGAGCACCAGAATGGCATCGTCGTTGAAAGATCGCCACTGCTGCCATTCTCGTGGACGGAGTTCATCGACCCACTGGTTCAAGTCACCTGTGTCAGGAAGTCGCTTGGGTCGTCCTTTCTGTGTGTTCACCCAGCTCTGGACCAGACCATCAATGATTGCTCGCACCAAGGCTGGAGGGTATTCTTGAGCACGATGTGGTAGTCCACCAATCAAAGACTCATGCGGCTGCTGGCAGTTGCACAGTCGCTGGAGGTTGATGGCAATCTCATCATTGGTCGTGGCAAAGAGTGTTGCCTTGCGATTCAAGCCACCTTCTCCAACTTTGAGTCCAAATCTACAGAGATGACTCTTCACGAGTATCACCTGTTCGTGCTGCAGGTAGTTTTGAACCTTGGGCAACAACCATGAAGTGGCCGTGTCAGGGTGTTCATGTAGTCCATCTCCTCCACGTGACAGCTGCTCCTCCTGCATATCCATTGAGAAGTCGAGGTGTCGCTTTGCCTCAGGTAGCTCCTCCATCAATCGTTCTGGATGTGGTCGAATGTTCTGGAGCGGTGAAAACTTCGTGCAGGGAGGAGTCTTTGTCAAAAGTCGCGGTCTTCGCCGCCTCAACTCCTGTCGAACCCATTCTTGTTGGTCCTTCTTGTTCATGTCATACCCAGTGACGAGGTCAATGGACAAGCTTGCTTTCAGGCCTCGCTTCTGGGCTTCTTCCACAAGTCGTGGAGGACCGTAGAGCTCGATGACGGAGTCGTTCTCTTCAGAGAGGCCACCATAGATCTCGGCAATGTCGTCTGGTTCATCAAGTTGCTTTTCCCAAAGGGTCCAATAGGCTTCCTGGCCTCCAAGTAAGTCATCCAGACTCCTCATAATCTCGCCCTTTGTCGACTTTGCCAAGGTGGTCTCATTCTCATAGAGCTCGGAGTCGGTCAGGTACTCCAAGAATTCAGGCATGAACTCATAGAGGATCAAACATGGAGTTTCCATTCCAAGATTGTAGTCTTCACCAGGCACTTGGGACACATGCACTGCGTCCCAGTGATCATCGCACTTGGTCAAAATGACCTTTCGGCTAAGGAAGGCTCTGGTGATGACAGGCGAAACTCCGCGGACACATTCACCACGAGATGTGGTTACATAGGTTGCCGCTTGATCCAAGTCCAACGTGGACATCACCTTCTGGAAGCGACTGTCATCGTGCAACGATGTCATCTGTGACATCCAGCCAGCTAATCGTTGTGCAGGAGGTTGATGTTGAATCGTCCCATCTTGGCATAAGCCAGTGGCATCTCGAAGAGGAACGCTGCCAGGCCACATTGTTCCTCCATGCATTGGATCTCCACGTCCTGCGGGTTGGACGAGTCTTTGATCACCAACATCTCCTTGCTGTTGCATCGAGGGCAAATCATCGTGCCATACGCTGGTTGGACATGGTCGTTCAGGTCGCCCCAGTGGTGTTCGCATCTCATGTTGTCGCACTTCCACAGGAGGTTCATTGATGGGACATGGCGGCAAAGTGTGACCATGCCCGTGTGGCACACGTCGCAAGACTGGGAATGCGCTTGCCGTTGAATCTCCACCATCGCCTGATCTCGTCCGGTTCCTGCTTGATCGTCTCCTGCTTGCACATCGGTGGTCGTGCCTTGGACTTGTAGGCCATGGCTCTGGACGAACTCTTGGGAGTGGTCATCATCAAGGAACTGGTGGAGGATATCGAACTCGGTGACTGGACGATCACACTGCTGGAAGCATCGCTCGAACCTTTCTTGCTCTTGGTGGACTTCTTCCTGATGTCGTAGAAGACGTCCGGGATGTAGACCAGGTTCTGGTTCCAGGTGTGCAGTTCGGTGATCGGAGTCAATGGCATGATCTGCTTCTGTTGGCACTGATTGCACTCCTGCCAAGAGAGGATTCTGTTGGCTCCATGCTTCACTTCGGCTTCCAGGTGAGTGCAACCCGGTGAAGGTTCCAAAGCAGGGACCAGGAATCGTCCCTTTCCTTTCACCATTGCCAATGGACGGACTCTGTCCTCCCGTCGTGCCGTTGCTAGGGATCCAGTCAAAGCCGATGGTGTCGTGACGTGAGCTTCGGCTAGGACTCGTTGTTCCTCCTGGGCCAATTGGAAGGCTTGCTGCTCCAAATGCTCTCGTCGCTGTTGTAGCCAGCGGACTTCTCGAAGTTGGGGTGTTCGCACCACTTCCTGCACTTGCCAAGCTTGAAGGGAGGCCGATAGTAGAAAGCGCAGCACAAAGCGCCGCCAGCGGCACCATAGCTGCTGGATAGTGCGACAGGGCATCCAGCGTAGCAGAGTCGGGAATGGGCTCGACCGACCAAGCTTGGCTGGAACTTGCTGCAAAATTCGAAGGCACGTTGAAGCCATTCTTGCCAAAATCAATGATGGAAACCGAGACGTGGCCTGATGACAACCTTCTCGTGTTTTGACTTGTTGCTAACTTAGTGTACCAAATCACAGCATGCTCCATGTCAATGACGGCACCGACGTTCGAGAGGAAATAGGCAGGAATGCGGAAAGGTATTGTTCCGGGGACCACCTGAACACGAAGAACACCTGACTTGCCCCCGAGACCGATTGGCACATAGGCAATGGATGTGCTTTCCTCTTTCCCGCAAACACCACGAACACTACCTCCGGCTTCATGAGACCATTGAACTCGCAAACCAAATCTTTCTTGTAGGAGGGTGTCATGTTGCTCCAGGGTTTCACGACCAACCAAGCCATGTTGGGCAGCTGTATCAACCAAAGCGGTGCCCTGATCTTCATGAACCGCTAGAAAAACAAAGCTCAAGCCAGTGAACTCGGCTGCAATGTATTCGCTCTTGGTTTCAAGCTCAGCGGTGGTCGTCAGAAAGGCCCCTACCAGTTTGGCAGGTGGCTGAATGAAAAAGCCGGTACTCATGCCGGTGCTCATTGCTCCCGTGGAACTTGAGCTTCTTGAAGTCGGTGAAGTGGTCTTGGCCCGGTGCGGGCATTCCTTGCTCCAATGGCCAACCTGCTTGCAAGTGTAACAGCGGGTTTTGGCCTTCAGGTCATTCAGGCTCATGCGGGGTCCGGTTCTTGTCCATGGTCGGTCGTATCCACGACCGTTGCGGCTAGCTTGCAAAAGGCGTCTATGCTCGAGGTAGCCGCCGCCCTTGCCAGAGCCAAAACTTGGTGCACCCTGGCCAAATGTCCGTGTGGGACTCTTGCTCTTGCCTTTCTTTCCTTTGCCCTTGAAGCCTTTTCCTTTGCTCTGCATGCGGTTCTGCGTCTCGTAGTAGATCTCCTCGATCTGGGTGGAAACCGCTTCCAGAGCCTCAGCCTCATCCATGATGACGGGCAACTCATCTTGGAAAATCATCTGGGCTTCTTCGTTCTCGTTCATGCAAATCAGGTCCTCGAAGGGGTCCAGCATCTCAGACTCGAAGACGTCATAGTCCCAGTCCTCATCTTCAGGCTCTCCATCTTCATTGTCACCCCAGTAGGTGGCACTTCGCCATCGCCGATGAGGTGCTCCATGGTCTTGGCAGAGCTCATCAAGTCGGTCACCAAAGACCTTCTGGATAGCCATCTAGATCTCCCGAAAGTCGATCGATCCATTGGTCACGACCTTCAACCTCTGGCGTTGATCTTGGCTGAATGACCCTTGGCGAAGGATCAGGTGGCCAAGAAGATGTCTTCCAGCTGGCGTCGCCAAGAGGTCGAGGCCTTGTTTTCTCAACTCTGCAAATGCCGCCTTCTTGTTCGTCAGGAAGGTGGTCAGAGACATTCCTTTGTCTCGGCGGCCTCGAAAGATGGCCTCGTCAAAGGCCTGCTCCAAGCGCTGGTCCTTGAGGTACTCATGGGCGTCGTCAACGATCTGGACGATCGTCTTGTGCCCGGAATCCGAGCAAATCTCTTCCACCGTCAGGTGGGCAACCAAGGAGCTCAGTCGTGAGCCCAAGGGGATGGCATCTATGATGCGCTTGCCAATCAAATTCAAAGGCAACCTCGCCTCTGCCTCCACCAGTTGAGCACCTGCCGTGCATTAGTCCCATCGAAACGTTTGGGTGTGAGCTCACCTTACTCAATGCGGATACTCAGGTGGCGCTTCAAGACCCTGTGCAGGAAGAGCTCTGGAATACCAATCACTTCTGCCTGATTGTGCACGAGTGCTTTCGGTGTTTAGAGAATAACAAGCCGCTGCAGGGTCTTGATTATGAAGACTGCCCGAAGGCGATTCGTGTCCCCGTCTCCGATTCAGGTATTCTTGAAGCCAAGGCCTTCCACTCGACCACGCGGGTCCGCCACGCCTGTTTAGATGCTGGCTTTACAACTATAAGCCCGCAAGGGTGGCGGTATTGCCACTCCCTGCGGATTGTTAAGCTGCCTGATACGGTCGTGACGTTAGGATATGCAGTATTCCAAGGTTGTTACTCCCTACAGGTAGCTGAAATGCCTCCACCAGCCATAGCTGTAGATTCCTCTGGTACTCGCGGAACTGCTTCTCTGGCATCTCTCCGCCCCAACTCGGAGCAGGGTCAAGGCGGTAGTCCACATGCTTCTTGGGTTCCCGGCCTTCATTGCCGGATTTCGGAGTGGCAGGATTCGAAGGCATTCGAGGCGGTGTGGTAGCCAACCTGGGCGGACCAGTGAGAGCTCTGCTCCATGGATCTTCTGGCTCATCATGGAGTCCCGGGTCAACGGGTTGAGATTCTCCCAAAGGTCGTTGAGGACTCTGCGGAGGCATGGGTGTAGCCGCGTGTAGTAGGCGGAGTGGGGGATGTACCGGATGGGTTCATCGATGAAGTGGCTCCAGTCCCACGCCAAGTCCTAGCTGGCGGTGGTCCACCAAAGGCCAATGGCCAAAAGCAAAGAACAAACTTCCCAGCGCAACCTGGTAATCGAAGGGCTCCTAGAAATAGTAACTTCCCCAAATCCCTGGGTAGAACCACCGCGAGAACGCGGTCCAAGAAACGTCGAGCAGCCGGGGGGGCATCCCCCCCAAGACAATGCCCAAACACGTCCTCGCGGGAGCCCCAGTCGTCACCGGGGCTCCGCTACCACTGTTGAGCCGCTCGAAGATCGGCCGTTTTCCTCGCCATGAACGGAGGGGGCTCAAGGCGCCTGCGTGAGGCACGTGAGAGTTGGGCCAAATGGTGGCCGGACAGAAAGTGGATCCAGAGCATGGGTCATGAGCTTTAGTAGAATGGCATGTTCTTTCACACCAGCTATAAGAACGACAAGGAGAAGGGGCCGTGCTTCAGGTGCGGAGAACGAGGACATCACAAACATGAATGTCCAAAGAGAGAGAGTGCCAAGATGGCCACACACTATGAGGAAGATGAGGAAGCTCAATACACATACCACACCACTGAAGAGGAGCAGGTCCCCGACTTCCCCGATGGCAACCCGGAGGAGTTCCCGGAGGGCAACTTCTATGGGATGGACGGATCATCAGGGCTTGAGCCTATGCCGGTGTTCCAGGCCTCCGTCTCCACAGAGAAAGCCGTAGTGGAAGGAAAAGCAGTGATAGACGGAGGAGCGACAAGAACAATGGCCTCCGTGTATGCCATGGAGCAGTACATGAAGGCAATGAAAGAGCAACATGGAACCGACGGCATCAAGCACATCGGAGTCAAGGAAGAAGACAGGCCAACTTTTGGATTTGGAAATTCCCAAAAGGCCAAGTGTCTTTCCACCTGTGTACTGAAGCTACCTCATGCGGATCGACCAATGCAACTCAAGGTACAAGTTCTGGTGGAAGGCAAGGCTCCGGTGCTGCTGTCAGTGGACACCTTGCGGAAGATGGGTGCGATCATTGACTTTGCCTCCGATGAGGTGATTTTCTCACAGGTAGCTCCAGACAAGCTGATCAAGCTGGAGCGCTCGACGTCAGGGCACCAACTCCTGCCCCTGACAAGTGACTTTTTTCAAGGCGGAGAACATCTGAAGCGTCCGGTACATAGCTTGAAGCAGTTAGTAGCGGATAGGGTTTCAGAGAAGCCTCATGATTCATCAGAGTAGGATGGCAGACTCTGCTCGGGGAAGCCTGAATCCGAGTGGGAGGAAATCAAGAGAACAGGCAAGTCAAGAAGAGATCACTCACCGTCTGCAAGCAATTTAATTCAGAGTCCGATGCATGAGTTGAACAGAGAGGGTTCTATTTTTGGACAATTTCCTTTATTTTCAGCAGCTTTGCAGAGATGTCAGCAGTCACACTCGTTCGAATCGACCGGCACGGGGTGGGGGAAACCAGGGAAGGGTGCAGGTTGTGAGAATACCGCAGCTTCTAGTGACCCAAAAGTCGCATCAAGCTCGATCGACCCAAGTTCCCACTCCGCGAGATCTCATGGCGCCCAAGAAGTACATCCCTTCGGAAAGTGCGGCACACCTGAAACCGCACTACCTGTGCGGGATCAACGAGTGCCGTGCAGAGTTGAGGGCGGCAGGACAACCAGTACATCAAGATCTTTCCCTGGCAGAAGTGAGGATTGCTGTCCGCGAATTGCGCCTACGCCAGACACAGCTGACCATGCGCAGCCCAGGAAACGATGTGATGCAGCAAATCAAGAACTCCAACAAGCCAACCTTGGTGGAGATGTGCCACAACTATCAAGTGGCACTCCATCCAAAGGCAACAGTGGGGGAGCTGCGCCTAGCACTCCGTCAGGCTGTGATGAAGAACTGCTCTGGAGACACGACCATCGAGTTCGGCAAGCACAAGGGAGCATCCTTCATGGAAGTCACGGTGGACTGCCCGTACAGCCGGGCTATGCGAGAAGTGGAGAGCGAGAGCCCCGATTGGAAGCTGCAATTCGCTCAATGGCGCAGGCCCCCACAGCAGTACCTGGGGAGGCCAAGGGGGGATCGAGTGCAGAGACAGCCGAGCTGAAGGAGATGATGAAACACATGATGTTCAAGATGCACACCATGGAGGCGGACCTGAAAGAGGCAAAGGAAGCAGCAACTTCCTCCAAGACCCGCAAGACCCGCACCGCGAACACTTCGAGAAGGTGGAACCCATGGGAGAGCAAATCTCTCAGGCCCCACCAGAGGGTCAGTAGAGGTAGAGCCAGAATCTATCTACAGAGAGCCAGAGTGTCTAGTGCGCGATCTCCCTTCCAGCGACTTGGAAAAGCTGGATCAAATTCCTTGGGAGGTCACACAAGCAATAGACCATGGCCGTACGTTTTTGATGGAAGTAGCATGCGCTCCTGATTCCCTACTCACCAGTGAGGCACATGCAAAAGGTTTGTCTGCCGTCCGAGCCGGCTTGTTTAACGGATGTGATTTGACTTCTCCCGAGGGTTTGAGGAAAACGTTGAACATGGTGAAGCGGCATCGACCCATCAACATGTGGATCAGTACCGAATGCGGTGCTTTCAGTCCCATACAGAACTTCAATCAACGAACTGAACAACAGCGTAAGGACCTTCAAGATAAACAAAGAGAGGCTCGCAAACAACACATTGGAGGGTTGGTCGTTGCCTACTACGCTCGTTCGGTCGGCTGTCATGTGCATTGGGAATGGAGTCGTAGGTGTAGAGCTTGGAAGTGGGAACATGTTGATAGGTTTCGAGCGAACATGAACACGGCCACGGCTATCATTAGCGGGTGTAGGGTTGGTTTGAAGGACTCCCAAAACAGAGGCCTTTTAGGTAAAGAGTGGCGAGTGGAATCGACGAATCCGAATTTCGCTTCGAAGTTGCATTTGACGTGTCGGGGGGGTGGAGTGCGAGGGTTTGAAATGTGAAGGATTGACCACGAGACAAACGGCTTTCTATACCCCCCCAAATGGTTCGGAGGATCGTGTTCTACATGAAGAAGACCCATGTGGAGGACATCATGACACACTTGCATGACACGGAAAAGAGTAGTGGTTTGGAAAGGGTGCATTTGGGAAAATATAGAAGGGGTCAATGTAACTGCAGTATGTTCCAAGAGAAGGGTACCTTGCAGATGTGCCCAAGGTGCATCTTGACTGAACAAGCTCTTGTAGGAGAAGAGGAACCATGGGAGGTTCGGACGTGGACATGGACCAGGAAGGTCAGGCAGGTGAGGAAGGTATGACCCAAGAAGAAACGAAAGAATGGGAAAAGAAACTGCGGTTGATTCACGGGGCGACGGGCCACGGAAGCGTTGAATCTTTGGTGAGAACGTTGAGGCAACGAGGTGTGAGGCCTGAGGTGTTGCAACTTGCTAAACGTTTTGTTTGTGACACTTGTGAAGAAAGGAAACGCCCTGCCCCTCGTCGTGTCGCGAACCTCGAACTCGTGCCGAAGCGTTGGACGGTCGCGTTGGCGGATTGTGCGTTTTGGAGGCACCCTCACTCCAAGAAGCGTGTCACGATAGGTTTGCTCATGGACCAGGGTAGCAGGTTTTTGGTGGGTCGCATTTTGGTGGAAGGGGAAAAGAACAGTGTGAAAGCTGAACAATACATGCGGTTCTACCAAGAGAATTGGCAACAGTATTTCGGGAACCCCGACTTCTTGCGATTTGATGCGGAAGGCACCTGGCGTTCTCGTGAGTTAGACACGTACTTCAGTAGACAACAGGTCATGCTTGACCCTATCCCAGGGGACGCTCACTGGCATCCTTCCCCTTTGGAGAGAAGCATCGAGTGGCTCAAAGAACTTTTGTCCAGGTTGGCCGTTGAGGATGCCCAGGTGACACCTCATGAGGCCGTCTCACAGGCCATAAGCATTTGGAATCGACGTGAGATGGTTCGTGGTTTTTCACCATTTCAGCATGCCTTGGGACAGGCCCCTGACATCGACGGGAGATTCTTTAGAGAAAACGTGAAGGATTTTCCGGTGGACATCATGGAGACCCCTGTTGGAGAATCCAGAAACATCAGAAGCTTCGATTGGCCGCAGAAGAAACATTCCTGAAGTGGCAAGCTAGCGAACGACTTGCCAGAGCTCTGAACTCCAAGTCAAAGCCTTGTCCCACGTATTCGCCAGGAGAACTAGTTTTCTACTGGAGGCATTTGGGTAGGAAGGAAGCTGGACAACGATTTCAGACAGGACATTTCTATGGCTACGCCGGACCAGCCAGGATCTTGGCCTTGGAGACAAGGTTTGATGAGGACAACCGCATGAGGCCTAGTTCAGTAGTGTGGTTGGTTCGCAACAATAGGTTAATGAAGGCCTCAGTGGAGCAACTGAGAAAGGCTTCCAACAGAGAGCGCACCATGGCAGAGATTGACCAAGAGATTCAGCTCCCTTGGACCATCTCTGATATAGTTTCCCCACTGGGCAAGAACGAGTACGACGACATCACCATGGAAGTTGAACACTTGCCTAGTCGAGAGGATAGAGACGAACAGCCACGGTTCGCAGAACCCCCACAGAAGAGACACCGGACGAAAGCACCAGTGAATGCACAAATTCAGGAAGGTGCAAACTCCTCTTCCTCCACAGCCAGGCCAGAAGAACCTCAACCTATGGCAGTGGAAGAAGACGAAGAAGACCCAGAACTGTTCCAACAAGAGGACTCTCAATTGTCTTTTTGGAGCAGAGAAGATGCAGCAGTGAAATATCCATACCACTTCCTACAGCAAGGCATGGGTGGACGCGCATGTCCAAAGACCCACAAGCGTACATAGTCAATACTTTGAAGCGTAAGAGCATTGAAGTGTTTGAGAAGAATATGGACATGGAGACCAAAGAGAAGTTCCGCAAGGCCAAGGACACCGAAATAAACAAGTTCTTGCAGTCGGAAGCTTTAGAGGCTCTTCCAAAACATTTGCAACCGCCCAAGTCAGAAGCCATGTCCATGAGGTGGTTGTTGAGCTGGAAGGTAGACGGTGAGGGCGCAACAGTGCCAAAAGCAAGGCTGGTGATATTGGGGTACCAAGACCCGCTGTACGAACACCGGATTACATATGCCCCAACTACAACCAGGCACACAAGACAGCTCATGCTACAACAAGCTGCATGTAGAGGCTGGAAATGCTGGAAGGGAGACGTTTCGGCTGCATTTTTGCAAGGGAGAGAGTGTACAGAAGAACTCTTTTGCATACCGACTGATGACCTCTGCGAGCAGATGAAAATCCCTCGCGAGAGCATCACTCGCTTGAAGCGATCCTGTTACGGCTTAGTTCAAGCCCCTTACGAATGGTACGAGTCAGTCAGGTCCCATTTTCTTGAAATAGGATTTGTACAGTCCAATGCGGACCCCTGCTGTTGGATCCTCAAAAGAGGAGGTCAGGTACATGCCATCATAGCTGGACATGTAGACGGCTTTTTGTTCGTCGGCAGTCCATCCGACGACACTTGGATGTCAGCGAAAAAGAGCATTCAAGAGCGATTCAGACGGGGGGAATTTGAGGAAGGAAAGTTTACACAATGCGGGGTTCAAGTGGAACAACATTCTGACAACAGTTTTTCCCTTCTTCAAGAGAAGTACATGACCCACACGGTTTCGGTCCCTTTGAGTTCGGAACGTAGGAAACAACGGAAGGAACCCACGACCGACAAAGAAAAGAAGGCTTTAAGAGGTGTGCTTGGAGCCCTCTCATGGCATTGCAACCAAGTGGCTTTCAGATTTTCGGCCTATGTTTCCTTGTTTCTCAGTGAGATTGCCAATTCTACGGTGGAGACCATCATTCAGGTTAACGCCCTCATTCACAGAATGAAAGATTCCTCCAAGGAACCAATGCGAATTTATCCTTTTGATTTGAACAGAGTGTCTCTTTTTGCATGGAGTGATGCCAGCAACCAAAACCGGACCTCCGGACACTCAACAAAAGGGATCTTTTGTGGTGTGGCTGATTGTGGGCTCAACGAAGGCCGTCTTTCAAAGATCACCCCATTGTTTTGGCAAAGTTCCAAGATAGATAGAGTGTGCAGGGCTCCAGGAGCATCAGAGGCACTGCCGTGGACGCAGAAGACATTTTGTTTCTGTTGCGGTACCAATGGAGCGAGATGCAAGGCCATGAACCTCACATTCGTGATCCTGACTCCATGGCCCGGTTGACTGCAGGAACCCTCATCACTGATTCCAGATCAGTGTACGACAAGCTGCAAAGACCATATATCTCACCCACTGGACAGTCCAAGAAGATTGATATTGAGTTGCTAGCCCTGAAGAATGCTCAAAGAGAGACTGGCCTAGAGATTCGTTGGGTGAACAGCCAAGCCATGTTGGCTAATAGTCTGACCAAACGCGGGGAAGACGAGCAGATGAACCGATTCGTGGCTTGCAAACAAACCTGGCGAATTGTTGAAGATGCTGAAATGTTTAGTGGAAAGCGTCTCAAAAGAGAACAGAGAGATCTTCTTAATTTAAGTGAGTGATCTTGTGTTGTGGTGTTTTGTGCCCTCGAGCTTTTGGTTATAGAAACCATTCGGAAGAAGGCTTCGAAGCCCCAAAAGGGGGCATGCACTTTCAGTGGATGTCTTTGAGGACGTCAATAGGCATTGCATCCACAAGCCATTTAAGGCCCTTTTGTTCGATCACCCGTATCCCTTACCTGCCATTTGACGTATCGTCGGCGCGTGTGATAAAGGAGGGATTGTGTGTGCGGCGCTTGAGGGATCCTACAACATGGAAGTGGAAAACCCCCTGTCCGTAAAGGAAAGTAGTCTTCCAAGGGACCATGTTCTTCTTCCATGTTAGCGAGTCAGAGTGTACGTCTTTATCAAAATGATTCAAAAATATTCAAAATGTATCTGAATGTTGACTGCTGATGAAGAAATCCCCCTCCTTAGATTTGAGAGCATTCTCTATATGGGGAAGGCTTCTTCACCAACCAACATGGGGTCCTGTTCCGAAATCTAGCCGCGCATTTTCTCAAACAACCTGAGAGAGGGAGAGAGAGAGAGAGAGAGAAAAAGAGAGAGAGAGAGAGAGACATTTGGGACATTTGGGCTGCTTTTGACATCTCCAGTTCATGCTGCTTCATGACCACCAAGGCCCTAGTCCTCAGACGAATCACGGCGGCGAACCACCTCCCCGGCCTGAAAGAAGAGCTGTCAGTTAAGCCTAGGCTGTGGCTGACCGCAGGGCCTAGGCGAGAGCAGCAAGAGAACATCTATGACTGGCTGCGACCATCCTCCACTCAACTATGGTCAAGACTCAGTGTCGAACTAATGGATTTCAGGCTGAGTCAAGAATACTCCGTCTTTTGATCCAGATATGTTCAAGTCCATTGGCCCCTTCTGCCAACAAAAAACCGGCAACCGCTGCCCACTGGACCACAGGGCTGGTCGGAGAAAAGCGAACGCAGGTGGCTTTGATATATTCAGATGCGCTCCACAAGGTGGAGCGGCCGGATTCTGAAACGGATTTGCTGGATTCTGACACTATGTGGTCGGATTCTGAAACTAGAAGGTCGGATTCGGAAACTTAAACGACAAGTTTTGGAACTTCAGTTGTGCAACACATCATCATCGTTGGGAAAATTGGGTCTGTTTTGTGTGCTTGTGTTTTTTCTCTGTGGCCTCCTGCTGAGCTCTGTATATCGTCTTACACTGCATATATATTCCTCAGCTGTCGCGCTTGGCACTTGCATCACTTCGTGCCAAGCGCGACTGTACACGTAGCTCGAGTCCAGTTTGGAAATCATTGTTTCTGACATCCGGAAATCCAGTTTGCAGAGGGGAACTCCCCGGTTTCGGGACCCCACGGTCGTCGTCCGGTTCTTCCGTCGCGACCGAGCGGAGTCGCCTGGGCCAGTTCGGTCACTGGATGGGACTTCGGTCAGTTCGGTCACGAACTGAAGAAGCTGGTAGTTGTGATATATATATATATACCAGCTCTTCAACCGCAAGCTCATGCAACCAGTCCAGTTTGGCAGAAATTCTGCATCCCCGAAGTCGGACACCCCAAGACTTCCCCCAGAAGACCAGGGAAATTCCAGCGGAAGGGTCTTAAAATAGGCAACAACCCTCTGGAAGAAGGGAAATAGACCAGTCTACCCATTGGTGGGAGACCTCCCACACAAAAAATACACACCCAAAACATGTCACATCCGAAGAGTTGGTCGTGTTACAACAAGACCCAAAATGCCAGCTAAGGAAGGTGCCAGCCGCACTGTGAGCGGCCATTTTGGGGGGGGCACGCCATGAATTTGATGGCTTTTGCCGAACAACATGAACAACCATTGTTTGTACTAAGGATTTTGGACTGGAAAACCAGCTCCAGCACGACTGGTCTTCTCGGTGCCGCTGCTTCACTCTGTTGCCCACCTCTCCCCTCGTCTTCAGCGTCCGCCGAGGCGCTGGAATCGCAGGAGGTGGAGGACGTCATTCGATCAAAACGATCTAAGCCCAAGGACATCGAGGCCGACAAAGGGAAGCTCGGAGTCTGGCAGGCTGCAGGCTGGGTGAGTCATGTCAGGTTACGGCGGCTTTGGGCGAAGGAGTTTGGGGGTAGTGTGCAAAATCACCACAAAGGATCCCCTGCAAGAGCTTTTGAGATTTACATCGATTTGCTGTCATCTGTAATTATTTTGATCTCAAAAAAGAACACCCAGGTCCCTATCCTTCCAAGACCAAAGAATGGGAACGACCTGGTCTTCCTGGTCTTATAGTCTAAAATCCTTAGTTCAATGGTTCTTCGGGATTCCCATTGAATCCACGGTGGGCCCCGAATCCCGGTGTTCTTCAACTGTCCCGGTGAACCCACGGGCGCGACGTCCGGATCCACTGGTCGACGTCCGGATCCACTGGTCCGAGGTCGCCTCCGCCCCGGCGGAGAGGACGGAGAGGGAGGAGGGCGAGGCGCAGTCATCGGAGCACCGCACCTGTGCAACCGAGGACGGGAACTGGCGGTACCAACGGGGCCAACCCAGCGTGGACGGTCATGTGAAAAGGCGGGGGCCCGTTGGGGTCTAGCAAATTCATGCGAAAGTGAGTCTCCCTGGATGCTCCTCACAGGGATTTGGAATGACTTCATGGTGTTTGGAGCTTTTCGAAGCCTCCCAATCTCGGAATCCCTCGATTCAGAAGGTGGTCGTTGGATCGGGCCTCATAGCCCCTCTGCCATAGAAGTGGGGGGTTGAAAACTGCGGTATGAATGGATCGAATGGAAGCTTAGTTGACCTTTAGAGTGGTGGCCGAGATCACCTCTCAGCCGATTCAGGAGATGTGATTCTTGGGATTTGGCACCATCTGAGAACGTCTACAGGAGTCTGGCTTCAGAAGAGGTCTGTGGAAAAGCCCACTTTCTTTGAAAATCCCAAGTTTTTGAGTGGATTCATGGACAAATGCATGCTAGTGTACATCAACCAGTAAGACCCCCAAGCAAACAGCAAGGTCGATCGGAGAATGTTCCCCATCATGGTCTTGGATATTTGTCACCCACACCCATCTGTGGCATTCTTCGGTGCCAAAGTCTTCTATAGTCGCATCTTGGACCTAACAAAGAGTTGGCCTTCTGAGCCTTCTGGGCCTTGCTAATGTATAATTAAGTTGCCCAATGCCAATGCCTTGCTTTTCTCTACATTGCTTGAGCTTGGGGAGGCCTATTTGCCTTGCACTGCTGAGACGAGCGATTTCCCCAGCAAATTGATTGAGACTTCACGGAGCAATCCCCAAGGTCAGCGGCTTATACGGAGTTCATATGGACCCCCGTCTGTCTAAGACCCCTTCGGGGTATTGCGTTTTTCCGCTCTAAGTGACGTGGACCGTCCCAGTACAACGCCCCCGACGCGACGCCTGACTCTTCTTCTCAACAATTTGCCTCGCCTGAGAGTGCGACCGCCGAATGAGGCGAGGCGCAAGCGCCCGCATGGTCGGGTCTGAGTGTGGACTGTTTCCACTCCACAAAGCTGGTTTGGTCGGTTTCTTCCTTAACACCCCCTTCATCACCTCCAAGAGCGAGGCGATTGAGAGACACCCTCAAGAAGATTCGTCGGGTCTCTGGTCAAGGGATCATGTGTGTTTTCCTTCGAAGTGCATCCGAGAAAAACTGACGGTTCCATCCAGCTCGGTTGGTCGTCGGATCAGGCGAGCATCGATTCACCACAAAAAGGGCGTGGAGGAAGCCCCACGGTGGCACACGGTGGCACGACCTTAAAAGAGCAAACACGGCACAGACCCTGGGCTTCCAACAGGCATTGATCCCCGGGCTTCCAACAGGCATTGATCCCTGGGCTTCCAACAGGTCAATCATTTACTAGTCTGAATTACGAAGAATCCTTGTTTTACCAAGGACTTCACACTACGAAAAGCCAGGTCAATCATTTCAAGACGTGTTACACCTCGTCCGGGTAGAGAAGGAGCACCGCCAAGTCCCTCCCAAACGGCGTAACGGTTACGCCGTGTCGCCCAGTCAGTGTAGGGCCGATGGCCTGCCAGAGACCGTTGAGCCATCGAATCCCGCGATCCGTCGACCGTTCGTGGGTTCGTTCGACGGTCGGTTCACGTTTGATCAAAGCACTGGTGAGGTCAAAGTACAGGTGGTAACTACTTTCAGTACCACCCTAAGAATCCGAGTCCGGGTCCTCCATCTCATTCTCGGACCCGACGCCTGTGTTTGAGGGGTCCAGACCCTCAAACCCTATGTGTTTGAGGACCGGGATTCTTAGGGCACAGAAGAGGAAAACCTCCGAAATACCAGCGACATCCATCGTGGGAACTGCCTGGATCCACCCTCTTCTCGTTCGACGGAACGGTCCACCCGGTGTTCAGGTCGGTCGACCCGAGGTCGGTCGGCAAAAAACGAACTGCAGAAGGGTCACAGTTCCAAAAAATCACGAGGTAAACCTCACAAACGTCCCTGGTCCGGATCGTGACGAAAAAACGACTTCCATGAACAAAAAACAGCTCCAACTCCTAAGAAAGGTGCTTTGGAGAAGCCCAAGGAGCTTCTGAAAAGGTCTTTTGTTAAGCCCTACGGATCAAGAAAACTGAGAAGGTCTCTATGGTTCAGTCCTGGTTCGCCAGGATCTTCACATCTTCCAAACCGACCGAATTCTAGGGCAAGTCTTGGGGGCCTCTCCACTCCTGCGTTTTCCAACATGATGAAGTCTGGAGGACGTGACGAAGTCGAATATGGGGGTTCTCCAAAAGATGCTTTTGCTGCACGAACAGCAAAACCTTCAGATATGCCTGTGGGTCAAAACAGCGGTCCCTGGTTGACCATCGAACATGAACAGATCGACTACGAGGGAGGTCAACTTACCAGGGTGAAACGGGCTCCGGTTTACCAGTCATATCTTGCTGTTCGCGAGCCATTCTCCCTTCACCCTCCTCGCTCATCCCACGCGAGTTCACCCACCCCGCTCACGGATTCACCGGTGGACACCGCGCCTTTGGACGCCTTTCGTGCCGTTGGAGAGTCTGTTGATTTGGGAAGTTTCTCCCGCTGCACCCGGGCCATGGGACGACGGAGGCCGCCGGGCGCAGCCGGGAACTTGAAAAAGGTTCGGTCGCAGCGACGTTCCTGCGGCGACCTGCTGACTGACTTAGAGGTCATATCGTTGCAACCCACGGGGCCGTTCGTGGTTTTGGAGGCCCGGCGCCATGACTAGGTCCTCAAAGCTTCAGTGGTGGACAAACGCGCCAAAAAGAGAAAAAAAGCTTTCTGCCCTGTCTTCACCCAACAAGGCATTCAGATCTTCTGCATTTGGTCACCAGTCCTCAACAACCCACACGAAATGGCTTGCTGACCATCATTGCTCTTGGAGTTCGTGGCCCTTCGTGGCTGCGGTACATCCTGCTTCGGCGTGTCCGTCAGGGGGGGTGGGGCTGGGTGACTCTTCATGTCGGTTCGTTGGAAGCGTGGCGTGTGAGGCGTTGGGCTTTTGGCCAAAACGAAAAGGGTGGATGAGACGGACATGAAACGCATGGCACACATGACCCGCGTGATGTCTTCTTCCCACGCGCCGGGTCTCGGACCCGAATCGTTTGGAGGAGGTCGAGGTCTGGGGTTTCTCACCAATCCCGATCGGTTTTGAGGAACCAGGGGCTGTTTGGAGCATCTGGGTTTGAGAAATTGCATTGTGGCAGGGCAGGTCACTGGGCCACACCAGTGGCAGGTCTGAAACCCCTTCCTGCTGTGGAAATGATAAAAGGGGTTGGTCGCCGTACCCCTCTCGTACCCCCAAACCAACTCAAACATCTGGAGTCACACCCACCTTCAGCCAAAAAAGACGAGAACTGTTGAAGAATCGAATCCTCCATATGGAGATGCAAAAGCCTTTTTGATAGGATCTGCTAGGGTGGTGTTATTCATCAACAGTCCACCATTGACAGTTGTTTGTTTCCGACCACTTCGCTGGATTTTCTGGGGCATTACACTACCAGCTGCCACTGCAAACACCCAGTTTCCTGGAAATTCCAAAGGGTGGTCCAAACGAAAAAGGCCCAGTCTGTTCTTCTGCCCTCCAAGAATCACACTCAAGGTACGGTGCC
Organism: Durusdinium trenchii; assembly: GCA_963970005.1. Lineage (NCBI taxonomy): Eukaryota > Dinophyceae > Suessiales > Symbiodiniaceae > Durusdinium > Durusdinium trenchii. The sequence continues at coordinate 1,258,279 of CAXAMN010013224.1, forward strand.
AGAGGGGCGGCGCTACCTAAAGTTTTTCATCCTAAGGTACGGGTACGGCACATCTGGACATGGTGTCAGTCATCCTAGATACGCCGTGGAAACTTGACATGAAACCTGAAAGCCACCTGGGCTGTGCGGAGGAAAATCGTCGTTCAAAGGTCCATCTTCAGGTTCCATGTGGGCCTGCCTGCCAGCCACCCTCACACAGGAGGCCGGCCCTGAGCGGTGTATTGCAATGATTGGTTCTTTCATGCCATGGAGGAAATCATGTTCAAAGAACTGAACAGTGTATTTGAAGAAGAAAAACAAACAAAAAAACATTTTCAAAAAAAAATAAACAAAATAATTAAAACAAAAATAACTAAATAAACCAAAAAATAAAAAACATGTTCAAAAATCCTTTCACCATGGGTATTCAGTTGGTGCAACGGTGAAATCCTCAAAGCCAACCTCCTGGATTTCCTCTCTGCAACCCGATGACCAAAGCACCCACTTCCGACCAGTGCACGTGCGTTTTTTGACCCGCGAGGAGGTGGCAACACCTTGCCGCTCCAGAACGGTTTTGACCTGGCCGAAAAGAAGCGGGGTGTGAAAAAGGGTTGAATTCTGGAGGTCCTTCAACCAGATTCTGGCCACTCCAATTCTTAAATTGGTTGCGAAGGCCGGCAGTGTAACCAAACTTCAGCACATGTCCACTCGAGCGAAACTCTCTCGCTTGCGTGAT
>CAXAMN010013224.1:1259003-1275612 GCA_963970005.1 Durusdinium trenchii
GGAAGTTACCTCCCTGTCCCAACCAACCTGACCGACGACATGGAACCGGACAAAGGACGGTGGTCTTCCATGATGTTTGGCAAGTAATTCAATCAACTGTCACATGCGCCTTCTTGAGAAGCTGAATGGCTTCCCTTTGCTTCGCTGTGACTTCGTAAATCCAGTCTCGAAAGGCCTTCTTTTCAGCATTCACTCGCTGGGATGGCCATGTCCTGAATGTCCATTGGGCCATTGGAGTCCTTGAATGTCTATCCCCAGCTATGCCCACTCAGTCGACCCAGAAGCAGAAACCTATATATAGTGTCGACTGTTGAATCATACAAATGATGTTGTTTCAATCCATGTCTGGGGTGTCTTCATTCAAAAAAGTGGACTCAGTGGACATGATGGACCAAAACACAACAAATGTCGTACAGACATGCAAATCCGAAAATGGCCGGCCACTCCCCGCGCTCCCCCCGCGCCACTGCCTCAGTGCGGACTTTCTGCTCTCTTCAACCTCGCGGTGGTCTCTTCGTTCCAAACGTCCGCGGTGGTCGGGTCCACGTTCGCAGGGCGACCCGGTCGAAAACCATGCAGGCTGGGGAGGTGTCTATTTCATGAGACGCCCCCGGGTCCTGTCGCCCCCAGCCATCTGGGTAGACTGGTCTAGTTCCCGAACCTGGCAGGGGGTCGTTGCCTGGGAGGTCAAGTTCGACAGTTCTTTTGGCACGAGCCGAAGGGTTTCGAGGAGTTCCTCCGAGTAAACTCGGAAAAGTCCGTGGCAGACGGATGTTGAAAATCGTCTTTCCTGGACTCCCGGGGAGTAGATGGAGAGGACAGTCACAGTTCGAAGGATCACTTTTTGGATACGGATGATAGCAGTTACTCCGGGGAAATTTACCATGGAGCACGGGTCTCAAAGTTGGTGCTCATTAAGATGGCACACCTGCAACGGTGACCTCCTGGAGAAATAGGAAAGCACCGGTTGAGACTATGTGGTTGAGGCTATGTGGTTTTTGGAGGTTAACATAGAACACTCTCAAGTAAGCATGGCTAGTTTCTGCAGCGGAACCGCAGATGCTAACATAGAATATGCCTGATGGCCAACAAGCAGCTATCTTGATTGTTCCACGTTAAACTCAACAGCGTCCAACCTTGCCCAGATTCCCCGGTTTGTGTCCACAGCTTTTCAATACTAACATAGCTCCAAATCTTAAGGACACGCACTAGCCAAAAGCAGCCACACTAACACGGCACAAGGATTTTGTATTTGTGATTTTTGAGATGTTAGCTTTCACCGGTGTATATATCTTCAGTTGTCAGGAACTGTCATAGGAATCATAGGACCATCAATTCAGAGCCTGACCCGAACCAGTCAAGAAGACGAAGACGTGTCGTCTCTTTCATTCGCTTTGAGCAAGAGCCCGAGTTTCAACGTATCCACAGGGATTCCACAAAACCCTCTTTTCTGGATTGAAACTAACCCAAATCCAGCTTGACCCAAAGGGTTTCCACCGTCATCGTTGCATGGTCAACCCTTCGTAATCCTGGAATCGAACACTGGATCATAAAGCCGGGGAAAAAAAAACAAAGGTGAGCAAACAAGTCTAGAATCTAGAAAAGGGTAGAAGCATAGTACCCCCATATCAATTTCCCAGCAAGAAGGGTTGAACAAGAAGTCATACATATCTTGACAATGAGACAAAAAGAAACCCTATGCCTATACCTGGAATAACAAAAGTAACTCACTGGAAAATGTCCCACTAAAAAAAGGTAAACCCCAAAAACCTTAATCAGGTTTACTCTACCTTTTCATCATCTAGCCATCACTCTGTGCCCAAGCATGCCAAGTGAAACTGGGGCGAGTTCCACCTCTGAGCCTCTGTGACCTTAGAGCTTGACCTTTCAGCTATGGCTTTCCGATGCTTTCATGCTCCCTCCAGTGTTTTGACCCTCCCACCTTCTCCCCCCACGCATCAGGCAGAAAAAACAGCTCCAGTGCAGCTGCGCCAGTTCTGGCGATCCAAAATCGTTCAACATCTCCAGCTCCGCCAAGGAGCATGTTGCTGACCTTTCGCATGGTCGCATGTTGAATCCGCAAAGCAGCCAGAAACTGCCTGGCGGCGGTCCCACGCCACCCAGGCGCGCTGACCATCGAGATTCACACACCCACGTCGTCTGCACGCTAACCAGTGCAATCAATGACCCAACGGCCTGCCCTGAAGGCTCCTGAATAAAACAATCAGTGTGATTGAAGAAATCCTGAAATCCATTGGTCTCAGTAGATGTTGTGTCCTGTTTGCCGGCATCTCCAGCGCACAACCTGATCACTTTTCCATGCACGCTTATCAGATCCTTTTGACAGGTGATCAGATCCTGTTTGATCATGTTTGATCCCCTTTGAAACATTTCTTGATCCCCTTGGACGATGTGTTTTCGGGATGCTGATCTTGTTTTGAATCCATGGAAATGCATGACCCTTATCAGATCCTGTTTGATGCAAGAATCATCCCTCAAGACCACACCCAGCAGCACTCAGCAAGGAAGTTCCAACTCTTTTCCAAAATGCACCCAGACTCGGTTTGGCCAAAAGGTACCCTATAGGCGGCCCCTCATGCCAAGGCCGTTTTCTGAAGGGACTGAGTGGGTGAACCCACTATTCGCTCAGAACGAACGGGGCCTGTGCTCGTGCTCACGCACCTTGGACCAGTAGCTCCTGGGAGCCCGAATGGGGCCGTGACTTGGGCTCCCAGAAAGAAACATGTGAAATGGTTCATGAAATGGTGCAGTGGTTGGTACCAGCACCCTCCAACAGGTGCTTCCTGGTGACAACAGGTGCCCAACAGGTGCCCTCTACACTTCCTCCATCAACAGTAGCATCATGAATCGTGACTCTTGCAACTCCTTTCACGAACCAACCATCTCTCCTTCCTTGATCCATCAATTCCACAAGAAAAAGAACAAGGAGCAAGTCTAACAACACCCAGGGTCACACCCACCCTCAGACTCCGGTCCAAATGCGCGTCTCTTCTTTGAGCTCCGAGTCCAAGAACTCCTTCGAGATCTTCCTCACCGAGTCTCGTCCACCAGCGTCGGTGGAACGAACGAATTGGGCAGAGAAATGGACGCTGAGTCGCTGCCGGAGGCACCAGAACGCCTCCGGAAAAAAGGACGAAGAAACACATGGTCGAACTCGCAAGTGCGAAAGAAGAATCTCATTCCAGAACCTGAAGGTTTTCACTGGTTTGTGGAGGGAGCATCCATCTTCCAAAAACCTTCCATGCCATCAGATTCCATGTGGGTCTCAGCTTCCCCGAGTGTTTTTCTCATCACTCCGAGGAGCTCTCTCGACGGCCGTCGGGGATCCTCGCCGGACCCGGGAAAGACCATTGAAAAGTGGGAACGACCTGGTTTTGTCGTGCAAAATCCTTTGTAGAAAACAACAGTTGGTCGGGATCACCCGGCCATTGAACGGGATCACCCGGCCATTGAATCAATGGTGGTGTCCAGGATTGTGCGGCTTACAGTAAACCATCGTCAAGTCGAGCCAATTGAGATGGGAGGCTCCTTCCCATGTGGAGTCACAATGGGTGGCTTTATCTTCACTCAGCGTCCCGAACGTAAGTCGGCAAGTCGTGCTGCTTGGTCTAGAATCACATGTGTTCTTCAAAAACTACTCCAATGAATTTGTTTATACTTGTAATATGCTTATATAATAAATAGCAAGGCATTATCGACATTATCTGGACCATGGTGGTCTGAATTGGCGGCGGTCCAAGTCAAACCATCCACAGACCTGAAAAATGTCTTGTTCATTTTCGGTCAGGGAGTTTTTCAGTTGATTGAAAAAGGATCAACGTGTGAGAATTCGACAGTGCGTGTGCTGCAAAACTGTGCCATGCAAAGCGGGTCCCAACTGTCACTCTCGGATACTCTCGGTCTGCTCTTTTTCCGGGGTCTGTTGCCTTGTGTCTCCATAGCAAACAACAAAAAGGGATCCCTTCCACGAAGCAAACTGCTGGATGATGCAAGGAGTTTGACCGGAAAATGGCGGGACCACATGGGCTCCAGCATACCTTTCCCCCACTGCATCTCACACCCAAGGCATTTTCGGCCAAGCGTCTTCGCTTGGAAGCTTGCTCGAATCTTCGTGACCTTCTCCTGGTGGCTTCGCCTTGGGACAAAACACCATGGCGCCCTCGGGACCCAGTGGATCGAGTCGTTCCACCAAAACGACGCCATGGCAGCGCAGCAAACCTCCGAGCTTTGAAGGTCCCCGACGGATCCCGGGTGTCGGGGTGTTGGATCCGTCCGGGGCGACACCAGGGATCCCTCCGTCGGCGTCGTGCGCCCGGTTCCCGGATCCGTCATCAGCTGTTCGGTTCGCCACGTTCGTCCCCGGTCGTCGGTTTTGGGGACATCCGGGTCGCTGGGGGTCCCACAGTTGGAGGCCGTCCAACACGGACCGGCCGATCTTCCCCGCGCGCCACGGAAGGACGTCTCTGGGCTCGTGCCGTGTTGTGAGAAGAAGGAGTCGAACTCTCTTCTCCAGAATTTCCGAAGTCATAAATCAACCACTACTAATGGGGGTAAAATGAGGCATTGAATGAGAGGTCGTGGAAGAGAGCTGAAACACTCCACCAGCCTTTTTTGGCCACACAACCCTTCATCCAGCATCAGCTTGAATCGAACTTTAAAAAGGCATCCGGGAGCCGATGGCTCCAACCTAATCTTTTGAACCGCACACCGAGAATCGAAGAACAACGGCGGATTTTCGCTGAGCCCGGGGAAGCAGTCACAGGCCGTCCTCTAGCCGCTAGCCCGACCATTCTGCCTGCATCTCCAGCCCAAGAGCCCACCCAACACGGCAGAAAACGACTTGCCCTCGGACGAAGACATCGACATGGACCCGGCCCTAGAATTCCAAACACCCCTGGGAGTCAAAGACTGTAAAATGAATGGTCTGACTAGGGTACCTGAGTTCGGGAACTTCCTATACTTCACAAAGAAAAAGTATAGTCGAACTGGACTTCTAGGGTAGACTATCTTGGGCACCACCGCAGGGTGTTCCACTCCACGAAAGAAACCCAAGTTGGGGCATGGATGGTCCTTGAGTCCAAAGAACTATGTCGTCACTCGTCTTAACGTGTTTTTTGAACCGATCCAAGCAAATCAAATCCGCCGGCCCACGTCTGAACCACCATCCCCAACCAGAGATGGTACTGTACCAACTGTACCAACTGTTTGCTGGGCTGGGAGGATCCGATCCAAGCGTCTCCTGTTTCTGGAAGAGCTCTTTGGACTCCTCCTCTTGCTTGTTCAGCTTGGCCACCCGTGCCTGCACGTTTTGGACTAGTGGCCAAGCTGTTCATCTGCCGAAGGCTTCCCCAAGTTCGAACACACGAACTGACGCAGTTGCCACGCCACGGCCCTGGGAAAGCGAAAGCAAGAAGGAAGACCCTGGTTCTTCCCTCCATCCCAGACTTTTCAACCCAGTTTGCAAGTATATAAATTCAGAAAATCATTTAATCCCTTCCACCTATTAAAAGAAGCACGGCCCCCTATTAAGAAAACCTCGGGTGCATTTCTTTTTAATAGGGGGTCCCTGAAATCGGGGTTGTCCGAAATAGGATCACCTGGGGCGAGCCTCTAAACCAAGTCACCCAGGAAAATGTTATATAGCATCCTTTATTAAACTCGTATGAACAAAAAAGAACTCCAGATCGAACGGTCTTCCTTTTCCCTACAAATACCTTTATTAGAATACTGATTCTTCATTAGACTAACAACTAAAGCTTTCGAAAGGTGATGTCGCTGTGCAATGCGGGTTTGCGTGACGTTGGCAAGTGCGTGAGTGCCATTGGGTGATCTCGCTGTGCCATGCGGACAGAGGTGGGCAGTTACGGTTGTTTTTGGAACCTAATAGAGAAAACTCCCCCAAAAGCCGCCATGTTGGTCGTTTAGCGGTCTTAAAGGGCGGCAATTCAACAACGCATATTGGTTCGGTAGAAAAGGGGGCTTCCGACATCACTTGCATTTTTAATTGGGTCCGTTTTTTAAATAGGAACTCGGGATTATATCAATCTTGCGCCAAACCTGAACTCCTGACCAAACCTCGCCTGGCCTTGCCATCAGCCAGCACACCTCGAAGCATCGCCAGTGCCGTGGAGACGGAGACCTCCACGCGGCGCGGACCGGCTTTGGCTCGTCCGGTAATCCCCTAAGAAAGACTGCTCACTTGCTTGTCTTGCATCGACCTGCTCCGGGTACCACACCGGCACATACAGAACCGCCTGACAAAGGCGAGATCTTCACTAAGTTGTCCGACCAATTTGACAATCCCAAAACCCCCCAAGTAAGACGTCCTGCTAGGACCAATGAACCCCAAAAACCCTGTTCACGCGACATCTCCCCAAAACAAACCCATCCAAAACCCACCTCATTGTTGAACTGACCCCATCTTTCCTCGATGCCACGTCCCCCCACCTCCCAACCCAAACCACCTTCCGAAATGCCCACCGGACCAAAGCAGGCCCGGCCGGACCGGAGCCTGCGGAGCTGCCAGTTCCGCCAGATGCCGTTCGTCCGCCTCCTGCGTCCGTCGGGCCGCACGGCGCGCCAACGAACGGACGAAGCACGGCGACCGGAAGGGAAGGCCGCCGGTTCGTCGTCGTTCCGCCAGAGCTCGGATGGTCAACTCGACCGAAGTCGGTCAGAAAGCCACCGAGTTTGGCGTGTGTTTTTGGTCCGTCTGATGAGGCTTTATCGACTGGAGGGAGCCCCCCTGCGGTGCTTTTGTGTTATCCTGTCACTTCAGTGGGAAGCCTCCAACATGATGTAAAGCCACCTGCTGACGATTTTATTAGAAAAACAGTGACAGGCTCAAGGTTGCCATCCCACCATGACATAGTTCCAGAAGCCAAAGGCTTGCAAGGAAAACTGTTCTAAAGATTTGTTCGACCGTTGGTGGGAGGGCCTCGTAAACATGGGGCTCTGATTGCTTGCACATAAACCCACACAAAAAGGACCTAATGACGTGCGTAAGCCGTAAGCCTTTGGTTTGTGGAAACCCATCTGCTACCTCGCCCGTCCAAGGACCTTGGATTTGGATGACCTTAGTAATGCGTCATGATGGGTGCGGCCAGTCATCCTGCTCCCCAACGACACGTCGAATTTACACCAGCAACAACAACGACAGAACGGTTCTGGGCCGTTCCCGCTCCTGTGCCAGCGCCACCTCGGCGTAGAAGCGATCGCTTTGCACCTCCGCCGCTTGTGCCTGGTGCGGCAGTGAGGGTCCACTGGTTGATGGATCTTTTGACTGTCGCTGATTAGAAGAAATCTGGACAAGTAGGCAGTTTGATCCTCAGCACCTGCGAAGTTGGCACAGGTTTGCAAAACAAGACCTTCTTCCAGCGCGTGGTTTCTGGTGCCCAACATTGAAGATTGGGCAACTCGAACGGTAGAAGACCCACCAGCGACAACGCATTACCCCCACACGACAGCAACAACGCATCTTCAGATGTTTCCGGCAACTATACCGCCGCGGGTCGAAACCAGGACGCGCGCTGGAAACTGCAAGAGTTGATATGTGCACACGCCGCCATCTTTGGGGTTGGACCTTGGTCCACAATGAGGGTTGCTCACGCTTGAAGACAGCGCTCATCTGTGATCTCAACTGTTTGAAGCAAGAACGACAAGTTGGCTTTCACCTGCACAGCCCAACAGCGTGCCACGGCGTGCACGCAAAAACATGGCCAGTCAGAAGCCGTCCACAAAAAACCTGAGCCTGTCAGAGCGCGCTAGCACTCATCAAGAACCTCTAGCACTCAAGTTCCTCAAGCCTTGCGATCACGTCGTCGGCGCGGAATAAGAAGAACAGTTTTCAGCAGTGAAGAACAGTGCCTTCCGGGAAGCTGTCTCCTCTTCCGCGCTGGGCACCCTACCGATCCTCCGATCCTGGGGAAAGGGTTGAGAACAGGAAGCGGCATTTCGGAGGACCACAAGAACGAAGGACCACTGAGGGCCGCGGTGATCCATGAGACAGTGAGACGTGGATGCGTGGGCCCGTGGGCACTTCCAGGTATGTTCCACTAAGTCAGAATTGGGGAGCAAACGGCACAAGTTATTGAATTGTGTGTTGTCAGTTGTCAGATGAGAAAACTCATCCAGGTGGTTGTCCCATCTACTCTGCCCTTACCCTTGCTAAATGTGAATCTATTCACATTACAAGAATTTAAGGCATGACCTTTGAATTCCGACTTGCTCGTGGTGTTAACCAGCTCTTTGTCCTCAAAACTATCCAGGTGTGGCCGATGTCATCGGACCAGCGCTCCGATCGACCATCAGACCTTAGTAAATGGAAAAAAAACATCATTGCACTCATTGCGCACCTGGAATTTCGGGATGGGTTGTGTCTCGTCTTTCTCGCAACTTCCTGTTCAAACTGTATATATCCCATACCCAAATCCGACCGTCCGAAAGCCGATGGCGGAGCGTCTCGCCAGACCCAAAAGTCCGCGGTGGAGCAGTGCCGAGAGCTTCGGAGGGGCCGGCTGCGAGGTGAAAGGGACTTCTGTTCTGGAACTCACTTGAAAGTGACATGGAAGTGGAAAAGACTCATAGGAAAAACCTTTCCTGACATGGCGCTCCAGGAATTGTTCCACTCTCGTCAATTCCTGCCAAAAGGGGCCGCGACACAGCCAAGAGGGGCGTGCCGCGCAGATCTGAGGGCCTTGTTCCATCCACAGGGAAGACGTTTTTCTCTCCCAAGGAGTCCGCGAAGGGCAGTGAAGGACCAAGGTGACGCCACAGAAGGAAGACCATGACTCTGGGAAGGCGGACATGGCCGCATCAATTTGAGCTTCAATGGAAAAAAAGTTACATGTAACGATTCTTTTTGATGCTAGAAATGCTATATGTCCTCAGTTGCAATACTAGCAGCATCATTTGTCCTTGTGAGCTGTTTGCCGCTCTCTGAACCCACGATCTCACTTCGTTTACCATGTCTTCCAGTCGATCAGGCTGGGTCAGAACAAAACTTCCAAGGCTTGGAAACCTTTCAAATCACTCCGTTCCTACAGCATGTTCAGATTTGGCATGCTCTCTCGATTTCAGCGTTTTGTTTGGGTTGTGCCGTGAGCTGTTTCGGAGATGATGTTTGAGTCTCCGATTAGAGGTGTCCAAAATCGATCGTGTTTTAGTTGAGCTCTCTGTGAATAGGTTACTGTACTTGTTCAATCTCCCATCTGTCGGTGCGCTTTCTGAATCCGCAACTAGTCCGCCCAAGGGGTTCTTCCCTAGGGCTCCAACCATCTCCTCAGAGGGTGGTTAGACACCCCCATCCCACTCCAACCATCTTCTCAGGAGGTGGTTGGAGCCCTAGGGCTTGTTCTTGCAGGGAAATCGCAACTCTGAAAGCAACAATCTCTAGATCATCTGCCTCCTTCAACTGTTCAGCATAGGACTGGATGGCCTGGGCATCGTGGACTGGCAGGGGTGGCGAATGCACCATCTTTCTCAGTGATCCTCGAGGTGGGGTAGGAATCATGTATGTGCTCTTGAGGCCAGGAGCAGTCCAAGGTGCCTTGTCCAATCTTTCGAACAAGCGCCAAATCCTGGAAGAGTCTACAGGCTTCCTTACATGTGGGCACTTCGTTACCTTGCTCAGGGTTCCACTTTCTTCGATCCAGCAGTTTGTCGTGCCCTTTGATTGCAGACACAACCCAAATGCTTCCAGTGAGACGAATTCCGATCCTTGACAAGTTGGTTGGAGGTAGACCTCGGGGGGATAGTGGACCAGGGAATGCCTAGCAGTCTACCTAGAATGAACCACCTTAAATCGGATGTGTGACCAAAAACATGATAAGTTAGACTCTTGATCACTCAAAACCCCGGTCTCCAGAATGGTTTTACTGCATCTCCAGGCGCCAGGGGGCATAACTGTTCATCTACCATCTACATGAACTGGTTGCTTGGTTAAGCCAAGAGCTCCAACCACCGCGCAAAGGAAGTCCCAGTTCTTCTGGACCAGTTCAGCAGTTCTGCGTCTCGTACGCGGTCGGAACGAGTTCAGATGCGTTTTCCAAGCGTGCACACGGCGTGCACACCAAAGCTTCATGAAGTGTCCGTCACCATCTGCTTGAAGACCAAAGCTTCATGGTCTAGACAAAATCCTGCTCAGTCTCTCCAACAAGACTATATATATAGTACTCATCCCTGGTCTGACAAATAGATCAACAATGAGAAGATGAAAACGTGCATCCTCTCAAACAGAGCAAACATGAACTCCAAAAGGGAAAGACCATCAACCCACGTCGAGGAACTTCCAAAGCGGACGATTCGCATGAACAGGAACCCGACGATTCGATGGACCTGCAGAATCCTTCCAACACCCAACGAATTCTTTCAAGCCGGTCATTCAAGCTCCGAAACCCCATCAAGAAACCGTCCACACCCCAAGGGCCTACGCCCCCCCAACGCCCCTCCACCGCACCTGGCGCCTACGGTCACGCACGAACGCGCTCGCAAGGCCGGGGGCGCCGAACGATGCTGTGTGACACCTCCACGAGGCTCACGGTCAGAAGCACCAGGCATGGGGCCCCTGCCCCAGACCACCTCGGGAAGGGTCGGCGGAGCTTTTGCGCCGAACCCGAGAAGCTTTCGGGCTCGAGAGAGATGAGGATCCGATGGGTTGCAGGAGGACGCCATCAGTCTGTCTCGGAGTTACGCCCACCCAAATGATGTGAATCAATCCGTTTGGGCGAAGATAGGCGAATCGAAATCCACAGCGTTGGTTCCGGTGATGAAAACCTCTCATTCCTGGTTCCTTTCAATCCATGCGCCTCTGCCTCAGGTGTTTTCACTCCACCCTGCCAAGCAGCTTCATTGGCCTGAGCCCTCAAGCGGACCCGGCGCATGCGGCTGCCGCGTGCCCGGCACGGGACTCTGACCAGAAACAACGACAGCCGCGGCGTGCAACGGGGTCCGCAGTTCTTCCACCGAGATCAAAGTTTCAGGGATCAGATTTGGCTCAGATGGAAAAAAACGACCTCCGGGAACGCTCCACTTTTTGAGGCTCAAAACTCGAATAGGTGTTGAGAGCCCTGAAGGCCCTGAAGTGCCAGTCAAGTTCTACACTCTCATTGTAGAACCCCACCGAAGGCATGGCTATCCGTAACCACCGCCCCCAACAGAACCCAGACATACAAGCCCCCTAGAACTCGGTACTTTGACCATCAATCCGGAGGTGCTTCATGATCGCTTGAGGTGGAAAGCTGATGAAAGGTCATGTTCTACATCTTCCTCCTCTGCAGTTCATCTTCCTCAATGAGTGGATGTACCTTACGGATCCTTACAGTAGATCTTCGGAATCGATGTCCCCCCCCGCATGTCTTAGCTTCGAAGCACTCGGACATCTGATTCAGAGACGAGCATCTGATTCAGACTCCCCGCCACCTACATGGTTTTGGGGCGCCTCTCTGGTTGCCAGCGCAGCCGCCAAAGGGGAACCCCAGGGAACGGGGGAAGCCGACGCCAAAGAGCTGCCAGGTTACGTTGCGACCGGGTCTCCCACGCGTGAAAGCCAGAAAACAAAGCGCCGGCGCCCCATTTCACTTCAGGTGCTCCCGTGATTCATTTGCTGCACGCTCAGCCCGTAGACTCTACTAGTACTTCACTTCAGCTCCTTGGAATCAACTGGCTTCATCTCGACCTCACGGGACATGCTCAAGTCGAAAAAACCAGTGCGCCATTCCAGGCGGCTGGGACTGCCGGAGAGCTGTGCTGAGAACATCTCCTTTCCGTCCACAATAAGTAGTCTCGAAACACGTTCCACTTTCCCAATGCAGCCCAATGCAGTGTCAATATCCAGCATCAATACCAAGTTCCTCAAAACCCTCATGATTTGTGGCTTTCATAGAGGTTTTTCCGCTGAAACACAACCACCAAATGGAGTGTTTCGTCCGATGCTCCAAGTAACGATAGAAAGAAGTGCTCGTGGGAAGCGACCAATCACAAGTTTAATGTTCTGTACCTCTTCTTCGGAGTTCCAAGGCCCCAAAACATGTGTGCAAGTACTTAAGTCTTTGGACTCCCAAGTAGATAGAACAGTAGTTCCCCACTCAGAATGTCTTGGAAAAAGGTTCTATCTATTGGGGGACCACTACAAAGCTAGCTTGGGTATTGGGTATCTAGAAATCCTCAACGTCGCAAAGATCATCCGAAGTCGAGGGCCGTTGTCATGAGGCTTCCCTTCAGAGGCCTTGATACTCTGAAATAACCGATCTGCTCCTATGTTTTCCAAACGATTAGCGGAAGAAACATGAAGAAGCAAAGCAAGAAACACAAAAGAACAAAGAAAGGTCTGAAGTGTTTGTCCAAAAAGAAATGAAAAATACGAATTAGCAATCCTCAATTCAGCTCCAAAGCCCCTCCCGTCTGCATCTCCGGGCTTCCGCTCGCCACGAGCATGTTTCTTCCTCCACTCGCAGCACCGAGGGACATGGACGGACCTTCACCGATTGGGTCGATTGGTCCGACTGGTCCAGTCTGGACCTCTGTGAGTTGGTGGAGTCTGTGAGTCTGGGGGGTTTTTCACCAATCACTCAATCCCTAGGCTTTGAAGGACCAGTCGGGCGAACCGAGCATCTGTCTGGCCATGTTGGACCGAAACAGACCCAAACCAATCGGCAGGGACGGTGGAACTGGTCGGATGGAAGAGACCTGGAGCCCTCCATCCGACCAGTCCACCAAATACGTCGTGCCCGACCAGTCCATCGGTCTCCTGGTGCCAGTTCATCACAGCCAGATGGGGGCTCCATCTATTGGAGGTGGTCCTCTAAGCGCTCGGTTGGAGAGCAAAGAAATTGCAAGTTCTCAAGAACTCCCCTTCCAAGAGGATCCAGTTTGAAGAGCAAAAGCATTTGCATTCAGACTCACTGTGTGACTTGACTCTGTGTGTGTGTGTGTGTCACCCTCTCTCTCTCTCTCTCTCCACCTGTTCTAACCCGGATTGAAGGTGAAAGACTGACATGTCCAAATCTCTCGCCATGTGCCAAAGCAAATCAGTTCTGCTAATTGCCAACGACCAACGCCACCAACGGCCGGGCATCTCCTTTCAGCTTGGGCGCACAGCCAATCGCACACGCCCGGCCTATCTCAAGGACGCGTAGTTCGCTACGCCCAGGTTCGATCTCATGAAGGACTTCTGTGCTCCGCATGAAGGGGAAAAGCACTCCGCTGGCATGGCTCATCCCACATGGTTCAATTTGGACTCCTAGAGGCCTATGAGACCTATCAGTTCATGAGGATAGTAAACTATTAAGCACTCAGGTCCATCAGATTTTCCAGAGGGTCTGGGAGAAGTCATTGCTGAGCACCTGAGCACCTGTTCCCACCTGGCAATGCTGCTCCAAGTGGGTTGAAAAATTGCACCACACATCACGGCTCTGCACCACACATCATTACGCAGTTAAAAGCTTTGCTTCGTTGCTTTTCATCAGTTATCACCGAAAGTGAGTGCAACACCGAAAGAAGCTGAAGGACAGCCCAACCCGATTTCTGTGCAGCCCCGGCCCAGAAGAGCCAGAGCCACGGTGGGCCCCTGGTGATTTCCAGTGTTGACAGCCCGAGGCCGCCAGCGACCGACCTCTTCAGCTGGAGGGTGCCTCATCGGCAGCCCCATCTCCTGCGCTCTGGTCCTTGGAGTCCCGGTGTGAACGACCAGTGTTCCGCCGAGTGAACGACGGGTGCTCGCGGAGTCCGTGGAGTCCGGTTTGGAGGTTCAACCGAAGAAACTGATCTTTCGTTTGAAAGAGAGCCACCAGGAACTCTCGAGGCTGGAACTTCAAGTTTGGCTAAGGAAAGGAAGGAACAGAGATCATTTCAACACAAGCACCATTTCGACAAAAACCTGTTGGAGGGATTGGCTCCACCTGCATTCTCCCTTTTCGTTAAAGATGTGCCCGTCGAGTCACTCCTGATCAACTGAAAACTTGCTCATCTCCAGGAGACTTTTGAGTGTCGGACACTGCTTCAGCATCGCCTGAGGGATCTTTGCGCGGAAATGTTGCCCAACAGGAACCAGTTCCGAACCAATTGGTTCACCCGAACATTCACGTTCTTTGACACAAATGGCCCAAAAGCAAACTCTTTTGCGTGTCACGAACTCCTGGATGCAACAGTTTGGGTGTTCACCCAGTAGGCCTGCCTACTCGAACTGTGCGATCGATACTTCAGGATCAGCAAAGAGATTGTGCACTGCGAGACATTGGGGAGCAATGATTCCTCAAAAATATGCTGGCAACCTCCAAGTGACAGAGCCCAAGGCGGAACATGAAGGAAGCATAGCATGTTCTTTTTCGGGTTGAAAGAGAAGCCAGTGCCAAGAATCTGCCCTTCCGATGCCTCCCAAAGGGTGCGCCTGTCGCAGATGGCCTTCGCGGAGTCTTCTGGAACCTGAAACAACGGCTGTGGGTGCTACCGGCCAAAGCCCGGATCTTTGTCCCGGGGATAAACCAAATAGACGGCCGGAGCATCAGCCTACGGTGGGTTCCGGGCTCCAGCTTTCGACGTCCCTTTTGCGTCGCACAAGGCCGCCAGGCCTCGCGAGAAGTTCGAAGCGGCTGTCTAAGACAGGCGCTTTTGGAGCCAGCGACTCTGATCCATGTCTGGAAGTTCATACCCGAGCGTCAACTACATCCGGGCAAGAACCTTGAAGTATACATATGTATAATCATGTCCTTTACCAGAATGTCAACTACATCCGGCAAGGACTTTGAAGTACCTAATTTCCTCAAGGTAGAACGCACCCACGTTGAAGGCGGTGCAGGCTGACGTTGAAAGTTGATCAAATCCCTTGGTGTCATCAGGCAGCGGGATCTGTGCTTTGCACAGACATTGAGCATCGAAGTCGGCGCATCCATCTTCGTGTTGTATGGCCTCGTGGTAATGCTGCACCACCTTTCCTTGATCTGGGATCTTGAAAGGAGAGATCTTTCATCCCTAAGAAAAGAAGGGGGGTTCTACAAACATGGAAAAGAATAGAAAATAGACGCCAATCAGCGCTTCCAGGTGTCCGTTCTCGCACATCATCTTGTAGGAACCATACGCTTCGCGCTTGCAAGCATTGAGGGGGCTCACCCAGATCTCAGTCGGCTCACCGGTGCAACTGGAATCCGGATAAATGCCATACGCCCAAGCTGCCCCGGTCATATTCAATGAGTATTCAAGGTGTCCAGTGCGCTCAGGAAGCTGGTGAATGAGACTCAATGACGGGCCAATGCTTTTGTAATTGGCGTTTGATGTGGCATACTGGCAATGGGAGCTCCATGACCTGGTTTCTTTCACTTCTCCACTGCAATCCAAACTATCCCACTCAGCGTACATGAGTGAGTCATCAATGTAGGCATACATGTGGGAAGTTCCAAATCGCACCAACGGAATGCAGATATCAACTGCAAAGAAGGCATTGTCTTTCCGCCACGTCCACGAGCACGATTCAGGCTGGTAGGACTCCTCCACAAATCGTACCCTTGACCAATCAGCATTTGGGAATATGCTGTAATTTGATGGATACTGCCATGGACCACCTACCCAGCTTGTCAATGGGCCTTCAGTCGTGGTCTGTTGAGAGCCATAGGCTTCAGTAGTGGTCTCTTCGCCATAGGCTTCAGTGGTGGTCTCTTCGCCATAGTCATAGGCTTCAGTGGTGGTCTCTTCGCCATAGCCATAGGCTTCAGTGGTGGTCTCTTCGCCATAGCCGTAGCCATAGGCATAGAGGTTCCAAGTCGGCCAGGCCGTCGTGCTTAAAATCAGAGCCTCACAACAAAACTCACTGTACTCTCTAGGAGAGGAAGTGAAGGATCGACGACGCCTGGATGACAATTGACGGCCCGGGCGCTCCGCATCGTCCTCCGGGCGCTCAGCGGCGTCGTCCTCACTTAAGCGGCGCCAACAGGGACATTTCTCGCTCTGAGTGCCACAGCCTTGAAGAGATAGAGCCGAGCCAAGCACAAAGACAAGCCGACTCACCCCACCAGCCAAGCCGACTCTTGGCGCCCTTTCACCCTTCATGAGGCCACCGACAGCCAAATACTGTTGAGCCGAAAGGCTTAAGCAATCTATATGTGACTAAACCCTTTGAAGTACAAATGTCTCAGCAAGTGTGAAAACGCTTGATTGTGAATTTTCTGGTTGGGGCAACCTTTATTCTCACAAGCTATGCCGACATGCAAAGGAACAAAGCCTGTTGCATGAGAAGTTCAAGAAAGAAATACTAGGCTCGTCATCAGCCTGGAAGCTCAATGAATCAATTCTCGTCGTGCCTCCACTTCCACTTCTTCGCTGCCCGGCCGGCCTTCGCGGATGATGGTTCCTATGATGCCCAAATTGTCATCTACACTGCACCTCTTCAGAGGATCCTTCCGTACGAACGCGATGGCCTCCAACAGCGATGGCCTCCAACCGACGAGCGATGGAATACACGACAGTCTGTCTTGAAAGACAGTTTTCGAAGCACCCATGAAAGATCTGCAAATTGGCATCCAGTGCCCAAAACCGTTGTTGGATGCTTCGGGGGACCATTTTAACTGCTCCCCCTGCGATGTCAAGGCTGATCGCAGGTAGG